>JAGDYQ010000001.1:26606555-26629436 GCA_021962125.1 Bulinus truncatus
GACTGTAATACTCTATCCAGTGGACTGTAATACTCTATCCAGTGGACTGTAATACTCTATCCAGTGGACTGTAATACTCTATCCAGTGGACTGTAATACTCTATCCAGTGGACTGTAATACTCTATCCAGTGGACTGTAATACTCACCATTGAAAAAAAAGGAATAGCCATTTCAAGAGCAGAGCCCCATAAGAGTAGAATTAGACCTGCAGTTGGGAGGAATCGGAGGGGGGGGGGCGATAAACCTCCACGAGAAGAAAATCCCAGCACTCGCATTGTGCTCGACGGAAGTGAACTGCAGGTTGTTAACGAGGTCTTTGCTGAAGTAGTAGTAGTATCCCCCCCCCCCCCCACCCACCTTCCCCGCACCATTTCCCCCTACCACTTTTTAATTCATACTTTTAAAAAAAATAAAAGTATTGTTTGTTGGTATCTATTGTAGGATTTCTAAATTCAGTGTAACTCATGGGGGGGGGGGGGGCAGGTTATGTAGATTTCTTCTCCCCACATCCCCTGCAACCTCTCAATCTCTGCCCCTGTAATACAGGCGCAGTGTCAGGACGTGTTACCATCTCGAAGTGAGTGTATTTCGTTGTTGGCCGTGTCAAATATTGCCAGGATGGAATGACATACACGAGCCCTGTCCCCACCCACCCCCCTTCCCCCGTCCGAGCTTGTCCAGTCTGTCCCTTCCCTGCTCCCAAGCCAGACATCCTGGTCTTATTTAGGATCAAGAATATGAATTAAGGTCTGGGTGGCTGTAAAAAGTGAGAGACACACACTGAATGCGAGAGAGGAGAGAGACAGAGAAGAGAGAGAGGGGAGAGAGACAGAGAGAAGAGAGAGAGGAGAGAGATAGAGAGAAGAGAGAGAGGGGAGAGAGAGAGAAGACAGAGGGGAGATACAGAGAGAAGAGAGAGAGGAAAGAGACAGAGAGAAGAGAGAAAGGGGGGATAGAGAGAATAGAGAGGGTAGAGAGACAGAGAGAAGAGAGAAAGGGGGGATAGAGAGAATAGAGAGGGTAGAGAGACAGAGAGAAGAGAGAGGGGGAGAGATAGAGAGAAGAGAGAGAGAGGTGGGGAGAGACAGAAGAGAGGAGACAGAGAAGAGAGAGAGGTGGGGAGAGACAGAAGAGAGAGAGGAGACAGACAGAGAGAAGAGAGAGAGGTGGGGAGAGACAGAAGAGAGAGAGGAGACAGACAGAGAGAAGAGAGAGAGGGGATAGACAGGAGAGAGAGTGGGGGAGGGGAGTGGGGGTGAGGATGGTCAGATCCATGAAGGAGTACTCATAACTCAGGTGATATTTATAATTAAGTAGCATCTTTGCCTTGACCAACGTGGACATTGGGTTGACCGGGCTTACATCATTGATACGATTCATATTTTGATCTGAATTTATTTTTCGTCAAATAATAAATAAAAAAAAATGGTTTGATTGTTTTCCTGTATCTCTGTGTCTGTATGTGTACGGGGTGGGGGTGGTTGAGACAAGGAGAGGGACTAGACACGATTTATTTGATGGTTCTACAGTCTACACGGTTATAGTGGACCAGTAATAAAGTTTTGGCTGTGTGCCGTTTGATACTGGTACATACTGAGGAAATAGTTGAGCAGTGGTCGAATTGTGGCTGTATGGAATAGGATACAGGTACATAGTGCGGTATGTACTGGTGTTCGTTTGTTGTGCGTCGTTGGACACTAGTTGGACATGGAGGTGACAGTGCTTGGACTAGTTGAATTGACCAGTGGTTTATGACCATAACAGACTCTTTATAATGTTACGCCCAGATAGATAGATAGATACAGCTAGATACATATAGATGTATTTATATGGACTTTAAAAGATACTGATAGGACACATTGAATATATATCATAGACCTGTTATCATATTCTCTGGTGCAAAATTCAAGACTTTCTTTAAGGTACACAGGAGGAAAAAATGTAAAGGGTTGAATGGAGAAATGGATTTGCGTCAGAACTGACCTTTGGCCGGTTGCTGCACATTGGACCCCATTGCTAAAGATGGATTTTGGTAGGGCTGGCATTCGTCTATTCGTCCATCTAGTGTACACAACGTTACAACATGAAGCTCAACTCAAATTGTCTCCAGTCGAGGACTTTGCTAATCCCAAGGCCGACATAGGAAATTAGTGGTTATTAATTACATTAAACATATAACATTTTATTGCTTTATATAACATTTATATAACTGAATAGTTTGTTTATTTTCTCTTTAAGTAAATGTTGTTCAATTTTTTTTTACTACGATCGTGAATCATGGCTATTTGCATTGAATGTATTTAGATCGAATGTATTTAGAAACTTCCATTACTAAACAGCCTTTTTAATTGTTGTAGCTCTCTTGTCTCAATTATCATGTGTTGTTGTTTATGTGTTGTGTTTAAACTGGCGAGGTCGTGAATCTGATTGGCTCCTGTTATAAACAAAAACAAAACAACAAAAAATCAATCTCATATTGAAAGGAGGCGTTGGTCATTAAAGAAAAGGGGGTGGAGCTAAATTTGCATAAAGTGATAAGCAGATGGGTAGGAGTGGTATACAACTGTTGTTGTTGTTGTTGTTATGTTGTTGTTGTTCTTTTTTTTAACTTTAAATTTTCTTTTCTCCTTTGTTTTAAAAGACGACAGTGACGTGTCGAATCGGCCAAGACAGGCCGTAAACTTGACAGTTTCTGCAGTTAAACACGTCACATGTCCGCGGTTTCACTCCTCCAGTCCACCACTCTCCCCCTCCCACCACCTCCACTCATCCATCCCCTCCCTCCCTCCCCCCCCCCAGGTCCCAACCCCTACCTCGTCCATGGCGTTGGTCGTGGTAGTCCCCACCCCTTCGCAATTCATCGCTAGACTAAAGGTGAGTACATAAAACGGACCGTGTGCTGTCAGATCCTGGGCGTTAAAGGTCCATTCTCAGACTCATTACTGTCAGCACTTTGACTTTTAAATACTTTGTCAAGATGTTTGTTGTTGTTGTTTGGTTTTTTATATCGACAATTTCCATCCACCCCTCCCCCCCCCCCCGATGTCCTATCCCCCCTCCCTCTATCTTCCTACATTTCACCTACCTTCAATTCACCTTTTTTTTAATTCCCCAACCTCATCGCCCCCCACCCCCACCCACACTCCACTCTTTAATGATGTAATTTGCTTGTACATGCAAGAATGACGTGACTGGATGTAAACTAGAAACAAAACAAATGAAGAGGAGGAGGGAGGGGGGATCAGGAGGGAGGGAGAGGGGGGTTAAATGGGAGGGGCGCCTAGACGAATGACATTGGCGCTGGTGTCAATGGGCGGGCGGGGGGGAGGGTCGGAATCAGACAGTCGAGCAGAGACAGCTGTCGTGGCCGATGTTGTAGGAAACAAAGGAAAGGCTGCAATACCGAGTCTGTTGTTAGTTTAATTAGAATAAGATGCATTTCATATTTCAAGACACATAAATATACAAAACTAACACGCTAAATAAAACGTGTAAAGATATTTTTAGAAAACAAAACAAAAAAAAACAAAAAAATGGTGATTTATGTTTGTTGTTATCATCTGGGCATTGTAATGTGTTAATAATATCGTATTGATGTTGTTGATACTGATAGGTTAGTTTAACAAGACGATCTTTTTCTTTGAATATTTATCATTCTGCTTTTCTGCATGTAAACTTGCGTCGCTAGAAAGTTTTGGGTCCACCCACAAAGAAGATGATAGCCCTCTAGTAATATATCTCTATACTTATAAGACGCATTTGTTGTCTGTCTGTCTGTTCCCTTATTACTCAAGATCCAGACAAACAAATAACGTGAAATGTGTTACACATTACACATTACATGGGGAATGTTATAGGACAGGTTTCGTTTCATCTCGATGGGTAGTTTAATTGTAATTCATTTATTTTTATTTTAGTATTTTACTATATTAAAGTAATCTCGACGGCGCCATAAATAAAATTCCTCTGTGACGTCATTTCCCGATGATTGAATAGAACTTGCGCGCTGGTGCTGTATTGTGTCTTTGTTATGCAAAGAATTGTTGATGTTTTTTCAAGCTCTCTGATTTGTACAGTTTGAGGAAGTTAAAGGAATGAAGTAGGATTTTTTAGAGAGAGAGAGAGAGAGGGGGTAGGAGGGAGAGATAAAGAGAGAGAGAGAGGGGGTAGGGGGAGAGAGAGGCGAGGGAGAGAGGGTGGGAGAGAGGGAGGGAGAGAGAGAGATAAAAGTGAGGGGGGCAGGGAGGGAGAGAGAGGGAATGAGGGAGGGAGGAATGGGGAGAGAGGGGGAGGGAGAGAGAGAGGTGGAAAGGGGAGGGAGGGAGAAAGGAGGGGGAGAGGGGTTAGGGAGGGAGAGAGAGGGGAGGGAAGGAGAGAGGGAGAGGATGGGAGAAATGGGAGGAAGAAATAAAGAGAAAGAGGGGACAGGGAGGGAGAGAGAGGGAAGGAGGAGGGAGGAGGATGGACGGGGGGGAGAGAAGAGGGGGAGAGGGGAGAGAGGGAGATAGGGGAGGGACGGAGAGAGATGGGAGAGAGGGAGGGAGAGGGAGGGACGGAGAAAGGGAGGGAGGGAAAGGGAGAGAGGGGGAGGGAGGGAGGGAGAGCGAGAGGAAGGGAGAGAGGGGAGGGGGTAGGGAGAAAACAGAAGGTAAACAGAAAACCTTATTTTAAACCCGGGCAAAGCCGGGTACTGATTTCTGACGTCGATACCCCCAGTGAGCTACCTCCTACCCCTCCCTCCGCGTCACAAACCACGCACCTGTGACCATTTCATCCATCCATCCATCCATCCATCCATCCATCCAACCATCTATCTATCTATCTATCTATCTATCTATCTATCTATCTATCTATCTATCTATCTATCTATCTATCTATCTATCTATCTATCTATCTATCTATCTATCTATCTATCTATCTATCTATCTATCTATCTATCTATCTATCTATCTATCTATCTATCTATCTATCTATCTATCTATCTATCTATCTATCTGCCTATCTATCTATCTATCTATCTATCTATTTATCTATCTATCTATCTATTTATTCATCTGTCTCTCTGTCTGTCTGTCTATCTATCTATACATCTAATTATCTGTCTATCGACCGATCTATTCATCTATATATCTACTTATCTATATGTCTGTCTTTCTATCTATCTATATATGTCTGTCTTTTGGTCGGTCTGTCTATCCATCCATGCGTCCTAACCATGTCCCACCATTTATCTTGTTTCTCTTTCTGTATTTATATTTATACATCTAACTATCTATCTATATATCTATCTAGCTGTCTGTCTATCAAACTACCTATCTTAACTATCTATCTATCTTCCTACCTCTCTACCCATCTATCTATCGGACCTTTCATCTATCTATCCATCCATATATAAACCTTCACATGTTTATATGTATGTTTATTTCTGTTTATGTCCATTTGAAAAAAATTGAACATTAAATGTGTAAAAACCCATTGCATTATTTCGTTAATTTCGTCTACATCTAACCTATTTTTAATAAATATATATTTTTTATACTAATGAGCAGTGGCGTCACTAGGGTTGGTGTCACCCGGTGCGGTAACTCATGGTGTCACCCCTCTCATGACACCCCATAGACATACAGCATTCTTAGCAAAATTTATAAATAAATTTACAACGACAATAGAAGAATAAATAATTGATATCTATAGGTCAGTGCAAGTATACCAATAATTTCATTAAAATAATTAATAATAAAAAGTACGCAGTGTCCGTTAATAATCGGAGATATTTTTATATTTGGCATTAATTGTTTTCGAAGTCTTATAAAGTCATTTGCTGTTAATAATCGGAGATATTTTTATTTATTTAAAAAAATTAAATACTGCTTTGAATTATTTTAAATTACAAAATAAGAATATAGGCCTAAAACTAGATATTTTGCATTTTGGTGTCACCCCTTGTGAGGGTGTCACCCGGTGCGGTCCGCACCCCCGCACCCCCCTAGTGACGCCACTGCTAATGAGTGGCAAAGTACAAACACACTTGTTGTCTGAGTCAGGCTTCTGTGTGAAGGTCTTAGTTTTCTCGATTTAAAAAGAAAAAAAAATAATTTAATGTTATTACAGCTTTCAAAAATACCATAAAAAAAAAAAGAAATATAATACAAAAATATCAATGGCGCTTTTTGTCTCACACTTTTTTTATTATTATTACTATTTTAAAACATATGAAGAAAAGACTTTGAAACACCAACTTTTCGAATTATTAACGCATTTAATTTATTTCTGGATTCACAGCTGTTCATATGGGCGAACCAGAACAATTGAGTAAAGGTCGGGGCCCCCTGCCGAAGAATTTTAGATATAATTACTTTGAGATCTAATTCTGATAGATCCCCCAAAAAGTCACTTTCCCAAGGGACCCCAAATATCACACAATCTGTGTCTAGGACCCCAAATATCACACAGTCACTAACTAGGACCCCAAATATCACACAGTCACTAACTAGGACCCCAAATATCACACAGTCTCTGATTAGGACCCCAACTATCACACAGTCTGTGTCTAGGATCCCCAAAGACTAATTAAACGGCTTGTGAAATGAAAAAAAAAATATTGTTTTACTACATATGTCTCTAGAATTTTTCGTCATCGAAATATTTTTTAGCTAAACTATCTTTTTCGTTATTTTGACATGTCTGCATGATTGTGAAAATTATCCTGACTTGTTTGCATGTTTGTCAAATTATCTTGACATGTCTGTTTGATTGTCAAATTATTTTGAATGTTTGTAACATTGTCAAAGTATGCCGATACATATAACTCATATTAGTTATTGCTCAAAGTTTGTCGTTTTTCTTCAGTTTCATAAAATTAAAATTCAAAAGTCAAAGTTCGAAGCCCATCGACCTTAAAATTTTAGAATGTATCGCTTCCCTGACAATTTGCATGGCAGATAGAAATGTGTTTTTTTTTTTTTCAGCTTTTATTTGAAGTTACTGGTTTGTGCAACATGCATAGATTTCATTTCTACCTTTAACATGACCTGATTTTTTTTTAAAATCTGCACGTGGTACGGGTAGGCCTATATATTTCAACATTCATAAAATCAAAAATTAATTTAAATATAATTTTTTTTTAAATGTTATATAAGTGTGCTGACCTCCCTTTGAATACAACCTGCAGCTCTTTGATTTTACTTGTTTTCATTTTGGCAGACACACGGGTCACAAAAAAAAAATGACTAAAGAACGGGGTGTGGGGGGGGGGTTATGTAGAAAGGTGCATCTTGGAAGTGTGGGGGCGGGGGTTCGGAGAGGTTATGGGCAAGGGTGGGAAAGGGGGAGGGGTGAAGAGGAAAAGAGCACTTCAAGTCTACATAGACGTCTGCCTAAAGTTTTGAAACTGTTGGCGCCAGAAGATTGGTCGCAGTAAAGGCAGACGTTCGCTCTTTTTTTTTTCAGTGAATTCTGTTTGCACTGTTTTGTTGTTTGACACTGAGGGGGGTGGGGGGTGGGGGTGGAGAAGGGTGCTACGGTGGGTTTACTGGGGGAGGGGGAGTGGGGTTAGGGGGACTCTGTGTGGGGTTGGGGGTGGGCTGGTGTGGGAGGGGGTTGAAATCCGGTAAACAGAAGAGGGGAAGAGTTGAAAAAAAAAGGCAACACAAACTGAGAGGCAACAGCGAGAAACCTAATTACCAGTGACCCAGGACAGAACCATTATCTTCTGATGTTGTCGGTTATTTTTTTTTTGCATTTTATTTTCAGACCTTATTTGGAGATGGATGGTGGTTGGCCCGGGTGTGTGGGGGGGAGGCGAATGGGGGGGGGAGCTAAAAAGTGGCAGGACATGAGGCAACATTGTTCGCCTTTCCACAAACCAAGTAACACACGGTCTGTCTTTTGTACTATGATTTACCCATTCTTTTGAAGAAGTCTACATTTTATATACAAATATATTTGAAAAGGTTTATTTATACCAATTTACGTGAATAGTAATAAACAAACTGCATCATTGACTGTATCTACAACTCTTAACGTGAGAACCATTCGTTGATTGTTTATTCTTTTAGGGATACAGTTCTGTCGTTGCAGTAGTCTACCCGGTGCGGGATGTTGAATCTCTCTCGCCACCACCGCCACCACCACCACCCCCTCCCCTCACCCATGTTATTCACTTGATGTTTCTGTGATGTAGCCCCCCACCCACCCACCCCCCTCCCTTACGCCATCCCCAGTGTCAATTTTTACTCCCATGATCCTAGTGTGGGGGAGTGATATATGTTTTATTTGTGCTTCCAAACGCCTCACTCAACAACTGCACTACAGACGAAACTTCGCCAAATAACTGGATTATTTAAAACAAAACATCAACAAATAAACAACAACTATGATTGGTAAGTAAAACCATGATATAATTGTACCCTTTGTTAATTTTTTTTTTTTTGTATTTATTCTATAGAAGATGGATTTAGCCAAAATGTCAGACAGATTTTTACTTATATCTATAGACATGCAGACATAGTTAAGGCGGGCAGTCGGTCGAATGGACAGACAGAAAGACGGGATAAATAGATCAGATAGATTACAAAGATAGAAAGATAGATAGGTCGATAAATAGATGATAGATAGATAGATAGATATATAGATCGATAGATGGATGGATGGATGGATGGATAGATAGATGGATAGATAGATAGATAGATAGATAGATAGATAGATAAATAGATAGATAGATAGATAGATAGATAGATAGATAGATAGATAGATAGATAGATAGATAGATAGATAGATAGATAGATAGATAGATAGATAGATAGATAGATAGATAGATAGATAGATAGATAGATAGATAGATAGATAGATAGATAGATAGATAGATAGATAGATAGATAGATAGATAGATAGATAGATAGATAGATAGATAGATAGATAGATAGATAGATAGATAGATAGATAGATAGATAGATAGATAGATAGATAGATAGATAGATAGATAGATAGATAGATAGATACCGAATGAACAAAATATAAAAAATAACAGAGAACTCCTGTCATAATGAAATATTTCTGTATTCTATCCAACTGACCACTATGAAAATGTTGTTTTATATTGTCCACCTTTTATCTCCACCACAGCCTATAGTTTAAAGGTCATGGGGACATCAAGGTAACTTTCACTATGACCTGAAAAATCTCCCATTTTATCAAACCCGGGAGCGTCATGTCGAAAGTTGAGCGCTTTTCCCCCTCGACCATATCTATATATATACATTTTTTTTGAACATTTCTATCATGACGAAAATAACTTCACACCACAAAAACATTTTTTGCAATCTTAAACATTGAACCATGTTTTTCAAAGTACAACCAATAAAATATTTACAACAACATCAATATTCAGTCGATGAAATAAATGAAGAAACGTTTATTATACCATACTCAGCGAGTCCGTTAACACAAGGAAGAAAGATTTATATATGCTAGTATTAGTAAAACTATTAGCATTAGTATTAGTAATATGAATAGTATAAGTAATGTTAATTTGAAAAGAAAATTAATATATTTTCTATATTTTGTTTTATTTATTTGTTGCATGAATCATCAGATATGATACTAATAACTTGAAATAAAACCGTTTGTTTTCTTATTTCATTATTGTCAATATTTTTGTATAGTCTCTATTACTTTATGTATCTAAAATTATTTCTCTTTACAGTAAATATCATTCTAATAATACATTGATTTATGTCAATGCATGTTTTCTGTATTTATACATTTTTTTCTAAACATATATGTAATTTTTCAATACTTATGAATATTTAATACTATGCTTGAATATATAATTATTGCGTTTGTTTCTTGATTTTTAGGGACCATAATCATATCAAAGAAATTCATACGTTTCTATGTGTTTTTTTTTTTTTAATTTAAATATATACACCGAATTATTTTTTTTTTTATAGATAATAGTAGTTATTTAACAAACATTTTCAATTTTTCTACTTTGAAGTATAGTTGAATGATTTCTTCGAAATTGGCACAATTTATTTTGATAACAATTAAAATGTTATTGACTGATGAAAAGATTTTACATAAGAAGAAACAGATCAACGTTTTTAAAAAATTGAAAATTTTCTGAAAAATGTAATGTATATATATATATATATATATATATATATATATATATATATATGTAGATGGGTTTATATATATTTATATATGTATATATTACTGAACTTATCCCTTTTTAATATACAGGGAAACCGGTTTTTTTTTGTTTCATCATTTGTCATTGTCCTTGAATTTATATCAAATTTGCAGAAAATGCCTTCTGTATGGTAATTACAGTTTTCATTAATTTTTTTTCATCCTCCGACAAGAGAGATGTTGGATGAAAATTGTAATTAACTGTAAACAACATAACATTAATAATAAGTAATAGTATGATGCCAATATATTGACCGTTTAATGGACACGACATTTCTCTAAGCTGTCCAATACGGCCGCAATGTATCGTTCTACGTCCTTGTGTCAGAAAAATCATTTTCTTTGGTACATTAACTTTATATATATATATATATACAAGGCCGTAGCCAGGGGGGTGCTAGGGGGTCTGCAGCCCCCCCCCCCCAAATTAATTCTAAAAATTAAATTCTATTATAAAATTTACTTCTTTATCAATGCGTTCCAATTTTTTCTTATATAAAACTCTCCGCAAGCCCCCCCATCCCCCCCCCACCAAACCGCACAGCCCCCTCCCCCCAAAACAAAATTCTGGCTACGGCCTTGAATATATATATATATATATATATCACCTAAAACCATAATTTATTGTAAAATTTCTATTTTTTTTTAACTGTAACCTACTTTTCAAGTTTTTTTCCACCGGTGACCTACTGGACTTAATAGGTCATTAAATATAACTATTTCACACAGTACACTTACAATATACACATATGTGAACACATTTTTTCATCACTACTTTTACCATTTTACCACCCATTCACGTGATAGCTGAACAAACCTTCCGCGGTAAAAAAAAAATTGTGTAACACGATATTGCCCAGAAGTTTGTAATAGTATTATCAATTGTTGATGTGTAAGACTTTGAGTGAATCGCTGGGTCACCACAAGGATTGATGAACATCGGAAAAATGTTTAAAACTCAATAAATAGCACAGCCCAACAAAAAAAATTTGTTTGCGAGTTGCCAAGAATGTTTCAATGAATTTATAGCAATTCATGGGTGCTGATTTCAAAACTGCCACTGCGTTTGCTGAATTGGCTCTAGTTTCTGAGATATTGGACACCCTTGAAAATATGATTTTACCCTTTGTGTAAAACAAATGCAATATGTTTGGTGTCTGTTGTTTAATTTAACTATACCAAGTTATAACTTTGTTTAGTTTTTTTTCTCTTTTATAGCTGCTTTCTACAGACATCATTTCATCACGAAGATGCTCCAAACATAATCCGAATGTATTCTGTTACATCTGTGGAGAATACATGATTGAAAAGCAAAGAAGAAATATAACCGAATTTGTGCAGCAGGCATATTTGGCTTATTTCGGTGTGAAGCTGGGAGACCAAGACAAGTCTTGGGCTCCCCATAAGGTCTGCAAAAACTGTGTGGAGAGCCTACGGCAGTGGACAAATGGTGAGAAGAAAAGTCTACGTTTCGGTGTACCAATGGTATGGCGGGAGCCGAAAGACCATTTTGGTGATTGCTATTTTTGTATTGTGAATGTTAAAGGCTTCAATCGCTACAAGAAATCTAAGTGGGATTATCCTGATCTTGAATCTGCAAGGAGACTAATTCCACATAGCAGTGAAGTTCCTATACCAGTGTTTAGTGGATTATTAGAGCTTTCACCATCAGACTCCGACGAGGGGCAAGATCTGGAGTTTTTGGCAGGTGAAAAAGGTGGAAGCGATTATGAAGGAAGTTCTTCAACACCTCAACCATTTAGTCAAGAAGAACTCAATGACCTGATACGATACCTAAATATGCCCAAGCAAACATCTGAGCTTTTAGCGTCCAGGCTCAATGAAAGAAATTTTCTCAAACAAGAAGTTTAAAAATATCTTATCGGAAAATGAAGAGTTTCTTCTTCCATATTTCAGCCAAGAGGAAGATCTTGTTTACTGTAATGACATCCTTGGACTTCTGCTCCAAATGGGGCTACAAGACTACCATTCCAAAGACTGGCGTCTTTTTATAGACAGTTCCATCAGAAGCTTGAAATGTGTTCTGTTACACAATGGTAACCGTTATGCATCTCTTCCTATTGCTCACTCAACAACACCTAAAGAAGAGTATGAGAATATCAAAACAGTATTGCAGAAAGTCTGTTATTATGAGCATCAGTGGTCAATTTGTGTTGATCTAAAAAATGGTAAACTTCTTACTTGGGTAGCAGTCTGGATACACAAAATACCCATGCTTTATGTGCCTTAGGGATAGCAGGGCAAGGCAAGATCATTGGACAAGAGTGACATGACTTGCAAGGGAAACCATGACTGTAGGTAAAGAAAATATCATCAACAAGCCACTGGTTGACAAAAATAAGATCATTCTCCCACCGCTTCATATCAAATTATGTTTAATGAAACAATTTGTTAAGGCTTTGGGATTTTTGACGGTCCTCAGATTCGAAAACTCATCAACGATCAAAATTTTACTAATTTCACGGATCACCTTGAAGCTTCTTCATGGAACAGTTTTGTTTCAGTTGTCAGGAACTTCTTAGGTAATAACAAAGCAGAGAATTACAAAAAAACTGGTACAAGATATGCTCGCTAACTTCATAAACATTGGGGCAAATATAAGCATCAAGGTACATTACCTGCACAGTCATTTAGACAAATTTCCAGGTAACCTTGGGGACATCAGTTAGGAACAAGGCGAGAGGTTCCATCAGGATATGAGGGTGATGGAGGAGAGATATCAAGGAAGATGGGACATAATAAGATGGCTGACTACTGTTGGAGCCTCCAGCGCAATTGCCCCAACGACACACACAAAAGAAAGTCGAGCAAACAGCGATTTGCTAATGCATTACCATAGACAATTAACATATTAATTAATTAATTAGACATGATTAGTTTTTCAAATGAAAATGTTTCTTCTATAACACTATTACACATCTTTTTGAACAAATTTCTGCATGACTATTAACATTTTCACTAGTATTTGTTAGTATACTATTTTACTTCATGCAATTCTTGACAATTTTCAAACACGGTGCATACATTATTTAATTAATTTTAATTATCTCGTAAAATAGAGCCAATCTAGCAAAAGCACTTACATATTCTAAATCAGCATAGTTGACTTTGTATAAAATGATTCAAATATCACTGGCAATGAAATCACTGTTGACCAGTGTAGTCGGTTAAAGAATCGCACATTTTTTGTGAACTATTTTTGTAGTTCTGATTCTCGAGTCTAATTCAACTGTAACCATTAATAAAAACACAATCTAACATTCAATATTAAATTGTAAACAATGACGTTTTTATTTTAAGGCCCCAGACAATGGCTACATTTTGAAGGCACAAGGGGAAGAAAAAAAAAACTTTGGTAAGGGCGCTGCTGCAGATTTGTTTTCCTAATAATCCTTTACATCTTGGGCCTCTCTGACCCCCTCCTCCTCCCACCCCCAATGTTTAGATATGTTAGACACTTTAGGATAACGAGAAAAATTCCTGACAGGGGGCCCACTAAGACTAGAGAGGCGGGTGACGGGGCTCTCGGCTAACGTCGAGTTTGTCTGCACAAAAAAAGAACGGTATGTCTTCTATTTATGTGCCAGCGACGTGCACCAGCTATATCTACCGGCGATGTGCACCAGCTATATCTACCGGCGACGTGCACCAGCTATATCTACCAGCGACGTGCACCAGCTATATCTACCAGCGACGTGCACCAGCTATATCTACCGGCAATGTGTACGTAAACTTAAAAAAAATGTAGACAAATAGATAAAAGGTGCTAAACAACTTGATGTGTTTAATGAAGCAGTGAACGTATGACCAGATCTATAAAATGGTACACAATTTTTTGAGATGAAAAAATAGAAAATCAAACTCTTGAATCACTTGACACACATTTCGCTGTTATTCAACGACTATCAGTGGCGTAACTTGACTGGGGAGGCTGTTTGGGGGGGGGGAGGGCACTTACTTACCCACCACCTAGGAGGGGGATGTCGGCTCTTTTTGTAACGACTCTTCGGCTCGGGAAGATGGCGGATTTTCAGAGTTCATCCCCTGGTCACCACCAACTCTGTTCACGTCACTGGAAAAGTTATTAAAATATTGAGCTTGACACAGTACATGTATTGGGTACTACACCCTGTTGAACAACACATATATAACTATATAATAAGTTTCAATCTGATGATTCAAATTGTTATAAACTAAAGTATCTTAGCGCTCCCCCCCCCCTACCTCCACAAATGCCCCACCCCCCTATCCGTGGCATATATTTTCCCGCGACTTCTTAATTACTACACGGTTCTCTCTTTTGTTTATTTATGTGCTATCAGACGACCGAAGCATCGATACCTCATTATTTACCGACTTAGTGTGTAAATACTGAACTACAGCCGAACGTAATCGATTACCATTATCTAGACTTACACAGAAGTAGAAGTATGGGGTGGGGGGGGGGGGGAAGGGATAAGGGAAAAGGGGGGGGGGTCTCAATATCGTTATTCTTTGTTGTCATTACAGTCAATTGGGGGGGGGGGTGGGGAAGTGAGTGGGGAGGGAATGATAAACTCAAGAAAGTTATCATCGGGCAGTTCAATCTTTTGTCCCCCCAAACGTCACCAATGATACTGCATGTGTGAACAAATTATTAAGTCTGGACATAGTGACCATAGCTGACCAAAAACCTTATGGGAAAAATCAACGAAATGAGATGAAGTGGAAAGATTCATATTACGTATGTCCATTATTGAATTAAAATTGGAAAGCTAAATTCCTATTCTCCATTCACTGACATAACCATCATTTGAGGGGGCTCGGGGCATACACCATACTCTCCACTCTCCACCCGTACCTAGTTAAGCCACTATTCCCACCTTACAATTCCTGCATTTTTTTACTGCCATTACATTGGAACAATTTTTAACAAAATTACTTTAATGAACAGTTTTTAATAAGTAGTCTATTTATTGTTTTAGCATTGCCAGAGATATCCCCATTGCCACAGATATCCCCATTGCCACAGATATCCCCATTGCCACAGATATCCCCATAGCCACAGATACCCCCATTGCCACAGATATCCCATTGCCACAGATATAACCATTGTCACAGATATCCCCATAGCCACAGATATCCCCATAGCCAGAGATATCCCCATAGCCACAGATACCCCCATTGCCACAGATATCCCCATAGCCACAGATATAACCATTGTCACAGATATCCCCATAGCCACAGATATCCTAACTACCATGTTGATACTTGACATGTTGCCGGCATTCGAACATACAATCTGGATGAACTCAATCATGATTCGTGGAAGCCGTGCTATCAACTGGAAATTTTGATTTGGGGGGCGGGGTGGGGGGGAGTTGTCGACCCGGGCAAACGACCCAAGCCCTCGCGCTGAAAAAAAAAAAAGTTCAGTAACTATAGCATTTTTGGAGCGAAATGTATTCTCAATAAACTGCTATGGGGGCCCATTCAACCGTAATATTTAGACCGCCCCTGAACATTTCATTGATATATATATATATATATATATATATATATATATATATATATATATATATATATGCCTATATATACATATATTTATCTCAGTAAATGTTTATCTTTGTATTTGTTTACATATGTTTACACAGGGGGATTTACACATCTTAAAACAACCCCCCCCCTCCAACCCACCAACTACCAACTTTTCCTATTTCTTCCATTTAGTCCGACTGGAATAGATTTGACTGAAGTCACCATGTACCCACCCCTCCCCTCCCCTCTGCCCCCTTCCCACCTTTTTTTTTTTTTATGCCATTCCATTTTTTACCTGATTGATAATCACTTATGTGGTAAATCATAAAGAAAGAGAGGGTGACAATTATACTGCAGTATGCTGAGTCATCCCGAGTTGTCTGCCCACTTAACTTCTTTGATTACCTCCCCATTGGTCCGTGTATTTTTTGTTTTATTATTTCAATTCACGTCTGCCCTGAATGCATCTATTAGATTTATTTCTAGTGTTCAGATTTATGTCTGCGCTAGTATTATTATTATAAATTGTGTTCGATTCCTATCGAAAGTGTGTGTAAATCAAAAATGCAGTTCTATTTCAGAATATGACGTTGGCTGGTTCAAATCCCAGCGATTCCAGTAATCAAATCGACTTATACACTTACTCATACTCCAACTATTATTTTTAATTTCAAGTATTCTTGTCTCTTTTTCTGCTGCCTGTCTCTTCCCCCCCCCCTCCTCATAACTACACCCGTCTCACTAGTCCTGGACACAAGCCTTAATTCTAGCTTCCATCAATTCTAGCTTCCATCAATTCTAGCTTCCATCAATTCTAGCTTCCATCAATTCTAGCTTCCATCAATTCTAGCTTCAGATCTTTTTTTTTTACCTTATTAATATACCTGTATCTTTGTCCAGAGCCATTCTTAATTTTTAGGGGGCCCCTAGGCCAGTAGTCGGCAAAACTTTTCAACCCAAGAGCCAAATATGAACATTACAACAATTTAAAAAAAAAATTGGGAACCAAATCTGCTTGTTTAGTAAACTTTTATCACACTAAATAAGTAGTAAACTAAATAAGTTGTAAACTAAATAAAACTAAATGCCAGAGCCGCACTTAAAGAGCCAAAGAGCCACATGCGGCTCCGGAGCCGAACTTTGCCGACCACTGCCCTAGGCTATGTTACATTTTTGGTGGTCCCTAGGCAATATTACATTTGGTTGAGCCTTAGGTAGCCTAAACGTAAATTTTTTTTGGGGGGGGGGTGGGGTGGGGGTGCTATATTGGAAATATATTTGATGGCTCCAAACAGTTGTAATTTGGAGGACTCTAGACTAGAAACGGCTCTCACATTATTGCCCCCCCCCCAACTATTAAAAAAAAAAAAGATGTTATTCCCAAACATACATGTATTCCCCAAAGTGCCTCAAACTGTTTATTGATTTTATCCAGACCATTGATGAGTGATCATAACGCCCTTTCCTTGGGGATATCATAAGAAATAAAGCTGTGATAGTAGTGGGGCCTATTAACAGTAGGGGGGGGAGCCTCGGCAGAAGCATATCTATTTATTGGTACTGCTCTGTCATCGTCTATCTTTTGGGCCTTTTCCCATCATGTATTGTCTTGTCAACTACCTTGATACGTCTGTTTCCCTCCAATCTATTTGTATCTCAAGCCAGTATAGTTCGCCCATTCGCTGCTGTACTTTTAAGGGGCCCCCATGTATTTATCAAAGCTACTTATCTCATTCTTGTTTCTAAGTATCTCACTTTCAGCCTACAGACTCTTGAAGTACTTCTGTCTGTACATACAATCAGATATCATCATGTACGATATCACACAGTGTATTATAAACTCAGTTATCAGATTTTCTTTTTCGAGTACTTTTAAAGTGAGCTGAATGTGAGCTCATCAAGCAGGTGCGCGTGAGCAATGAGAGCATGAGAACTTTTTTGTTGTCTTAGAGTGAGTTGAAACTCTTAGAATTCACTCAGCTACACTTCCTTAAACAGAAAAAGATGGTCTCCTATCTTATCAAAGCACCGATAAGGGGTATGAAATTTTTAGTCAACAAATAACTTTGGTATTAATTAATACCACAAAAACCAAACAAAAAATGTCAACAGAATATCGCATAAAACTCATTTCATATGAAAACTGTTATTTTTCTAATTATATTATAAGCAGAGGCGTACCTAGGGTGGGGGAAGGGGGCCCGAATTCGACAGTTCCCCCATGGGCCACAGCTCGAGAGTGACCCCCACAATTTTTTGTTTACATTAAATATTAAGTACATTATCTCATGTCATGGTATAGAATTTCAAAATGCAGGGAACCCCCAAAGAGGCCAAGCTCCCCGGGCCCCTAAATCCCTAGTTCGGCACTGGTTTTATGTTTGTCTTTTTGTTGTTGTTGTTGTTCAAACATTAATCGTCTATAGATACGTACCCGTTCAAGTCATGTCCGCAAAAGAAAAAATGGGCCGCTAGAATTGCTCATTCCTTAAATAAAAACAATAAAAACATAGAATAATAGATTGGGGAAACGGTGAGGAAAGAGGGGGGGGGTGGGTAAATATGGTTCCATATGTGGGCCTTCTTAAGTTTGCCCGCCGGTCCTGGAATCGATTGACTACATACAATACTGACCTAAGATTTCCTAAAATTTCTTAAACGACTTATTTTGTGGCATGGGGCTCTTAAATATTTGAGCTGATTTTTTTCCTATCGATAGTTTTATCAACTGGTCAGGACTTGTAGTGATTGTGTCAATACGTCTAACTTTAAATGTCTTAAAATGAAAGTAGGTTACTGTTTTATTTGTATAATAGTTACATTATTAGTGCTAGTTACATTATTAGTGCTAGTTACATTATTAGTCCTAGTTACATTATTAGTCCTAGTTACATTATTAGTGCTAGTTACATTATTAGTCCTAGTTACATTATTAGTGCTAGTTACATTATTAGTCCTAGTTACATTATTAGTGCTAGTTACATTATTAGTGCTAGTTACATTTTTAGTCCTAGTTACATTTTTAGTCCTAGTTACATTTTTAGTCCTAGTTACATTTTTAATCCTAGTTACATTTTTAGTGCTAGTTACATTATTAGTCCTAGTTACATTATTAGTCCTAGTTACATTATTAGTGCTAGTTACATTTTTAGTCCTAGTTACATTTTTAGTCCTAGTTACATTTTTAGTCCTTGTTACATTTTTAAAAGTAGTTCTTCGTAGTTGTTTGTTTTTTCCCTAGTTCATGATCATAAAAAGTAGAACATTTACAAAATGTAGCGCAATCTGCCAGACGGCTGTGTTAGGATATGTTAATGTTAGACACATTACATAATAGGATGCATGCTATTGCAAACAATCTATATACTATAGCACGAACCACCGTTCATCAAACCTTCGATTTTGTTTATCTTACCTATTACCTTTCTAATGTGTATTTTATAGTCCCACACACACACACGCATACATACACACAAAAACAACCGTTATCTTTTATCTGCAACCTCCCCTCCTCACACACGCACGCACCGCCCAATCAACGTGTGTGGTAGGTGTATTAAAATAAAACCGGATTATAATTCACATGAATGTAAAATGACGCAGATGAGAATATAAAACTATGCAGGACAACTACCATCGGGTCCGTATGATCATCTCAAGACATGAATCATTTATTGGTTGTGGGAGGGGAGGGGTGTTGTGGTACAGATTTAACCTTGTCTTATAGACCCCCATAGCCTCGGGGGTGGGGGTGGGGGGTGAGGAGGGAAGGGCTACTATTGACCTGATTTAAAAAAAAAATATTTTACCTGTGCAGACCTTTTTACTTTATATCTCTCTAATGTGACATTGGTATGTAATAACGTACTACATTCATTGTGACCTATAATTAGGGTTGCCATATTTTTTCACGGACCAACCGGGACAGTTCTGTCTTTTTTACTTTAGGTTTAGGGATGTCGGTTTCGTGGGGAGGAGGGGGGGGTATGAAAACAGTAATGTAAAAAACACTTAAAATATAGAATAGATAATCTTTGTTATTTTATTCATAATGGTACACAAACATGATATTTTTACAAAAGAAAACAGTTTTCTACTTGTTGTACCACTCGTATTTTTCACCTCCAATGGACTTCTCTGCTGCCGACTTCTGTAAATTTGTATCACTCTGTTACTTACCAAAATGTTACTGATCTCACAAGAGCAGATAAATCATTCTCTGATCTAATAATTTTGCTCAATTATTTCCAAGAAACTGTGCCCTGAATCTAACCCGGGACAATTTCAACAACCGGGCGGGACACCGGGACAACCCAGTATATCCGGGACTGTCCCGGCGAAACCGGGACGTATGGCAAGTCTACCTATAATCTACCTGTAAATGAAATAATTAGGTCAACCGTAAAGCTAAACTAGGATTTTTTTTTGTTCTATAGAATCAATGTTCAAATGGTCTCTTAAGTACGTCGGCACAAATGACCATTTACTTTATTGAAATACCAACTCAGTAAGTGACTGAAATACAGCCGATGGATATGTTGATATTCCAATGATTCACACAGCGAGCAGTCATGAGTTAGTAGGTCGTGGGTTCAAAACCGTATTCAACCTTGTCTCTTCATTGGTTGTATTTTTTTTAATACTGATTTATTGTATCGATTGATAATATTGGTTGGTTATATTGATTGGTTATGTTTTGATCAATTCCTGTCCCCAGCATGTAGAATGTCCGATAGGGGCAATCAATCAATAGGTCAGCTTCGTCTGCAGCCAAAGAGTCACAGCAATGGAGTCACAGTTATGAGTATGTTTGATGGTTATTTGTTTCCAGTACTTTATTTAAAATAAAACATCTTTTTAAATAAATTGAATATTATTATGATTTATTATTACAATAATATTTTCACTTGGTCTTGGTAAATCCAATTGTGTAAGTATTAAACCATTTTTTGTGAGTGAGTATTACCTCTATACTTCATTCCAAAAACAAGTTCCCATCAATTCTTACAATAACTTCCACTACACAAACCTTATCCCTAACTCACATCTGATCAAACCCTAACCTCCACTACACAAACCTTATCCCTAACTCACATCTGATCAAACCCTAACCTCAACTACACAAACCTTATCCCTAACTCACATCTGATCAAACCCTAACCTCCACTACACAAACCTTATCCCTCACTCACATCTGATCAAACCCTAACCATCCACTACACAAACCTTATCCCTAACTCACATCTGATCAAACCCTAACCTCCACTACACAAACCTTATCCCTAACTCACATCTGATCAAACCCTAACCCCTAGCGCCCATGACCCCATAACCCTTAGCCCCCCCCCCCCCACTTACACAATTGTCTTCTATCTATTTTTTTTTTCTAAACAACGACGACGACGACGAAGATGGGAAGTGCCTCTGACTTGTGTCCCCATGTAGACACCGACACTGCCACTCACCACAACTGACACTGGTTGACACAGACGGACTGACGCCGACTGCAGAGATCAACACCACCATCACTGCCACCACCTCTTCCCACCCCTACATCTGTGACCTGAACTCGATTCACGTGTGGCTACTTGGCCTGACACTTCAGCTGAAGACAGTATCGCATCTCGAGCCCCTTGTGTGCCTGAGTATCTGAGACGACAGTGATCTGGCGAACGTAAAAGTGTCTCTTCAAATCTTACCTATCTATCCCGCACTCTACTCAGACAAAGTATAGAATAACAACATATTATATCTAGCTGGCATCATTATTTGTTTCCCTTTGTTCCAATATGTAATCTTGACATCGTATTGCTCTTTTTTAACAAAGACAAACTGTTGGATACTTTTATGTCTGTAAATAGTCACATAATTCATCTTTGATTTAGAACACATATCATATAATGATTATCAAAATATGTGTGGTCGTGTGGTGTGGCGCACTCGACTATCGACCGGAGAGTCTTGGGTTCGAAACTCAGTGAGAACCTTGGGTATTTTTCAGGTCCTGGTGTAGGTTATAGAAACAGATAAATTCTACACTTCATCTGCCTCGATGAGCCCTCAATGTATTAAGGGAACTTTATTTTTTGTATCAAAATACGTCTTTTAAAAGTTTTAGAATGGACTGTACAATAATATAATATAATATAATATAATATAATATAATATAATATAATATAATATAATATAATATAATATAATATAATATAATATAATATAATATAATATAATATAATATAATATAATATAATATAATATAATATAATATAATATAATATAATATAATATAATATAATATAATATAATATAATATAATATAATATGGTTTGGTACGATACGATATAATATAATATAATATAATATAATATAATATAATATAATATAATATAATATAATATAATATAATATAATATAATATAATATAATATAATATAATATAATATAATATAATATAATATAATATAATATAATATAATATAATATAATATAATATAATATAATATAATATAATATAATATAATATAATATAATATAATATAATATAATATAATATAATATAATATAATATAATATAATATAATATAATATAATATAATATAATATAATATAATATAATATAATATAATATAATATAATATAATACAGATATTCGAAAGATAGGTCTATCAATATATCTATTCATCTATCTATATATATCTATACACTTTTTGTCCATCCACCAGGTAATGTATTGCATAGACTGGCATAGAGGGACCTGGGACTGCTTGCAAGTTAAGCCCCCCCCCTCTCTACACACGCGCGCACACACACACACAATCTTCATTTTTTTTTTTGTTTGTTGTAAAGTAACCATTAGTTGTAAATGAAACAACACCATCACAGCTTTCAGCCCCTCTCTTTCCCTTCTACCCCACCCCTCTCTCTCCACCAACACTAATTTAACTCCAAGCAACTAGAATAGTAACGGAGTTCGGTTGTTTTTTGTTCATTTCAACTCTTTGTTCCGCTGTTGTTTTACTGTTGATGGTCAAACGATCAACGATGGGTCATTTTTACAACCACAAATGATGGCATATTGCAGTGAAGGCCTTGGACGACAGGAAGAGCATTCGTCATGGGGAGGGGGCATTTATTATTTAAGTTGGGGG
>JAGDYQ010000001.1:26629936-26641395 GCA_021962125.1 Bulinus truncatus
TGATGCACAGATTCCATCTCTTTTTCAGTTTAATGATAGATAATCAGTGGCCGCGACTTAGTGATCGCGAGGCCCGAGTACCTCAGTTACCCCCGGTATGTAAGGGGGCCCTGACTCAGGGGCGCCGAGAGCTAACACGGGCCCCAGGGGCAGGACATCATTGCGGGCCCCTTAATAAACAATGAATCGTGAAAAAATTGACATGGTCTGGGCGGCCGGGCCCTTACAGATGCGGGGCCCCTGGCAATGACCCTGCCTGCCCCCCTCTCGGCGTGCCTGCCCTGACCTACCCCCACAACCCGCCCCCCCTCCCCATTTGAACATATTGCTTCAGCTATTAGCCCAGGCACTGAAAAAACAATATAATGAGGGGGTCAAACCCTATTTAATATTAAGAATACATCAAAGGTATTACACCACTTTAGTGCTCCCATCTTCCACCCTCCTCCTCCTGTGTTTCACTCAAAGCTTTATTGCTACTTCACTTTGCCGCGACCCCCCCCTCTGTGCCACCCCCCTGCCTTCCGTTGCTCTATCTGCACACACTAATGACACCATTCTGACCTCGCCTAACCCTTTAATGTCAAATTCCTTCATAATATACACGTAGAAGAAGAGTGGCGCGTTCGCATGACTCTCCATCTATACAACCTGCCCATCTGTGCAAGACAGACATGCGTCAGAACCAGGAGACTCTCAGCATTAAACGTGTTGCAGCCCCCCCCCGATTGGTGGATCTGATTAATTGCGACACACAACATAAGTAGTGCGTGTTACAAATAATAGCATATTTTTTCAAACACTCGCTTTATAATTAATTTATTCCGCGGAGTATAAAAAAAATGTATAAAATATCTTCGTGCATTACTGATACCATCGTTGTTCTTTGTACTTTTTTAAACTTTCTTTATTTTTCTTTTTTTAGCTGCATTTATTCTTGTGCAAGGACAAAGAGGTTACAAATATATTTATTATACCCTAACCCCCACCTGCTCAACTCTGTACTATATATCCTCGGCTCTCAAACTTTTACGGTTAGCGACCCAATAAAAAAACACACATGACCCACTTTTAAATAAAACATAATAGGAATAGAATGGAGGTTTCAAATTTGTTGGAGAAATGGAGAGCTGAACTGCCGCTGACTCCCCTTACACAGATCTATCATACGTAGGGGTTCAATATAATACAATGTAAATGAAAAATAACTATAAGGACTCTTTTTACTATTGGGTGGGGGGAAGGGGGCGCTTGGTCAGTGCCCTGATGAGCCAAATGCTTATGACGGCCCTGAGAAGGAAGTCTGTAGTCAGTATTATGCTAAAACTTAAAGAGAGATTTGGAGTTAATCCATAAAAGTAGTATTAAAGATGGGTAATAAAATTGACGTCACATCACAGCTGATTATAGAAAATGAAAAATCTCACCACCCCTAATCGTTCTGGACCCCCACCAGATACAAAGCCACTGGACCCCCACCAGATACACAAAACCACTGGACCCCCACCAGATACACAAAGCCACTGGACCCCCACCAGATACACAAAACCACTGGATCCCCACCAGATACACAAAGCCACTTGACCCCACCAGGATACACAGCTACTGGACCCCACTGATACACAAAGCCACTGGACCCCACCAGATACACAAAGCCACTTTAACAGATACAAAAACAAAAAAAATATGCTACTGTCTAAGCTCCACCCTTCAAGCCGACATCCTCCCTCTCGGAACTAGACCATCTCATACGTACAGTGTCCACAAACTAGACCATCTCTTACGTACAGTGTCCACAACCTGGACCATCTCTTACGTTCAGTGTCCACAATCTAGACCATCTCTTTCGTACTGTGTCCACAAACTAGACCATCTCTTACGTACAGTGTCCACAAACTAGACCATCTCTTACGTACAGTGTCCACAAACTAGACCATCACATGCGTACAGTGTCCACAACTAGACCATCTCTTACGCTACAGTAATCCAAAAACTAGACCATCTCATACATACAGTATCCCCCCCCAAACTAGACCTTCGCACACGTACAGTGTCCACAAACTAGACCATCTCTATACGTGGACTGAATATCCCCCCCAAACTAGACCTTTTCGCACACGTACAGTGTCCCCAAACTAGACCACCTCGTACATAAAGCATAAGGATTACATCTACATAAATCAAGTATATTGTGACAAATGTACAGTTCTATTCACTGATTTAATCAAAATCTTCTTGATGTCTCGCAACATAAATGAAATAAGAAAGAAGATATATATATATATATATTTGCCATCACTAAACAACCAAATGTATTGTTATGGGACAATTTATTTGTAATCTGTGGTATGCGGCTGGATGTAGAAGTCAGAAGAAAAGACCTTAAGTCCACCAGCGTAATGGACGACGCTTTTGAAACCCCAGATTGAGTAAAAACGGTCAGTGCATTCCTTTATTTGAGTGCAACTCCCCCCCATGCACACATCAAACATTTTGTTGAAACTGAGGCTCCAAAGTCCTTAGCAACGCCACCGCCCATGGTAGACAATCCACTTTTCAACGCCCTGAGTGGCAGCCAGCAGGGGGCGCCCAACAATATGTGTTGCAGCCACTGGACTGACTCATTTGTAATACAGCTACAGTGGCGCGTATGTGACATTAGTGTGATTCTATCTGTCGAGTTAATAATTAATTGTGCAAATGTACGTCAAACCTTGTGTTGCATAACGATCTTTTATAGTAAGTCTCTTTAGCTGCACGTTCGGTGCGCAATAATTTAAGGACAACAGAAAGTTTGCGATTTAAAAAAAAAAAAATTATTCATCATCATCAAAATGCATGTACAGCATTTCATTTATAACTTTGTATATAATACACTGGGTTTCAATCCGTGGTACGCAGACCGTGAGCGCTTGTTGCAGCCGATTCTTTGGTGTTACATCGATTTTTCGTCTATACACGGCACTAAACAATCGACTAAAATCGAATCCAACTAAAATCCAGGAAATTATTTCTATGAGAATCAATTTAATTCCAATGATTTCCTCACAAATAACCCTAAATGATACCGAAAAACAAATTTTTGAAAATTCGAAAAAATTGATATAAAAACAGACACCGAAATTCAGCTCATTTGAAAGTGAAGTGTTCCATTACTTCACAGTGAAGTGTTCCATTACTTCATTTATCTAGTCAACACTGTTTCATCGTGATGGGAAGCTCCATACTGTTTTTCAATTTCAGTGCATGTTGTTACATTAGACAATTGTTGCGGCACCAACGTGTAGAGTTGTGTAAGATGTGTACACATCATGCCCAGCCGCCACATGTACAGCCACGAACATGTACAGCCACGCACATATGCAACCACGCACATATGCAGCCACACACATATGTTGTCACGTACATATGCAGCCACGCACAATTGTAGAAAAAAAGATAAACTTTCCATAGTTTAATTAAAAACAAAGAAATTGACACGCACACGTTTACAAAAATAAATACGAACATATTATTTATAAACACAAAATATATACTCTATTGACACACACACACACACACACACACACAATAATCTTCAAAGAACAAGCTAACAAACAGGCACACCGTGTTTTCAATTTGCACACATTTACAAATAGATGTTTAAAGTTCTAGAATGTCCTGAAAATCAAAAAAAAATTTGCTTTCATGATCATTTAACTACGCATTTCAATCAATCAAGAAGAAACAAATTTGCAACAAAATATAATCAAATAAAATTTTAAAAAAATGTAATTAGAAATTTAATCTGTTTTACAGTTAAACTGAAAAAAATCAACCCTTAATTGATTCCAAAATTAACAAAACAAAAAAAAAAACATATTCATCTATTCGTAGAATTCAGTACAAACACACAGTGAGGAGATATTATTCATACCTTTCTATTCAGGGGCGGGTAAAAGGTCAGCAATGCCCCCCCCGTGGGGTATAGAAAGCTTTAGGTAAAAACAAGTGTAATGTTGGTGTTATACGCCTCCCCCACACCCCCACTTCAGAATTCGTGGCCCAAAGGTTGAATGGCAACGTCAAATATTGATGATTATGTGATCGACTCAACAGTAACGACCAATATTGGACCGAAAGTATATGGGAAGAAGGTAGAGAAATTAAAACGAACACCAGATTATAACATTGATTCACTACTAGACCAACTCCTTGATTCACTACTAGACCAACTCCTTGATTCACCACTAGACCAACTCCTTGATTCACCACTAGACCAACTCCTTGATTCACTACTAGATCAACGCCTTGATTCACTGCTAGACAAGCTCCTTGATTCACTACTAGGCCAACTCCTTGATTCACTACTAGACCAACTCCTTGATTCACTACTAGACCAACTCCTTGGTTCCCCACTAGACCAACTCCTTGATTCACCACTAGACCAACTCCTTGATTCACAACTAGACCAACTCCTTGATTCACCACTAGACCAACTCCTTGATTCACCACTAGACCAACTCCTTTGCAAATTATTTTTTTTTAATAATGGGTAGGGCAAAGTTTTTTTCTTCTACTGATTTTCATGAATCACGGATCACAGCGTTCTGGACCTCAGGATACATCTCAATGCCATTTCAGTTTGTGGACATTTCCGAAACAAAACAATTTCAGGGCGAAACATCTCAATGCCATTTCAAAAGTATGTGGACATTTCCGAAAATAACAACTTCAGCTTCTGTGATATACTTATTTTACTGGTTACTATTCCCTCACCACCCCCCACACACCCATTCACTAACATGACAACACGTGTAACTATTTATCTCTTCTGTCACTCTATCACACGCACACACACAGACTCACGCACATGCACGCACACCACACACACACCTTTCTACAGAAATAGAGAGCATGATCCCACCCCCCGAGACAGCTCTTCCCTTCATCCACAGCATTCCCCCTTCCAGCGCAAAAAAAAAATAAAGTCCACCGGCGCCCGTCCTGTTAGGTTTATGGTAGCACAGCAGTAAATATTACGATGCAGTGGTGCCGGTGATGGAACAATTGAAGACAGGTGAGTACTGTACGGTGAGGAGGAGGTGGGGGTTTTGAGGCAGTAGGGTGGAGAAGCCGTGCGGACGGGGTCTTATATAAAAATAAACCCAGACACGAGACACCGAGTACTTACATGCTTTTAGGTGCAACACTCATAAAACACCAAGGCAGTTTGTTTTACCTCACGCGCAGTGGCGGCGTGGCGAGCAACCGCGCCTGAGGCACAATACCTTTTTTCGGCCCCCACCCCCATTCAAAAGCCACATAATATTATACGTAAAATATACCATTTGGCGCCCCTTTGTGAGTAGCGCAAAGGCATGATGCTCCCCCTAATGAGCCCCCTCGTACACCACTGCTCACGCACATGGCGACGTAGAAAATTTTTTAATGAACCAGTTTTGACCATGTACATACAAAGAAGACGTAGTTAGGCCTTTATTTGACCCTAGGAAGAGATATTACGGGTTCTTAAAGTGGTTTTATGGGGTTCACGCAAGAGATATTATGGGGTCTTAGGAAGATATATTATTTGACCCTAGGGAAGAGATATTCTGGGTTCTTAAAGTGGTTTTATGGGTCTCTAGAAATGATTGATATTTTTATTTGACCTGAAGAAATCTCGGGTTCCAAATGACGTAATTGAAAGTCTTCGGGTTTTCTTAAAGAAATTAGTTTTCGTATGGGGCTTTCGGAAGATCATCTTACGGGTATTAAAGTGGTTTTTTGGGGCATTAGGAAGAGATCTTACAGGTTTCTTAGATAAAGTGTTTTTTCTAGGGCCCTAGGAAGAGATATTTTGGAGGCCCTATTAGAAGGTATTATCAGACCTAAAACAAAATATCTGTCGGCGCACCTATTTCTTTCAAGTTGAAAGGAAGCTTTTACTGCTGAAGGGCCCCAATTTTGGAAAGTGGGAGTACCTTGGCAACGGCTTAGTTTGCCTAACTATAAAAACGGCTGCGATCGATTTTTTCTTTCCCCCTTTTAGTCGCAGTAAAGTTTTAACTGTTGTTTTGTACACGCCGGCTTTAATCACAGTCACTCTGAGATGTATATTCGTTATCTTCTAAAGTGCGGTTCTATTCAAAATTCCAGGTCCAACTTTATGTGCAGTTGTAAATTATTAATGCACGTGGAAACGTAATATTTCTGTTCTATTCTGGCCCTACAATGCTTGAGCTCAACTTTGAGTTTATCATTAATAGGTCATATAAGTGAATTCACCACGGGTCTTTTTTGAAGCATTAATCGAATCAAGACGCGGGCTAGAGCGAATTAACAACTTTAAGCAGGAAACAGGTATTCTTACTTTAGGTCTCCATCAGACAGACGTGAGACTGGTACTACTTCTATAGAGTTTTTATTTCGTGAGGTGAATTAGAGCATTTTCGAAAAAAAAATGTCGTCTCTTGTTACAATTTTGCCCACATCTATCTATCCGTCTGTCCGTCATCATTCTAGATCCCAACAAATATAAGTCCTAGACCCATGCGATGGATATATCATTTTGTGAGGTGGTGGCTTACCATGTAGCACATCAAAAGTTCATTTCTTGTGATTGGACCTCTGAGGGCCTGACTTCAGGGCTCCGAAGGGGCTTATATGTCTCTGTATATAGCTCCATTCTATACCTTAGTACGTTCATATAATTCATATATTTTGGTGCGAAATCCTTAAGCACGTGATTTCACCAAGATTTGTTAAGAAACTCATCAGATGAAATAGTAAGCTTGTGTTCCGAGTTTAATTGAAATTATCAGAGCTATGCAACAATTGACGGAGTTTTCAGTGGAGTTAATGACTACAAATTTTCAGAATGATTTTCAATTATGAGTTCTATTTAAGTCAGCTTCTTAAACCACTTGCTTTAGTTTGATTTAGAAGAGAAAATAATATTTTTTCAAATACTGAAAAGCGTCTTTATACTTTTTTTACAGATATATCCATTTACACAATTGAATTTATCAACATTTTCAAATTTACAAATGTTTTCGAAAGCTAGCAAACGTGCTGATACCTAACGTGAAAATGCGCTGACTACGTCCCATATTACCAGAATGATTGAACAGGCTTCATTGCTTGTTTTTTTTCAAACTATTCAAAAGTTCGAAACCGGATCATCACGAGATTATTACTAAAGCGTCAACTCTGACTATGACCCTTGGCCTTTAATGGAATGGGTCGGTTGCTAAATTATCCACACTTTGCAATAATCAAGAAGAGTCTATCTATGTGTCTTTGCTACTACCCTAAGGACATGTATCTTTGAGGCAATAATCAAAAAGGATGCCAAAGTCCAAATCAATATACCAAAAAGTAATTCTTCAAAGTCCCGGATGTCTCCCAACTGAATCGGAAGTGTCACGGTGTTATGGGATATACATGCAGAAGTTTATCAGTATGTCTACAGGAGGAAAAAAAGAAAATGAAACAAATGATGCCATATCAGACAGTATTTTTTCGAATTTTATTTTTAAATTGTAAAATCATTTTTTTTAAATGTAAATCTCGCCAGAGTTGGACCACGCCGTCAACAATGTCTTCAGTACAAATTAACCTCCCCTTGAAGCTCTGCCGTATTTCTCCCCCTTCCCTATCCCCAAAGGACTTGCACGGTGGTTCAGTCAAATCAGTTGATGTTCAGTCTTGGACGACCTTTTCTTTTTCTACTAAAAGCTGATTATTTGCTTTTAAAAAAAGATTGAATTTTATTTTTTTTTAGTTCCCCCACTCTCCATCCCTCCACCCCTCCACCCCCTGTATTTGATGTCTGCACTTTAAAAGCACCAGAATGCCACGATATCAATTACCTTATCAAGTTGATGAAGTAGAAAAAAAAATTATTTCAAAGAAATAAAAAAAAAAAAGAGAGATTTGACTCGAAAAGTCCTGATGTTGTCAATTGTGGAATCGTCAGTTGATCCAGGAAATTATGAATATGAAGCAACACTGACACACACACACACACACACACACATGTCTTTATTTCTTTTTCTTTTTTGTGTATTGTCCGGTGGCTGTTTTTATTTATTTTTTTCACATGACGCACTATTAATTTGTTTCGAATTTATTTGCAAACTTAATGAAGATGAATTAACAGTTTGTTCTTTGAGCATGTTCAAATTAAGTAAAATTAAGTTAAAACTTTCACGACACGAACATAATAATAGCTATAGCGGGAGAAAATGTTGTATCGCGGAACCTGACATCGTTATGTTGTTGTTGTTTATGATTGTCAACATGGACGGAGTTTGTCAAGTCCAATGAGATGTGTCCATCAGTCAGGTAGGACACTTCACCTCAGTACCCAAGAGTACATGGACGGTAGTTTGAGTTATTTTGTTTTCTTCTTTTTTTCCCTCTCGGAAATGCAATCGGATACTTTTCCGGTGAATGGTACTTACATAGTTTTGTATGTCCATGACAAATTATATTTAGACTGCTCACAATCTTTACTAGTTCTCTGTACTTTATACCCGTACTATGTACATATGATGTACTCAACTCTGTATCTATAATATGTAGACACATATGACGTACTCCACTCTGTACCTATAATATGTACACACATATGACGTACTCAACTCTGTATCAATACTATGTACCTATTTCATGTATTCAACTCTGTACCTATAATATGTACATATACTCTGTACGCAACTTTGTAAACACACAATGTACTTAAACTATGATCGTATAAATATTTAACCAATTATACCTAAAAGTAAACCTCTTTATGATTTATTTATTTGTGTAAAATCTATTTTGTTCAAATAGAATATTTACTTTTTTTGTTTTTTTAAATACACTATTGCTTTTTATTTTTCGGTTAAAATATTATTATTTTTTTTAAATATAGCTAAGTATTCCCAAACCTGTGTTCAGTTAATACATTGACTGTAATTTAAGAGAATATTCACATTACTAATCGCAATTACGAAGTAAAAAGAGATGTGGAATTTCTGACACCAAGATTGATGATGATGGCTTTCCCAGAAATCGAATGACTTTTTTTTTACTTCCTGTGACAGCTGGCATATTAAAAAAAAAAAAAAACAACAATATACAAATCAACTCCCAGCTTTACAAAAAATGTATATTTAGGCCAACAATGACATCACTATAAGTTGTATACAACATTGAATGGACATTGTAGCCACTTGAAAGTTGGCATGCAGCTATAAGTACATAAAAGCAGCGGCGAACATCTGAGTACGTATATATGTGTCATCCTGTGTGAGATTACTAGTAATCATCATTATCATTTACCAAAAAGGTACCTTGATACACTGCTGACGTACACTGTGTTACGTTACACAGTGCTGTCATACCATCTAATTGGTGCCTTTAACTGTGTTGGTGACAACTTCGGAGATAACGTAGTTTGAGTAACAGACTTATACAAGTTATGAAAAAAAAAAATCTTTATCTCTTGGAAAAATCTTCTTCCCTCCGCCCTCCCCCCCCCCCCCCCACCCCCCCAACCCCCGAGCCAGGTCCAGGTCGTAAACCATTGACCTCCATGTATGACAAACACGACAGGGATACAATAATGAATGCTCCATTCATGTGCGAAAGGAGTCGGCGTTGCGTCAATGCATTGAATCTACCCCCGCCCACACCCCTTTCTTATCCGACGACCACCGCCCGGCTCCCCCCCCCACGCCACCCCCACCCGCCCACGCAATGTTGCACCTGAAAAATTTTTCCTTCATCGTTGGCCATTTGCTCAGACCGTGTAGAGCCCAGGTATCGTGGTGCGACACTTGTGTCCCCCGTACTAGCCTCCACTCGTACAGCCGTAAGTGCATCGCGTATTGACTATGCTGTCTCCCTCCCCCTCCCTCCTTCCCCTGCTTCCCCTCACCCAGCCTCTCCCCCTCCCCCCCTTAGCCTCTACTCCATAGAAAACAAGAAGGCCCGTGGTCGTGAATCGTATCAATGAACGATTCCCCCCCCCCACTTTTTGCACACACATCCCATGCCCAACCTCACACACTTGCATCTACCCAACAACAGTCGCTACCACTGCCCGGATTCACCACAACCCATGCCCACCAGTTCAGGGAGAAAGGGTAGGTGCCCCAATAACTATTCTGGAAGTTTGATTTTTTTTTTTTTTTTTTTTTTTTACTTATTTATAAGCCTATTTATAAGTCAATACCCTGTATTGTACAATAGTTTGTTAGGATGACTCCGTTCACATTCGGTTTAATTAGGATGACTCCGTTCACAGTAAAAAGAGATCGATATGACATTCTAGGAAAAAGGTTATTTTTGTATTGTGTACACGCGCTTGCGAGTTTTGATTGCGGGTTATCATGAATGGACTATTTTTTTTTTTCTTTTTTGAAACTTTTCCTATTGATCCTCCTCTGTGGACTATTTTATTTTCCATACTGTGCTACATTCCTCCCCTCCACAGATGTTCTACATTCACGAACTCATTCTAGCCATGACGTTCATTATCCATTTCATGATATGACTTTATTTCAGGGAGGTGGGAGTGTTCACGGACTCAGTAATTCTCAATTTGTTTAAAAATTACCACACCGATTCAAATACAACAAAAAAAACAAGACTGTCTTATACAGGTCCCCGTCATTTCTCTGTAGCTTCTGATTCCGATGCATACAACTTTAATAAGAGACAATCGTCTGATTCTGTGTTTCAAGTTAACAATCACAATCGAAGAACTGATATGAATGTTATTTCCGTTGTGACATGGCATCAGGCAAAGATATCTTACCAGAGATTAAAATATTTCTCTTTGTTAGTTGTTTTTTTTTTTAATGTTATAGGTATTACTTGTTAATTTTTATGAAAGGTCAGGTATTTTGTGAAGTTCACGATAGTGGGAAATGGTTATCTCTGTGTGCCATTCTTTTACCCCCGACACTGTAGCCAGCATGGTAAAGTGACCATGCGGAGGCATGCCACAGAAGGTACACTGATAGGTGATTTTTGGTAGGATTGACTAAGCAACCTTCACAACAAGATCTTTACACAGCTTAATGACACAGCTTATCTCGACCATCTGGATAAAAGAATATTTAGGTTCTCTCTCTCTCTCTCTCTCTCTCTCTCTCCATTCACAATTCTGAAGAGTACACCAAATAACGTTTCGTGTCATTTCCTGTTTTTAAATTGTATTTTGTCTGATCCAAATTACCCCCTACGTAAAGTGGTAAATTTTTGAGATTGGATCACCGCTTCCTCCCCACCCCCCCCCCGGGAGGCCTGTTTTCTAATGTCTTTTTGGTACACTGCTGCACCTACGTGAATTTCTCTGAGTTCACGTTTGCCCACCCACTTGTTTCCAGGCATCTTCCAATCTCTTAGAGCCATAACACCCGGACACTTGCCTTGGATATATAATTCCACCCACACATTAAAAAAAAAAAACAAAAATTAAA
>JAGDYQ010000001.1:26641895-26666838 GCA_021962125.1 Bulinus truncatus
TCACGCAAACCAAAATAAAACTCATGCAAACCAAAATAAAACTCATTCAAACCAAAATAAAACTCATGCAAACCAAAATAAAACTCATGCAAACCAAAATAAAACTCATGCAAACCAAAATAAAACTCATGCAAACCAAAATAAAACTCATGCAAACCAAAATAAAACTCATGCAAACCAAAATAAAACTCATGCAAACCAAAATAAAACTCATGCAAACCAAAATAAAACTCATGCAAACCAAAATAAAACTCATGCAAACCAAAATAAAACTCATGCAAACCAAAATAAAACTCAAACAAACCAAAATAAAACTCATGCAAACCAAAATAAAACTCAAACAAACCAAAATAAAAAAACAAAACAAATTATAAAAAAAAATGGATAAATAAAGTTCTTCCTCGACTTTATCATTATTTTGTTTAACTTAATTTACATCCTTGTGTGTTTGTGCATGTCTGTCATTGTGTATTCAAACATAATCTATTATTTGATGAGATTAGTGTTACGAATGAAACATTCTCTAAACTCTATTATACACACTTGATAACTGAAATACGACTCCACGCAGAAATAAAGTGGGCTCCTGCAATGTGCGATTTTCACCTAACGCAGGTAAATACTTCGGCGGCTTTGGGAACTGAAATGCTAAAAAAAAAAAGCGTGTGTCTTCTAAATCCCGCCATAGTGGCGTCGATAAGGGCGCCCACCCTGGGATTAATCGCTGGAATTCAATTTTTTTTTTAAAACGTCAAAGTTTCGAGGGATTTTGGATTTTTTTATATTTTTTTATTTTTTGCTGATGTTTGGCGTTCACACTTTCAGGTAAAACTTTTTAGACAAGAGAGTTAAGTCATGGCGTTTTGTCCTTGTTCATTGCGCCCGGGTCGGAGTCACTGGAGCCGGGCGAGATTTGCATACATTAGACGGTGACGTGGTGTCTGATCCGACACATAATGGAAACTGAGGGTTGGGGTTCGATCCTCGCACGAGGCACAAGAGGTGTCATAACTTGTGACCATGTTGCGAACAAAAGGTTGTTGATTTTTTTTTTTGGTTATTATTATTTCTGTATTTCTAAAGTTCAAAAGTACCACAGCGGTGGTTCTCAAAGATTTAGTCTCGACCCTGCGGCTGGTAGCGAATGGATTTTAGGTGGATACGTTCGAAAATTTTGAATTTTTAATTAAAGAACATAAAATATGTACATACGGACTAACCTCCATAAGACGAAATCTCCATCTAGCTTAATCCCCAAATTTAGAAATAACATTTAACTTTTTAAAATTATGTAAGCATTTTTTTTTGTATGGGATACGACTAAATAGCACACATACACAATCATTGGTATATAGAATCAATAGATAAACGTATCACATGGAATTTATTAACATTAACACTCAGCACCGTTTCTAGGTAAAATAAATACCTAATAAAATATTATGTTGCAACAGGTCTAAAATTTCAATGACTTTTAAAAAAAAAATTTTGAGAAAATATAGAAGTTTTTATTTATTCATTTATTTGTGACAAAAGAAGGTGGCAAGTCTCATTATTACCAATATAATGATCACTAGCCAACCAGCGTCGTAACATACGCCGCTGTATCAATCAATATAATGATCATGATTTACTTCTTATATATTAGAAAATCAGCTTTAATAATTGACATAAGTCACTTTTTTAAAATGTTTCTTCGAGAGAATGGTTTAATATATATATATATATATATATTGGTATTGGACCGGAATATGACCTACACCCCAGCACATAAAATTATGATGGAGATATACACCTTTCTCAAAAAGTAGTCCCCTTACTGAATTGTTTGTTTAAATGGACAAGATACACTTCCGGTACCAATTAATGTACGCGAATTTGCGAATAATAAATTTCTGTTGCCGCTATTCTTTTAATTTTAATCATGAAAATCAAATAATCAAAATTTAATATATTTTTCAGTGTGATTATTTATTATTATTATCTTAAAAGTTGAAGCTAAAAAGTAGAATGGTTAAAAAAATAATATCATTGACCATCACCTCATCATAATGAGGTAGTAGTTTCAAGCCTTTTACTACCGATTTTTAATTACTATCTATCGCACAATATATGCTAACCAAAAATATACTGTTTTACATATGACACCTACATATGACCCTACATAAGTCCCTACATTAGTCCCTACATATGACCCTACATAAGTACCTACATAAGTCCCTACATATGACACTACATAAGTCCCTACATGTGACCCTACATAAGTCTCTACATATGACCCTACATAAGTCCCTACATAAGTCCCTATATAACATATGTCTCTACATATGTCCCTACATATGACCCTACACAAGTCTCGACATATGACCCTACATAAGTCCCTATATAAGTCACTACATAAGTCCCTATATAAGTCTCCACATACGTCACTACATAAGTTCCTACATAAGTCTCTACATTTGACCCTACATTAGTCTCTACATATGAATCTACATATGACCCTACATAAGTCCCTACATAAGTACCTACATAAGTCTCTACGTAAGTACTTACATAAGTCTCTACATAATCTGATATCGGGACATTTTGTGACTTTAAAAACTTGTCAACGTCAGAAAAATTAAATTTTGGTAATACATTTAAACTCATTATATCTTAGATTAGACGAAAATGTAGAAAAAATAATCGAGAATTAATAGAATTTATCGAGCTAAGTATTAATCAAGTATATAAATATCAATAACACAAAGCGACCGGAAGTCCATTATGATCTGACGCGTAGGAATACATGTGAGAAAGGTCCATAATGAAGAGATATTGTTGTTTTGGTTTAATGTTGAAATTTCAAGAGTTGGAAATTTTTGTTTATTTTACATAATTTTTGAAAAAAAAAAACCTCTAGATTTAGACATATGGTTTTCAAAATGTTAATTACGTGGTGGAATACTTATTTTGTTAATAATTAAATGTCACGTGGTCCCTATTAAATAAGTACATATATCATAAAAACAAAAAGCTCAGGAGCCATATCAACATTGTGACCACCAACTCACCACCCACTGTTCTAGTGTTGTTTTAGTCCCAGGTCATATTTTAGTTTCAGTTTTTATTTCGTTTTTTCTGTAATAATTTTAGTTTTCGTCTAGTTTTAGTCTTGCTTCTAATTTTAGTTTTAGTTTTAGTTTTCGTTGACGAAAAGTCAACATTTTCGTTAACGAAGGTTTTAGTTTTAGTTTTCGTGAACGAAAGCAACACTATATTTTAGTTTCAGTTTTTATTTCGTTTTTTCTGTAATAATTTCAGTTTTCGTCTAGTTTTAGTTTTGCTGCTAATTTTAGTTTTAGTTTTCGTCAACGAAAACAACACTACACTGTTCAACTCCACAGAAACCGATTGCATGTTGTTACATAGATATCTCAGTTTGAGACTCACTGGTTTAAGCTTACACTACACGCACCTTTTCCTCTATTTCTCCAACAGCCATTACCGTATGTACATAAAAAAAACATAAAAAACATTTTAAAAAAAACCCAGATCTCCTCATGAAGTTTCTCCATCATCCAATCCACATTGCCTTAGTCTTTGTTTACCACGGTTTGTTTGTTTTTTTGTGTGTATCGTTTATAAAAAGAGAGAATTTATGGTCGCAGTTTATAACCTCGCTCCAAATACAAATCAATTGACAAAAGATCGACACGGCAACAAAAAAAATAAAAATAAAAATCAACTCTTGCGAAATACCGACTCGCATCAAAACTTCCCTCGCGCAACTTGTTTCATCTCTGTACGGAATCCATTCTTAATTGTGTGTTGTACAGGGGGATGGCTCATAAAAAGATGAGCTTCCCCCGCCCCCCCCCCCCGTCATGGCACAACACAACTCTTTACGGTTTTCTCATTTCGCGCCTCATCCATTCCTCGGGAAAAAGAAAGAAAAAAAAACATAAACAACAACAACAAAGCTATGAGGGAGGAAAGGGAGGAGGATGTGAAAGAATAAAGAAGAGCAAAGGAGTGGGAGTAAGGGAGGGGGGGGGTTGGAAGTTTTGGAACACAAAAGAGAATGTTTAAATGAAAGACAACATTTCATGGCTGGTATAATAAAAGTCACCAGTTGGTGGTAGGGGGATTGGTGGGTGGGGGGGGGGTGACACGGTCGGGTGAACCTGGTAGTCATGGCCGTGTGTACTCACTCTCTTGTTGTGCAATATGTGCCACGGTTTATTCATGTAGTTGTGACTTCGGCTTCCTACCCCTGGCGCCAGCATTATACCCCTCCCCCCTCCTCCTATCTAACCCCCATCATCCACGGGCTCGCCATCTATAACCCCCTCCACCACACCCCCACCACCCCATTACCCACAAATTTTCATCTCCCTCGTTACGTAGTCCCATATTGTGAAACGAGGTTTTAAGTCGTTAAATGATGATGGTGGTGATATGGTTGGGGATGGATGGTGGGATAGAAACAAACAAACATAAAGTAACAAACGTAAACAAACGAACATCAAACAATGAGCATCGCTTGTAGAACTGATGGGGGATGAATAGATCTGTTGGAGAGTAGAAATGTAGGAATAATGAGAGACAGAAAAGATGATAGTCTATCTATCTATCTATCTATCTATCTATCTATCTATCTATCTATCTATCTATCTATCTATCTATCTATCTATCTGTTTGTCTGTCTGTCTGTCCGTCTTTCTGTCTGTCTGTTTATCTATCTATCTATCTATCTATCTATCTATCTATCTATCTATCTATCTATCTATCTATCTATCTATCTATCTATCTATCTATCTATCTATCTATCTATCTATCTATCTATATATCTATTTCTTTCCCCTTCTCTCTCTTTCTATCCCTCTCTCTCTCTCTCTCTCTCTCTCTCTCTGTCAAACACACAGACACATCCATAACACCTCAGTGGTTCCTTTACAAACTCACAAACACGTCGTTACGTCGTCATCAAAACATCCTTTGACGATACTTAGGTGAGTACTTTGAGAGTGAGCATGTATGTCTCAGTGTATGACGGTGTGAGTGTTAGGGTGGGCGTCGACCAGAACAGATGTTACGAACGATGCATTTAAATAGAATTAGCCCTGAGATTTAGTCTTTCTCTCTCTCTCTCTCTCTCTCTCTCTCTCTCTCTCTCTCTCTCTCTCTCTGTGTGTGTGTGCGTGTGTGTGCGTCCGTGCGTGTTAGGAACGCTACATTTTGGTGCAATAAGGAAAGTAAGAGATAAGACATGTTCAATATAACAGTAGTGTATGTTATAAAATCTATTTATTTATCTACTTATCTATCTATCTATCTATCTATCTATCTATCTATCTATCTATCTATCTATCTATCTATCTATCTATCTATCTATCTATCTATCTATCTATCTATCTATCTATCTATCTATCTATCTATCTATTTCTTTCCCCTTCTCTCTCTTTCTATCCCTCTCTCTCTCTCTCTCTCTCTCTCTCTCTCTCTCTCTGTCAAACACACAGACACATCCATAACACCTCAGTGGTTCCTTTACAAACTCATAAACACGTCGTTACGTCGTCATCAAAACATCCTTTGACGATACTTAGGTGAGTACTTTGAGAGTGAGCATGTATGTCTCAGTGTATGACGGTGTGAGTGTTAGGGTGGGCGTCGACCAGAACAGATGTTACGAACGATGCATTTAAATAGAATTAGCCCTGAGATTTAGTCTTTCTCTCTCTCTCTCTCTCTCTCTCTCTCTCTCTCTCTCTCTGTGTGTGTGTGTGCGTGTGTGTGCGTCCGTGCGTGTTAGGAACGCTACATTTTGGTGCAATAAGGAAAGTAAGAGATAAGACATGTTCAATATAACAGTAGTGTATGTTATAAAATCTATTTATTTATCTACTTATCTATCTATCTATCTATCTATCTATCTATCTATCTATCTATCTATCTATCTATCTATCTATCTATCTATCTATCTATCTATCTATCTATCTATCTATCTATTTCTTTCCCCTTCTCTCTCTTTCTATCCCTCTCTCTCTCTCTCTCTCTCTCTCTCTCTCTCTGTCAAACACACAGACACATCCATAACACCTCAGTGGTTCCTTTACAAACTCATAAACACGTCGTTACGTCGTCATCAAAACATCCTTTGACGATACTTAGGTGAGTACTTTGAGAGTGAGCATGTATGTCTCAGTGTATGACGGTGTGAGTGTTAGGGTGGGCGTCGACCAGAACAGATGTTACGAACGATGCATTTAAATAGAATTAGCCCTGAGATTTAGTCTTTCTCTCTCTCTCTCTCTCTCTCTCTCTCTCTGTGTGTGTGCGTGTGTGTGCGTCCGTGCGTGTTAGGAACGCTACATTTTGGTGCAATAAGGAAAGTAAGAGATAAGACATGTTCAATATAACAGTAGTGTATGTTATAAAATCTATTTATCTATCTACCTATCTATCTATCTATCTATCTATCTATCTATCTATCTATCTATCTATCTATCTATCTATCTATCTATCTATCTATCTATCTATCTATCTATCAACTTTTTTATCTATCTAAATATTATTCTGTCTTTTTCGCTCTACATCTATCATCTATCGGTCTATCTATCTGGCCATTAAATCTATCGGTCTATCTATCTGACTATTAAATCTATCGGTCTATCTATCTGAATATGTACATCTATCGGTCTATCTATCTGACTATTAAATCTATCGGTCTATCTATCTGACTATGTACATCTATCGGTCTATCTATCTGACTATTAAATCTATCGGTCTATCTATCTGACTATGTACATCTATCGGTCTATCTATCTGACTATGTTCATGTGTTCAGAGGTCAATCAGTCAATCAATCCTATTTACTCGTGTCTTCGTAGCAATGTTACCCTCAAAACGTAAACAAAAAATTGCTTTGCTGCGCACCTGTGTTTCTAAGGGTGAACTGGATATCGGACGAGACTTTGTTATCACAACTTTCATTCACAGGAATAACAAGGCATTGGTTTTCTACCAGTGAGAATACAATTTCTGCATAACTGTTATTAATTTTCCAAGATAATAAAATTGATGCATGAAAATATCTTCCAACACAGCTAAACGCGCATGCAACCTCTTAAAATTTGCCGAACAAAATACAGCCTCCATCCCGGCGAATTAAAGCCTCCATCCCGGTGACCTAAAGCCTCCATCCCGGTGAATTAAAGCCTCCATCCCGGTGACATAAAGCCTCCATCCCGGCGACATAAAGCCTCCATCCCGGCGACATAAAGCCTCCATTCCGGCAACATAAAGCCTCCATCCCGGCGACATAAAGCCTCCATCCCGGCGACATAAAGCCTCTATTTCGGCGACATAAAGCCTCCATCCCGGCGACATAAAGCCTCCATCCCCGGCGACATAAAGCCTTTATTTCGGCGACACAAAGCAGTGCAGTGATAGAGTACCACGAAACAATGACGCGAACTTTGACTAGGGCAATAGAAATATAGAAAGTTTTAATTTGCATGTGATTCAGGTTGGCTACTGGTGATATAAGTCGTAACCTCTCCTGAAATAAACAAAAAAATAACACATCTAGATAGGCCACTGCCTTCATTTACCACACACACACACACACACACACACACTAAAAACATTAAGAAAAGATCAGGATTTATCCCATGTATGTATTTCAAACTATTTCTCTCTGTCTATGTATGGTCAAAATATTTCTTTGTCTATGTCCAAGATTACTCGCTGCCTATGTATAAAAAAAGTTCCCTTAGCCCTAACGGGCCATCGGGGCAGATGAAGTGTAGAATTCATCTGTTTCTATAACCTCGGGATATGTAGGGATTGTGTGGTTAGCACAACGCCCAGCCGCCTTTATTCCCCAAACTTAAAGTTAGGTACCCATTTAAAGCTGGGTGGACTTGGGGACTTTCACCAGGACCTGAAAAAAATCCCAAAGGGTCTCACTGAGATTCGAACCCGGGACCATCCGGTCGACAGTCGAGCGCTCTACACCATGTATGGTCAAGATATTTCTTTGTCTATGTATGTTCAAGATTTCTCGCTGTCTATGTATGGTCAAAATATTTCTTCGTCTATTATGTTAAAGATTTCTCGCTCTCTATGTATGTCCAAGATTACTCGCTGTCCATGTATGGTCAATGTATTTATTTGTCTATGTATGGTCAAGATTATTCGCTAGCCATGTTTGGTCAAACTATTACTATAAGTCTATGTATATTCAAGATTTATCTATATATTTGAGGGAATAAGAAAAAAAAAATTGCTTTTAAGTTTAGTCACAGAGTCCAGGGTCAAGGGTCAAATATCCCACAGCAATATTTACTATTTAATTCAGCTAATACACAAACATTTGCTGCCAAGTCCTACTTTTCTCCTTTACTTATTTCATTCTTACTTTTTCTTTCTTTTTTTTTTGTTCCCTCGTCTGATATCGTCTGCCAGACGCCACTCATGCGCGGAACTTCGTCTGCAAAGTTTTGTCTTGACAACCGGGCCCTCACAGGAAACAGACCTAGCGGTACAAATGCAACCGAAAACCTGGCCAGTTCTGTTACAAGGCGAAGCAGCCCCTCCCTCCCCCCCCCCCCCCCATCTTACCCTTAATTTAAAAGAAACTAAGAAAAGGTGGGGGAGGAAATGCGATTAAGTTACTCGACTGAAGGGTGCTGATACGATCTTTCCTAGATGGTGGGCTCAGTTGAGGGGCCCACCCTAGAGGACAGGTTATATACTGTGGTGGGGTCTGCCTCCCTTTTTTTTAAAAAAAAACTGGATCAGATAAAATAGCTCAGTGTAGAATCTGGAGGACCGTGGGCTTTGTGTAAAGGGGTGGGGGGTGGGGGGGCTGAGTTATTGAGAGAAAACAATTATCCTTCTAATAACTTTTAAAAAAAAAATAACAAAAACTCACGTTAGGTTCTCCCGCTAACTGCTCACGCCACGTACCACCATGAAACCCGAACACCTTCCGTGTATCTTTTGGAATTAGTTCTTTCTCACTTTTTATTTGATTTTTTTTTATTTTTAGACAGCCTTCTCCCTCTCTCTCTCTCTCTCTCTCTCTCTCTCTCTCTCTCTCTCTCTCTCTGCACTTATGCAGATTACAACAAATTAAGTTTATACCTACATGAAAGTTTGCACATGAAAAGTAAATAATTATCTCATAAACACACAATAAATCCTTCAATAAAATGGCTATTTACACACAAGTTCTTGTTTTATTAACTTTGAAATGCACAATGTGACACATATGAAGTTCTGCAATAAACGCACACAAGGCACATATTGGTCAAGCCAACGGTCAACTGCCGAGGGCCCACAAAGGGCCCCGCCCAAAAGAAATACGGTAATTCCTATATTTAATCTGATGGTAAAAGGTCCTCAATCAAAAACCTCGCCTACGGCCCTTAATAAAATTTAACAGTATCTGCCCTATAGCTCCCAAATCCCATAAACGGCTCTGAACATACATGCATATTGATAAAAACAAAAATTTATTGACGCATTGACACACATAAATTTATAAGTTTTTATACTAATGAACATTTCTAATAAATATTCAAACTCCTAAATGAAGGCTGGAGATTTAAATGTCATTCAGAATATTATACAACTACAAGAAAAACAAAAAATTCAAAACAACAACTTCCATTCAAACAAAAAAAAAACAACTTCCGAATGTTATTGTTCATGTAAAGCCGGTTGTCAGTTTCCCCATAATCCCCTGGGGTCGTCACTCGTCACCCGAAACCTCCCCTTGAAGCGATACCGGCTGACCCCCTGTAGTTGCGCCTTGAACATTGCACACACACACACATACACATACCAAGAGAAAGCAGGGGAGAATAAACATACAAATAAATATGGCGTCAATAAGACAGTAAACAAACACTCAAGGCAAGAAAAGTCTGTCCCTGTGTATCCCTGTTTGTGTAGACTATATAGTCCAGTGCCTACCATTGTACATGCCCCTCTGTCATACTGTGAAACAGTTTTTCATGGAGCAGGAATCGCATATAACATTTTATTATAATGCCAATAAATGAAAAAGTAATTGAAATGATTTTTTTTTTGTGCCCGTTGTGAGTAATCTTTTTTATGAGTGGACTTTTGTCATGAGTGGTCTTTTTTATGATTGGTCTTTTTTAGAATTGGTCTTTTTATGATTGGTCTTTTTTATGATTGGTCTTTTTATGATTGGTCTTTTTTATGATTGGTCTTTTTGTAATTGGTCCTTTTTTATTGGTCTTTTTTATGATTGGTCATTTTTATGATTTTCCTTTTTTTATGATTGGTCCTTTTTTATGAGTGGTCTTTTTATTAGTGGTCTATTTTTAATTTATTAATGTTGATATTTTAACTTATTTAAAAAATTTCGGCGTAGCGAGAAAATTTTCTGTTGTGCCAAGTTTGGCACGCTTTCTGTGTACATTGCCATCTCTGACACCGGGTCTCTATTCCAATAATAGTTACACCAGTTTTTGTTTTTTTCCCCCATTCTCTTCAAGATTGACATGATACACACACATGTTATATCCGTTGTTGTAAACATTACATTTTTTTATTAGAAAAAAAAAGTGTAACGGCATTTTGAACACTTGGAGCATCTTTGATTATTGTAGTTGTTTTGTTTTCTAAATGGCTGCCCTGTTGAATACAACATTTAAATGGACGTGAAAGTAAAAACTAAATCTGTGGAAACTCTGACACCAGGTCGTTGTGAGTGAAGAAGACTTAAGTTGAAAGGAAACAAAAAAAATTATGGATGAGAGAGCGGAAGTGGAGTCTATTTTTGTACATAGGTTGGTCGAATTGTTGTTTTTTTTTAAAACCAGAATCCATGTTTGTGTGTTTTTTATGTTCACTCTTACCGTATTTCAATCTTGATGACGTTATTTGTGTTAGAATAATTGGTTCCCCCAACAGATGAAGTGAAGGATTGCTAAAGGTTTGTTTGTTGTGGTGGGCGGGAAGGAGGTTCGCCGGATAAGTCTGAAACTTGATAACCTCAGTCTAAAACTTGATAACCTCAGTCTCAAAATTTATAACCTCAGTCTGAAACTTTATAACTTGAGTCTGAAACTTTATAACCTCAGTCTGAAACTTAATAACCTCAGTCTGAAACTTTATAACCTCAGTCTGAAACTTGATAACCTCAGTCTGAAACTTTATAACCTCAGTCTGTAACTTGATAACCTCAGTCTGAAACTGTATAACCTCAGTCTGAAACTTGATAACTTGAGTCTGAAACTTTATAATCTCAGTCTGAAACTTGATAACTTGACTCTGAAACTCCACAACGTGAGTCTGAAACTTGATAACTTGAGTCTGAAACTTTATAACCTCAGTCTGAAACTTTATAACCTCTTATGAAACTTTATAACCTCAGTCTGAAACTTGATAACTTTAGTCTGAAAATTGATAAATTGAGTCTGAAACTTGATAAATTGAGTCTGAAACTTTATAACTTGAGCCTGAAACTTTATAATCTCAGTCTGAAACTTGATAACTTGAGTCTGAAACTCCACAACGTGAGTCTGAAACTTGATAACTTGAGTCCGAAATTTGATAACGAGTCTGAAACTTGATAACTTGAGTCTGAAACTTGATAACTTGAGTCTGAAACTTTATAACCTCTGTCTGAAACTTGATAACTTTAGTCTAAAAATTGATAAATTGAGTCTGAAACTTGATAAATTGAGTCTGAAACTTGATAACTTGAGTCTGAAACTTTATAATCTCAGTTTGGAACTTGATAACCTCAGTCTGACACTTTATAACCTCAGTCTGAAACTTGATAACTTGAATCTGAAACTTTATAACCTCAGTCTGAAACTTGATAACGTGAGTCTGAAACTTTATAACCTCAGTCTGAAACTTGACAACCTGAGTCTGAAACTTTATAACCTCAGTCTGAAACTTGATAACTTGAGTCTGAAAATTGATAACTTGAGTCTGAAACTTTATAACCTCAGTCTGAAACTTGATAACTTGAGTCTGAAACTTTAAAACCTCAGTCTGAAACTTGATAACTTGAGTCTGAAACTTGATAACTTGAGTCTGAAACTCCACAACGTGAGTCTGAAACTTGATAACTTAGGTCTGAAACTCCACAACGTGAGTCTGAAACTTGATAACTTGAGTCCGAAATTTGATAACGAGTCTGAAACTTGATAACTTGAGTCTGAAACTTGATAACTTGAGTCTGAATTTTTATAACCTCAGTCTGAAACTTGATAACTTTAGTATGAAAATTGATAAATTGAGTCTGAAACTTGATAAATTGAGTCTGAAACTTTATAACTTGAGTCTGAAACTTTATAATCTCAGTCTGAAACTTGATAACTTGAGTCTGAAACTTTATAACCTCAGTCTGAAACTTGATAACCTCAGTCTGAAACTTTATAACCTCAGTCTGAAACTTGATAACGTCAGTCTGAAACTTTATAACCTCAGTCTGAAACTTGATAACCTCAGTCTGACACTTTATAACCTCAGTCTGAAACTTGATAACTTGAATCTGAAACTTTATAACCTCAGTCTGAAACTTGATAACGTGAGTCTGAAACTTTATAACCTCAGTCTGAAACTTGATAACTTGAGTCTGAAACTTTATAACCTCAGTCTGAAACTTGATAACTTGAGTCTAAAACTTTATAACCTCAGTCTGAAACTTGATAACTTGAGTCTGAAACTTTATAACCTCAGTCTGAAACTTGATAACCTCAGTCTGAAACTTTATAACCTCAGTCTGAAACTTGATAACCTCAGTCTGAAACTTTATAACCTCAGTCTGAAACTTGATAACTTGAGTCTGAAACTTTATAATCTCAGTCTGAAACTTGATAACTTGACTCTGAAATTCCACAACGTGAGTCTGAAACTTGATAACTTGAGTCTGAAACTTTATAACCTCAGTCTGAAACTTTATAACTTCAGTCTGAAACTTGATAACTTGAGTCTGAAACTTTATAACCTCAGTCTGAAACTTGATAACTTGAGTCTAAAACTTTACAACCTCAGTCTGAAACTTGATAACTTGAGTCTGAAACTTTATAACCTCAGTCTGAAACTTGATAACCTCAGTCTGAAACTTTATAACCTCAGTCTGAAACTTGATAACCTCAGTCTGAAACTTTATAACCTCAGTCTGAAACTTGATAACTTGAGTCTGAAACTTTATAATCTCAGTCTGAAACTTGATAACTTGACTCTGAAACTCCACAACGTGAGTCTGAAACTTGATAACTTGAGTCTAAAACTTTATAACCTCAGTCTGAAACTTGATAACCTCTTATGAAACTTTATAACCTCAGTCTGAAACTTGATAACTTGAGTCTGAAACTTGATAACTTGAGTCTGAAACTTTATAACTTGAGTCTGAAACTTGATAACTTGAGTCTGAAACTTGATAACTTGAGTCTGAAATTTGATAACTTGAGTCTTAAACTTGATAACTTAAGTCTGAAACTTGATAACTTGAGTCTGAAACTCCACAACGTGAGTCTGAAACTTGATAACTTAGGTCTGAAACTCCACAACGTGAGTCTGAAACTTTATAACTTGAGTCCGAAATTTGATAACGAGTCTGAAACTTGATAACTTGAGTCTGAAACTTGATAACTTGAGTCTGAAACTTTATAACCTCAGTCTGAAACTTGATAACTTTAGTCTGAAAATTGATAAATTGAGTCTGAAACTTGATAAATTGAGTCTGAAACTTTATAACTTGAGCCTGAAACTTTATAATCTCAGTCTGAAACTTGATAACTTGAGTCTGAAACTCCACAACGTGAGTCTGAAACTTGATAACTTGAGTCTGAAACTTTATAACCTCAGTCTGAAACTTGATAACCTCAGTCTGAAACTTTATAACCTCAGTCTGAAACTTGATAACCTCAGTCTGAAACTTTATAACCTCAGTCTGAAACTTGATAACTTGAGTCTGAAACTTTATAACCTCAGTCTGAAACTTAATAACTTGAGTCTGAAACTTTATAACCTCAGTCTGACACTTGATAACTTGAGTCTGAAACTTGATAACTTGAGTCTGAAACTTGATAACGTGAGTCTGAAACTTGATAACTTAGGTCTGAAACTCCACAACATGAGTCTGAAACTTGATAACTTGAGTCCGAAATTTGATAACGAGTCTGAAACTTGATAACTTGAGTCTGAAACTTGAAAACTTGAGTCTGAAACTTTATAATCTCAGTCTGAAACTTGATAACTTTAGTCTGAAAATTGATAAATTGAGTCTGAAACTTGATAAATTGAGTCTGAAACTTTATAACTTGAGTCTGAAACTTTATAATCTCAGTCTGAAACTTGATAACTTGACTCTGAAACTCCGCAACGTGAGTCTGAAACTTGATAACTTGAGTCTGAAACTTTATAACCTCAGTCTGAAACTTGATAACCTCAGTCTGAAACTTTATAACCTCAGTCTGAAACTTGATAACCTGAGTCTGAAACTTTATAACCTCAGTCTGAAACTTGATAACGTGAGTCTGAAAATTTATAACCTCAGTCTGAAACTTGATAATTTGAGTCTGAAAATTTATAACCTCAGTCTGAAACTTGATAACCTCAGTCTGAAACTTTATAACCTCAGTATAAAACTTGATAACTTAAGTCTGAAACTTGATAACTTGAGTCTTAAACTTGATAACTTGAGTCTGAAACTCCACAACGTGAGTCTGAAACTTGATAACATAGGTCTGAAACTCCACAACGTGAGTCTGAAACTTGATAACTTGAGTCCTAAATTTGATAACGAGTCTGAAACTTGATAACTTGAGTCTGAAACTTGATAACTTGAGTCAGAAACTTTATAACCTCAGTCTGAAACTTGATAACTTTAGTATGAAAATTGATAAATTGAGTCTGAAACTTTATAACTTGAGTCTGAAACTTTATAATCTCAGTCTGAAACTTGATAACTTGACTCTGAAAATCCACAACGTGAGTCTGAAACTTGATAACTTGAGTCTGAAACTTGATAACTTGAGTCTGAAACTTGATAACTTTAGTCTGAAAATTGATAACTTGAGTCTGAAATTTGATAACATGAGTCTGAAACTCCACAACGTGAGTCATAAACTTGAGAACTTGAGTCCGAAATTTGATAACGAGTCTGAAACTTGATAACTTGAGTCTGAAACTTGATAACTTGAGTCTGAAACTTTATAACCTCTGTCTGAAACTTGATAACTTTAGTCTAAAAATTGATAAATTGAGTCTGAAACTTGATAAATTGAGTCTGAAACTTGATAAATTGAGTCTGAAACTTTATAACTTGAGCCTGAAACTTTATAATCTCAGTCTGAAACTTGATAACTTGAGTCTGAAACTCCACAACGTGAGTCTGAAACTTGATAACTTGAGTCCGAAATTTGATAACGAGTCTGAAACTTGATAACTTGAGTCTGAAACTTGATAACTTGAGTCCCGTGGTGACAAAAAAAAAGTTACATCATCAGCAGAGGTTGCAGATGGGAGGAAAATATGACCAAATGACAGTTATTTGTAAATCTAAAATAATTCTAGTTTATAACTTATTTTATTATCGAAACGGACCACACAATAGACTCTTACGAAATAATAGGGTGTTTTTTAGAGTTTAGATGTATGAATTCAAATTTAAATAAAATTTTAAAAAAATATAAATATTAAATAGAGGACCGTGGGCTTTGTGTGGAGGGCTGAGTTATTGAGAGAAAACAATTATCCTTCTAATAACAAAAAAAAAAAACACTGCTCCCGCCACGTACCGCCATGAAACCCGAACTCCTTCCGTTTGACTTTTGTATTACATATTTTAACACTTTATATTGTTAAAAGAATTTCACTTGATTTTGTTGGTCAAGTTTATATACATAGAAAAAACATAGCAGCAGACTAGTAAAAAGAACATTCTCCAATATGCTAAACTTGAGCACACGTAAATCTCCTTCCGCTATTTCGCTCTGTATATAAACATTATCAAAAAGAAAGGAACTTTAACAAATGGACTCGAACGTATGAAAATGTCATTGAGAATACACAAAAATTTCAAATCGATTCAGCCTAATGAAGAGTTCCACCAGGCAGAGTGACTGTATTAAAAGCCTGTAAAATATACAGATCACTCTTTTAAAAAAGGAAAATATCTTTCATTGTCCGATGTCCTACTTGGCGTCCGTTTTTTTACAAAAAAAAAGATGTATTTACTTATTTTATAATTCAATTTTGCATTGACCTAAATGGCATATATTATGTACTAGCTGTACCCTGCAAAACATTTGCATAGAGTTATATCCCCTTAGGCTTGATTGGTAGGCGAGGTTATTTTTGGTTTCGGGCAGATCCGATTTTTTTTTCAATGATTGTATTTTAAACTGGAATACTGTTGTATTAATTCTTTACTTTCGATTTAACGCAGCGCCCAAATCGCTATTATTATATTATATATTTATTGTATTTAAAATTGTGGGTTTCTTCCAGTCAAAATAAACGCAGTTTATTACGATCAACACGCAATTAAGTGATAAATAATGTATGTATGTACCCCTGTATAACCTTTGCCGTGACTCCCTTAAGGGGTACGTTTACCACCGCTTGAGCACCGCGTCTCAACGTCGCTGAGACACCTGGACAAGGTAACACTAACATGCTAGCGCGTGACTTGCAGCGGGAGAGTGCACTCTCCAAAAAAAAAACCTCGGAGTCGCCCAATCCAATGTTGTTGTTTTTTTTACTTTTTTATTTTTCAAGGAAAAAAAAATGAGACGTGCGGTATGCAGATACAGGTTTTAAAAAAAAAATACCAGCCACAACAACTACAACATCATCACCCTCCCCCCCCCCCCACCACCTTCCCCAGTGTCCTCTCCTGTTGACACTGTTGGCCCATGTCATGAGTGACACCCAAAAGTTATCTCCCCATTTTTGTTTTGACACGATTAGCTCCCCCTGTGTGTCACACACATCCAAGTCCATCGCTCGGAATCTAATTACAGACAAAAGAACAAACACACAAAAAATTTAATAAATAAATTTTAAAAAATGTGGGGATCCCTGTGTTGAATTATGTCATGTTGTCAGTTTGCGTCTCCTTAAGTCTGCATTTTCCTTTTTTTTTTATATTTTGTAGTCTAGCAAGCAAAATTAAGATGTATGCATTTAGTTTACAGCTAACTGTGGAAATGGGGGGGGGGGGGTTTCTGAGGCGGTTGGGGGGAGGGGTGGGTCAAGGGTGGAAGGTAAAAAAACAATCGAACTAAGGAATTCATTTTTTTTGGGGTGGAGGGGGGGGGTCAGTTAATCTGAAACAAGAATTTCACATTACATGTTTCATTAATTATTTTATTTTATTGTTGTGGTTCTGATTAACAGTCCGGGGAGACTACTGTATAGACTTAATGGCGAATTTTTGTTTTTATCCTTATGAATGTGTTATTTGATTAAAGGTATTGTCTTTAATTAATGAAAACATGTGTCTAATTTGACAAGGCAAACAACACTCATACACACACACACATACACACACACATACACACTCACAGTAGATAAAGACGATTATGAATTACTGACACTGATTGCGACGGTGGGGGTACTGTGGTCAATGAGGACAGTCCGAGACCGTAGTATTCACAGCTGGCGGTGGTGACCAGGTACGCCAAGAGGGGAGAGGGGGTTCATTTCCAGGGGGGGGCCGCATCTGTAAGGGGGCCAGGCCGCCCCGACCATGTTAATTTTTTCACGACTTATTGTTTATTAAGGGGCCCGCAATGATGTCCTACCCTGGGCCCCGTGCTGGCTCTCGGCGCCACTGGTGGTGACGGGTGTGGTAGGCACACAACACCCTTCCACTCTGTTCCACTCAAGCACACCTTTGCAGCCTGCCATTTCGGGCGGGCGGGCGGGCGGGCGGGTGGGGGGGGGGTTCAGGCACATTACACCTTCCCCCATGTCCTAGTGGCAGCAAAAAAAAAAACCCTTTCCTTTCCATTCCGGCCGATCAGCAGAACACAACCCCCAGTCTGAGCAAGTCTTAAAACCCTTTTTTTTTCTGCAACGCCGGCAGATGTTAGCGGCCACACTCACCACGCCGTTTTGTAGGCATCACAGACATCCACCCCCCCCCACCCCCAAATCCCCGCCGCAACCACTTCCCTATCCTGATTGATTATTTGTCTATACTTTTTTTTATTGTGCGACAGGTTTACGGTGGCCCCTACACTCTAGTTTTAACCTGGAAGCCTGAAATGTCGTTAAGATTGCCAGAAGACCTAAAGAAGTGGAGAAAATAACTGAATCCTCGCAAATAGTTGAAATGCTATAAGCAGGAAATTGTTGTTTTTTTTTTTGGTCTGAGAAGATTCAAGATTGCATACATAGTTTGTAAAAAAAAAATTCCATCAAAACCTTTTTTCGTTTAAAAAAAAAATAGTCTCATTTGTAAAAATATTTCGGTACGAAAATTATTTTTTAATGTAAAGTATATTGGCGCAAATGATAAATTCCGTAACAAAAAAACTTGTGTGATGGGTATTGGAGTTATACATACACAATGCGTTGGATCTATTAGAGTAGCATCAAGGTTTTTTGTTACTTAATTAAAGAAAATATTTAAAAAATAACTTTAAATACGTTGTTATTAAACTGCACTAAAAATTACAAAATAACTTCTTGGTTCAAACAAATATTTATACAAATTACTAAAACTATAAGCGTGAATTCCGATCGAAATACATCGATTATTTATTTACTTATATCTAGTTTTGAACTAATGTAAAGATATATTTTAGTTCCGTATATTGCAATCTCACACAACATTAATACTCATACAGATACTTTATATAAATATTTGTATGATCAAAGGAATTTTTACTTCATCTTATTTTTTTTTAAAGTGCATTTTGATAAAAGCTTAATTTTTATGTTTTATTCTAGGTTTTTTTTTTAGTTTTGAAAGAAGTAAACCATCTATCGCATGCTGCACACTGCAACAAAAATTAATTTAGCAAGTCTATATAAGACATAATAAACTCAAGGTGAATTTATTCTCATTATATATATATATATATATATATATATATATTACTAAACTTTCATTAGCTTTGTAATTCAGCTATATTTTAATTTCTGGACATCAAAATTATACAAATCGTATATCCTCAGATAGAACCACACGTCTGCCAACTAATCACTAAATTAGTATATGCCACAGAGTGAACTCTTTAAAGACAGAAAGAGCAACTTAAAATCTTATGAAAATCATTATAAAGATTTGCACCATAGCTAATTTGACAAAATATACTGAACACAAGAAATTATGATAATAGGACTAATAAAACAAAAAAAAATGGCATGTTAGCAGAAGCAAAAAAAATGTCATCAACAGCCAGCATTAGTTCATTACTGATTCAGCAAAATTAGAATTTCATCTAGCTTCAAGGAAAGTTTTTCAATACATTCCCCGCTTTACTTGCCTACGAGTGAATTTATAATTTTGTGTGTACATAGATTTTATTTAATTAAAACCCAATTTTAGTGAATCATTTCCGTGTCAGGGTTAGAGTCGTCGTTTAGAAACTGATACTTCAACACAGTGACTACACATTTTTTGCACGCCCGATCTAATGACAAGGACAGAAAGTTTTGCATTTATAGAATGATTGTACGGAAAAGTTTTGCATTTATAGAATGATTGTACGGAAAAGTTTTGCATTTATAGAATGATTGTACGGAAAAGGTTTGCATTTATAGAATGATTGTACGGAAAAGTTTTGCATTTATAGAATGGTTGTACGGAAAAGGTTTGCATTTATAGAATGATTGTACGGAAAAGTTTTGCATTTATAGAATGATTGTACGGACACTTGCGCTTCATCCAAATCTCATTATCAACACAGATAGACAAATAGCAAGGCAGATAGATATCCCACCGTTTATGATACAAAAGTATATTATCTGGGTGTTGTATCTTGGTCTGTGGGTGAAGGTGAATGGCCAGAAATAACTGACCACCTTCCTGGACGGACACATCTCATGAGTACAGGTGGATGACCTGATTTCAATCTATCACACTACACATGAAACAAAAAACTTACTTCAATCAGGGAAACAAACACACACAGGCTCTTATAGGAATGTTGTGGGCTAAAAAAACATAAACACACACGCACGGACTCACAAACACAGTAACACACTAACACAAGGACATAGATACTAGCGTATACACACTAGAATACACACACTAGCTTACAAAACACTAGTCTTCAAACACTAGCATAAAAACACTAGCATATAAACAATAGCATACCAGCAAACACTATCATACAAACAATATCATAGAAACACTAGAATATAAACACTAGAATACAAACACTATCATACAAACACTAGAATACAAACCCTAGAATACAAACACTATCATACAAACACTAGAGTACAAACACTATCATACAAACACTATCATAGAAAAACTAGAATACAAACCCTAGAATACAAACCCTAGAATACAAATCCTAGAATACAAACACTATCATAGAAAAACTAGAATGCAAACACTATCATACAAACACTATCATAGAAACACTATCATAGAAACACTAGAATACGAACACTAGAATACAAACACTAGAATACAAACACTATCATACAAACAATAGAATACAAACACTAGAATACAAATACTATCATACAGACACTATCAAAAACACTATCATACAAACACTAGAATACAAACACTATCATACAAACACTATCATGCAGACACTATCATACATACACTAGAATACAAACACTATCATACAAATACTAGAATACAAACACTATCATACAAACACTAGAATACAAACACTATCATACAAACACTAGAATACAAACACAAACTTAAAACAGTGGCACACAAACTCCCCCTCTTACATGTGTATTAATCCAGACAAATACAGGCTTAGCAGAGGTCATCTTTTTACCGACGTTGCCCCTGTTGGATAATGTAATATCAGGGTACCGGACAGTTTGCCATACGTTCAGAGTGTATGTCCTATACTTCAAATCTCATCGACGAATAAGACAAATTTGTTAAACAAGTGACCACGTTAAATATTTACAATGAAAAAAAAAACAATTATAATAAATAGAATGAAGAAGAGAGTTAATATTTAAATCATGCGACTTGGGGGGGGGGGCCGATGTGGATATTTTATGGTGCCACCTGGTAGTTTTGATAACAAGTGCCGTCGCCTTACCACACATCACCTTCCCGTAGTGTTGTTAAAAAAACGGCACACACTAACATGATGATGGCATGACACCAGTTGATGGCTAGTAGAGCTGTATCATAGGATGTAGCCCTGTCAGAAGTAAGGTAACTGGTATTAAAGAGAGCTTAACGGCGCCCCCCCCCCAACACTAAACTAATTCAACGGTTCTCAACGGGGTACGGGAAATGTTAAGCGGGGGGGAGGGGTATAAAATATTTGCGTTTAAAACAATCAAGAGTTTGAAGAAGGTAGCCATTTTGCTGCATGACTCATCAAACCACATGCCCTGTCACATTAGAAAGGGGAGCACATTCCATTATGAAAGTAAGTACATTTCCTGCGCGAATTGACGTGTGAGCGGTAACCTCGCATCCTTTTAAGGGTATAGTTGCGAAAAAGGTTGAGATTCGTTGATCTTATTAAGGAGACATCAGCTTCACAATGTATAAGATAGGTTAGTCTAGCGTGTAAATGTGGATATAACTGTGTTTTCGTATCTTCGTATCTTTCTATCTACCTATCTGACTAGCTACCTGGTCATTTCGATCTATGTGCACCCCCCCTCTCTCTCTCTCTCCCCCTCTCTCGCTCTCTCTCTCTCTCTCTATATATATATATATATATATATATATATAGAGAGAGAGAGAGAGAGACGCGAGACTTACGACTTAACAACAATTCATATGGTGTGTGTAAGTATGTATGTCTGTGTATGTGCTTGCCTGTATTATCATTGCCGGTAGATAACAGCCGACATCAACTTAAAGTATCAATCTACCTGTGCTTTATTCTATCAGATGATTCCTACTGAGGGTACCTGACATTAAAACCCAATCCGTCTCGAGCAAGTCAAGAAATTATGATTTCAGAAAGTCAACTTATGACTTACCTTTGATCAACCTGGACAAAACAGCTTCAAGAACAGTTTATTGAGAAGAATAGAAATCTTTTTTTTTTTTTTAAAGGTGTAATGTATGTTTAAGTTATAGCGTACAAGGCTTGAACACTTAGGAAAGGAAGATAGACCATAGCTTTCATGCTTTCAATGTCAGGACGACTTTATTTCAAGGAAAACATTAAAACACAGAAACAAGCGAACGAGAACTCGTTTTTTTTGTTTTGTTTTTTAAATGTATTAAGACACACAAGCACGCACAAATAATGCACAACAAACATACAAACATAGATACATATACACATAAACACGCACAACACATACATATAATTAACACACAGCAACCACTACACACATAGACACAACATAAAACACACACAAACACACGGCAGACATATTATGCACATACAATCTTGACATAACACAAACACATGAAACACACATACATAAACAACATTCACAACATACACATTCACACACAACACACACATACTTAAGCAACACTCACAATTCACACATACACACACAACACACACACACAATCACTTACAACACACATACCCACAAACACACACACTACAGATAGCACACATACAGCATGCACTACAAATAACACACACAGCAAACAAAAAGCAAAACACACAACATACATACACAAACAAACACAACACATAACAGCACCACAACACACACAACAAAACATATAACAAACACAACACACACTACATACAAACACGTACGTTTACATAAGATAAAAAAGTTTGAAGATTTGATATAAAAGTACCTTCTATCCTAACGCAATTCTGTATCTACCTGTATGTTTACGTGTTACTATCTGTCCATAAATGTATGAATCTATCTATCTATCTATCTATCTATCTATCTATCTATCTATCTATCTATCTATCTATCTATCTATCTATCTATCTATCTATCTATCTGTCGGTCTCTCCGTCTGTCTGTCTTTCTGTTTGTATGTCTATCTATCTATCATCGATCAATCATAGATCTATCTACCTATCTATTTAAATATCTATCTATTATCTGTCTACCCATCCATATATCCATCTATTTATCTAAATATCTATCTATCATCTACCTATCTATCTATTTGTCTAAATATCTATCTATCATCTACCTATCTATCTATTTGTCTAAATATCTATCTATCCATTCATCACTATAAAACTAAATCTCTAGATTACTGTTCTGTAAACTCGATTTATTTATTTCACTACATGTTACCCCCGATATTCAATTAATTTCTTCCTGATACCAAACATTTCGTGTTAATGGATAATTCTTCCACACATACAGACACACACACACTCACAAAATAGTCCCTCCCCCCACCCCACCCTTCGATGTTGGTTTCAGTTTCTGTGACAGGTGAGCACCGACTTGCACGGTGATAGTAATTACAATATTTACCACCTCTCGTCGTTTATAGTCTCAGGTACAAGAGCCATCCACCCGAGTGAAATAATTACAATGAGCAATATAATCCTAACAGTTAAACGCTCTTTTATGAACTTTTCAACTAATTTACACGTTCACCTTATGTTTTTTTTTCTTCTCGCCTAAAGAATGAAGATTTAAAAATGTTCACCTTTTAAAAATAAAAAAAAAATGTTCATTTTCTTAAATCTTTGCACTTCCTTCAAGAGCATTAACCCCAGTTTAAAAGTCTATTATTTTTTTTAGATACGAGTTATCCTCTCATTCTAATAGACTGTTTTAAAAAAAAAAATGCTCATGAAAATCAGAATTACCCACACAAAAAATATGAATAAATATATTATCAATTTTTTTAAGATATTAAATGTTTACATTTTGGATCAATTTATAAAAAAAAAAATGTTTGAGTACATGTTTGTGTAAAACTGCACATTAATTATAAAACCTACCGGGGAACGTAGTTGAGAGGACGAATGATTCTCAAAGCACGCTAAATCCCATTGACAGAAATGAGTTCCAAACATTTTGCATTCTGGAGAATACACGATGAGTTTGTTTAGCTTTTTTTTTTTTAAAGATTAGAAGTCTTGCAAATAACTATTATAGGAGTGGGGGGGGGGGATACTGGTTCTGCATGTGCGTACCATGGATTTACACGTCTGCTATGTTTAAGAAGAAATATATTTTGATGAAAACTTGTCTTTATTGTAAAAGATTGGAGAAAATTTTATTTATTTTTTATGCCTAGAAATTGTTAAGTGTTTCATTTTTTTTTTACCATCTGCTGGGCACGTTTTCCGGCCATCAGACGGCCTCGGAGAGCAGAAGTCGTAAACTTTCCCGCCCATTTGACAGCGAAGGCAGACAAATTGCCGAATTGTAACTTCGCGAACAGGAGATCACCACTGATAAAGCGAAATAACTCTTGGCCCAGACATTTAAAGAGCACGTCCTTTTTCCTCCTCCTCCCCCTCCCCCACCTATCTTGCCCCTCATCCCACCACCACCACCCGAAGTTGTTGTCTTTTTACATACAAACATGATTTAGTTGAATTTTTTTTTCCACCCTGTTAAGTTCTCTTTTTTTTTTTTTAAAAAAAAGAAAAAGTTCTGTCTAGAATATATGTATGTACTATGTACATTTCGTCTCAAATCACCAAGTTGATTATGTCCCGTGTGTAGCAAGAGACGGGGTTGTGGGTAGGAAGAGGTCAATTTTTCATCCGATCAAACTCAAAGATATGAACAAGTATGATGCAGTATGTCATTCGTAGACAATGGTTCACAAATCATGAACAGCAATACGTAACTGAACGAAGTACAA
>JAGDYQ010000001.1:26667338-26687338 GCA_021962125.1 Bulinus truncatus
TATTGGTCCTTAGATTTGTCTTAGAAACCAATCTAAGCTACAGCGGAAATGCAAAAGCTGACATAGTTCGTTAGAAATTGTCTGACGTCACGATACTATCTTCAAAACTGTCTTGCATTCATCACTGGAAATGAGCGCGTTGAGGTGGTCATTCCAGAATGGATAAAATATGTCAAATAATGGACACTGCTGGAAAGGCCAAAATATACTGACCCTAACTACAGGCTGCTGGACAGGCCAAAATATACTAACCCTAAATACAGGCTGCTGGAAAAAAGCTGTTAATGGACAAAGAAATGAAATAAACCCATGAACTATGAGAAAACAAAACAGTAAAAAAAGACCAATCCACGATATTCGATAAATTAATTTAACCCAACAAAATACACAATAATGGATTAAAAAGCCAAACAAAAAAAAAATTCGAACAATCTTAAAAAAAAATAAATAAAAAAAATGTATTTGTTAAACGAAGAAAGTTTGAACGATCTATAAAAGAAATAAAAAAGAAATATTTTAAATATCAATTAATAAACATTAAAAAAAAATGTTGCATTGACATTGTAGTTCCGACAAAGAAATATTTCATACTTTACACCCCAGACGTGTTGACCAGATTTTTCTAATAACATTGAGAAAAGTTTGAATTGGTTTCAGACTCACCAGACGTCAAAAAAAAAAAACAGAAACCTCAAACAAAAATTGAAATGCGTGGATTGGATTTATTTTGGAAATTTAAAAAAACAACTTTAAAGACCTAGGCTTTTAATACACAAATAAAATAATTGTTATTTTTAATTATTTTTTTCTCCAAACTGGTCCACATGTTACAGATGGTTTAATCATTTTTAATTTAATTAAAATCAGCATTTGTTATAACAAATTGTATAAGAAATTGTATAAGAAAGAATATTTGTGGGGTTTGTGTAACTCAAAATTCTGCATTGATCTCAACATATTAATCTTAAAAGATAATTAAGAACATTTTTTTTCTAGAAATGCACGTGGCTTTATATAACTTGATTTTATCTCCCCCGCCCCCCCCCCACACACACACAAACACTCATTTTTCGTAATATAAAATTTGTATGTGCAATGTCAAATACAGTTTAGATTAAGGCCTACATTATGATCGCAGTGCGCATATCAATATTATTAACGTTGTTGTTGCTGCTATTGTATTTTTTGTGCGTCTGTTTTGTGGAGTTTGGGGGGGGGGGAATAAATGGAAGTTAGATTTAATTTCACTTACGTTAATTTTTTTTTTTTTTTTTCATTTTCTTTTATGACTGATTTTTGTATCAATTAATTTGTTGTACGAAGTGAGTCACGCTATAATAAAAGAAGTTTAGATTTACCCTCAACTGACTGATTGGGTTTTTTTTTTTTGTAGTTTTTTGTTATCAACGATGTCTTAGAATGGGTAAGAAATGGCTTTTTCATTTATTTATTTTTCAACATGATCAAAATCATACATAATACATTGCTAGAGAATACTAGGAAACTGTGAATCTCAGGATGTTTACTTTCAATGATTAAAAGAAAGGTTTCTCGAGTTGTGAGACGGACTTAGCATTACTGTTAAATGCGGCAGTACGTAGGGCGAACATGGTTGCCTGCCCCCCCCCCCTGGTGTCGAGCGAAGTGGATTTAAAATAGTAAAGACAATTCTAACCAGGCCAATGTATTCTGGTAACTTTTTCTATGAATAGGTTTTGCATGTGAGAATATTAAACCTCTGTTACGATCAATTACGATGGTTTGCTCCCTTTACTTCAGTGAGGTGAAATCACAGATAAATGTTCCTCTCACTGTTTCAGTGGCGGCTTGTAAAAAACAATCAATGGGGATGGGGGCACTACTCCAGAAATGTGTATCCTTTGTTTAGAATGGAATAAAATGAAACAAATTTTTTTATAAAAAGAAATTCATTCAAAACTTTATAAAATCCTAAAAAAACAAAAACAAAACAAAACGAAACATTCGTTAGCTACTATGATCTAAATGGTTCCAGTCCAATCTTCATCTGTTTATTTAAAAAAATGTGTCGGCTCTGCATCAGCGACGTCAACGAAAGCGAGAGTTAAGAGGCAGAAAGCGAGAGAGAGAGACATATAGCGAGAGAGAAAGTGAGAGAATGAGAGAGAAAGAGAGACAGAAAGAGAGAATGAGAGAGAGAGAGAATGAGAGAGAGAGAGAGAGAGAGAGAAAAGAGAAATAGAGAGAATGAGAGAGAGATAAAGAGAGAGAGACAGAAAGAGAGAGAGACAGAAAAAGAGAGAGAGAGACAGAAAGAGAGAGAGACAGAAAAAGAGAGATAGAGAGAATGAGAGAGAAAGAAAGAGTATGAGAGAAGAGATACAGGCAGAAAGAGAGAGAGAGAGAGAGAGAGAGAGAGAGAGACAGACAGAAAAAGTGAGAGAGAATGAAAGAGAGAGAGAAAGAGAGAGAATGAGAGAGAGAGAGAGAGAGAGAGAGAGCAAAGTTTAACGTAGGAGCTAAGACGATCGTCTAAAATACAAACGCAGTACTAACAAAACATTGTGTCTTAAAGTCGATGGCAACCATTTGAAAAGTCTGATTGAGGACCTCTGCTGGACCACAGATAAAGCTGGAGGATCTAAAGAAATGAAAGGTGTAGCAGTAGTCTGATGATGAGGAGCTAGTGACTGTTAAATCAAAGAAATTTCCAGCAAGTGGGCAGACGTCGAAGACTGCATTGTGAACCATCACCCAAAGAAACATGTTTCCATAAGGCTAGTACAAAGACAACAAGATGGCCTACCAAAAAAAAAGATAACCCAGCAAAGAAAGAGAGAATTTCACTTGATAGTTTCCCTTGGAAACACTGACAAGACACTCGTGTAGGAAAGAAAGAGACATATTTCCCAAGTTCGTTTTCTTGGTATGAAAGAGATTAAATCTTTAAATTTTCGCTTTTATTTAAAAATTTAATTTATTTAGGTGGTTCTATTTTTTTTTATAACACGAAGTAAACATGTTGGTGGCGTTTTGTTTGGTGAACGACCCGGATGTTAATGATTAATAAAAATTGACGATTCTTTCGTCTTAAATTGATTTCAATGTTTCGGGTTACGAACGTTTTTAGCTACGAATCGAGTTCTGGAATGAATGAAAGTTTGCAAACCCGAGTTACCAGTGTAAAGAAAAGAAATAATTAAAGAAAAAAAAACTTGTTATAATGAATAATATCGATAGTTTCAAACATGTACCAGCCGCCGCTGATCTGTCAACGTATTGCAGTAAGGTATCGATCTATGTACTCTCTCTGTGTGCATGTTATAAGCTGAATTATGTCAGGTGTAAATATTTATTTTGTTACATTTCTCCATTCACTCTATTACATCTCTACATTCACTCTATTACATCTCTACATTCACTCTATTACATCTCAACATTCACTCTATTACATCTCATCATTCACTCTATTACATTTCTACATTCACTCTATTACATTTCTACATTCACTCTATTACATTTCTACATTCACTCTATTACATTTCTACTTTCACTCTATTACATCTCTACATTCACTCTATTACATCTCTACATTCACTCTATTACATTTCTATATTCACTCTATTACATCTCTACATTCACTCTATTACATTTCTACAATCATTCTATTACATATCTACATTCACTCTATTACATTTCTACATTCACTCTATTACATCTCTACATTCACTCTATTACATATCTACATTTAATCTATTACATTTCTACATTCACTCTATTACATCTCTACATTCACTTTATTACATTTCTACATTCACTCTATTACATTTCTACATTCACTCTAATACATTTCTACATTTAATCTATTACATTTCTACATTCACTCTATTACATTTCTACATTCACTCTATTACATTTCTATATTCACTCTATTACATTTCTACATTCACTCTATTACATTTCTACATTCACTCTATTACATTTCTACTTTCACTCTATTACATCTCTACATTCACTCTATTACATCTCTACATTCACTCTATTACATTTCTATATTCACTCTATTACATCTCTACATTCACTCTATTACATTTCTACATTCATTCTATTACATATCTACATTCACTCTATTACATGTCTACATTCACTCTATTACATTTCTACATTCACTCTAATACATTTCTACATTTAATCTATTACATTTCTACATTCACTCTATTACATCTCTACATTCACTCTATTACATTTCTACATTCATTCTATTACATATCTACATTCACTCTATTACATTTCTACATTCACTCTATTACATATCTACATTTAATCTATTACATTTCTACATTCACTCTATTACATCTCTACATTCACTTTATTACATTTCTACATTCACTCTATTACATTTCTACATTCACTCTATTACATTTCTACATTCACTTTATTACATTTCTACATTCACTCTATTACATTTCTACATTCCCTCTATTACATTTCTACATTCACTATATTACATTTCTACATTCACTCTAATACATTTCTACATTTAATCTATTACATTTCTACATTCACTCTATTACATTTCTACATTCACTCTATTACATTTCTACATTCACTCTATTACATCTCTACATTCACTTTATTACATTTCTACATTCACTCTATTACATTTCTACATTTAACCTATTACATTTCTACATTCACTCTATTACATCTCTACATTCACTTTATTACATTTCTACATTCACTCTATTACATTTCTACATTCACTTTATTACATTTCTACATTCACTCTATTACATTTCTACATTCACTCTATTACATTTCTACATTCACTCTATTACATTTCTAGTTTCACTCTATTACATCTCTACATTCACTCTATTACATTTCTACATTCACTCTATTACATCTCTACATTCACTCTATTACATCTCTACATTCACTCTATTACATAGCTACATTTAATCTATTACATTTCTACATTCACTCTATTACATCTCTACATTCACTTTATTACATTTCTACATTCACTCTATTACATTTCTACATTCACTCTATTACATTTCTACATTTAATCTATTACATTTCTACATTCACTCTATTACATTTCTACATTCACTCTATTACATTTCTACATTCACTCTATTACATTTCTACATTCACTCTATTACATTTCTACTTTCACTCTATTACATCTCTACATTCACTCTATTAAATTTCTACTTTCACTCTATTACATCTCTACATTCACTCTATTACATCTCTACATTCACTCTATTACATTTCTACATTCACTCTATTACATCTCTACATTCACTCTTTTACATCTCTACATTCACTCTATTACATTTCTACATTCACTCTATTACATCTCTACATTCACTTTATTACATTTCTACATTCATTCTATTACATATCTACATTCACTCTATTACATTTCTACATTCACTCTATTACATCTCTACATTCACTCTATTACATATCTACATTTAATCTATTACATTTCTACATTCACTCTATTACATCTCTACATTCACTTTATTACATTTCTACATTCACTCTATTACATTTCTACATTCACTCTATTACATTTCTACATTTAATCTATTACATTTCTACATTCACTCTATTACATTTCTACATTCACTCTATTACATCTCTACATTCACTTTATTACATTTCTACATTCACTCTATTACATTTCTACATTCACTCTATTACATTTCTACATTCACTCTATTACATTTCTACATTCACTCTATTACATTTCTACATTCACTTTATTACATTTCTACATTCACTCTATTACATTTCTACATTTAACCTTTTACATTTCTACATTCACTCTATTACATCTCTACATTCACTTTATTACATTTCTACATTCACTCTATTACATTTCTACATTCACTCTATTACATTTCTACTTTCACTCTATTACATCTCTACATTCACTCTATTACATCTCTACATTCACTCTATTACATATCTACATTTAATCTATTACATTTCTACATTCACTCTATTACATCTCTACATTCACTTTATTACATTTCTACATTCACTCTATTACATTTCTACATTCACTCTAATACATTTCTACATTTAATCTATTACATTTCTACATTCACTCTATTACATTTCTACATTCACTCTATTACATTTCTACATTCACTCTATTACATTTCTACATTCACTCTATTACATTTCTACATTCACTCTATTACATATCTACATTCACTCTATTACATCTCTACATTCATCTATTACATTTCTACATTCACTCTATTACATCTCTACATTCACTCTATTACATTTCTACATTCACTCTATTACATCTCTACATTCACTCTATTACATTTCTACATTCATTCTATTACATATCTACATTCACTCTATCACATTTCTACATTCACTCTATTACATATCTACATTTAATCTATTACATTTCTACATTCACTCTATTACATCTCTACATTCACTTTATTACATTTCTACATTCACTCTATTACATTTCTACATTCACTCTATTACATTTCTACATTTAACCTTTTACATTTCTACATTCACTCTATTACATCTCTACATTCACTTTATTACATTTCTACATTCACTCTATTACATTTCTACATTCACTCTATTACATTTCTACATTCACTCTATTACATTTCTACTTTCACTCTATTACATCTCTACATTCACTCTATTACATCTCTACATTCACTCTATTACATTTCTACATTCACTCTATTACATCTCTACATTCACTCTATTACATTTCTACATTCATTCTATTACATATCTACATTCACTCTATTACATTTCTACATTCACTCTATTACATATCTACATTTAATCTATTACATTTCTACATTCACTCTATTACATCTCTACATTCACTTTATTACATTTCTACATTCACTCTATTACATTTCTACATTCACTCTATTACATTTCTACATTCACTCTATTACATTTCTACTTTCACTCTATTACATCTCTACATTCACTCTATTACATTTCTACATTCACTCTATTACATCTCTACATTCACTCTATTACATCTCTACATTCACTCTATTACATATCTACATTTAATCTATTACATTTCTACATTCACTCTATTACATCTCTACATTCACTTTATTACATTTCTACATTCACTCTATTACATTTCTACATTCACTCTATTACATTTCTACATTTAATCTATTACATTTCTACATTCACTCTATTACATTTCTACATTCACTCTATTACATTTCTACATTCACTCTATTACATTTCTACATTCACTCTATTACATTTCTACTTTCACTCTATTACATCTCTACATTCACTCTATTACATCTCTACATTCACTCTATTACATTTCTACATTCACTCTATTACATCTCTACATTCACTCTATTACATTTCTACATTCATTCTATTACATATGTACTTTCACTCTATTACATTTCTACATTCACTCTATTACATATCTACATTTAATCTATTACATTTCTACATTCACTCTATTACATCTCTACATTCACTTTATTACATTTCTACATTCACTTTATTACATCTCTATTTTTACGGTAACTGACTTGCAGTAGAAAAAAAAGAGAGCGCAAAAGAAACTTGACCACACAGTAAAGGTCAGAACAATGTGTGTTACCAAAAAGCCATTAGATAATATTTGAGCAAACGGATTCGATCCGCGACCTACTAAAACAACTGATCAATTTTTATGACGCACTTGTAAATAAAGTAAAAATGAAAAAAAAAAAAAACAAATAGTATCTAAAACGTATTGGGCATATTATCGGAATTGCAATTATTCAAAATCTTTGCGACCCACTTGAAATCACCTCGCGGCCCACCAGAGGATCGCGAGCCACATTTTGAGATTCCCCTGAACTAAAGTTACTGTAACTTCTAAGAGTATTAGTATTATGATGTTCTTGCCTTCTACGTTTTGACGAATCTCACCCCCCCCAAACCCTCTTTAGTAAAAACGTATAATACAATGCTAATTGAATTTCGGCTTCTCTGTTGGCTAAAGGAAACACTGGGAAGAAGGGAACTAGGATGGGGGCGGTGGAGGGGGGAATGGAATGATACAAAACATATCGATGGACGCCGACACTGTTGGCCCCCCATACCTCGGTGCAGTGCGGAAAAAAAAACGGCGCCCCCATTCCATTACAAAAAAAACGCACTATAGTAGGAAGCACTTATGCAGCGGTTAAGTCAGTGCTGCCCCGGGGGCTAAAGCCCTCTTCCGCTTCCCAACGTAATTACGCCACCGCTATGGAGCGATACAATTTTCTTACTGTGATCTTCGGAGATATGACGGAAAAGTAAAAGTTAAAATAGATAACACTACCCCCTACCACCCGAGCGACGTTAACCTTTTAGATTTTAGACAAAGGGGCATGCCAAAAAAAAAAAAGACTTAGAACACTTGTACATTACACCAAATATATGCACACACACACACACACACACACACACATATATATATATATATATATATATATATATATATATATATATATATATATATATGTTGTCCTTTCATACGTCCTTTTTTGTGGACTCCTCTCCAAGTCATCGGATAATAATATTTGCTTTACCAAAGACAGTACCCTGTACCAGTGCTCGATTTAAGAAAAAAACCAGTGCCGGGATGACATGTTTCAGTGCCGGGGATGACATGTTTCAGTGCCGGGGGTGACATGTTTTAGTGCCGGAGATGACTGACATGTTTCAGTGCCGGGGATGAAAAGAAATTTCTGCAGAGCCGGGGATAGATGTCTATGATTTTATCCCCAGCTGGGATATATTAGCTAAAGCAGAGCCGGGTACAGGGTCGTAGCATGCGGGGGGGGGCCGCCGAGCCCCGCTGCGTTTGTCTGATCCCCTCTGCTTGTTTTCTCTACTTAGTAACATTTTTTTCCTGCCCCCCCCCCCCCGCTATTGGCCTGGCCTCTGCTGTAGAATGCCTGGCCCCTGCTGTAGAATTTTCCCGCTACGGAGCTGGCCGGGGATGACCGGTCTCAGTGTCGGGGATATCCCGGCATCCCCTGCGTTAAATCGAGCCCTGCCCTGTACTCTTTGCATGTGAGTCGAGTTCTCACTCGACATTACTATATATGTATATATGTTTGTGCGTATGTTTTTGTATGTGTCGTTCTGAGTGACTATGTGAAGTATAGGATGTACAAAATGGAAGTAGTGTTCGGAGTGTGCGGCGAAACTAAAAGCCAAATGCCCAGCGGCGTAGCGTGGGTATCACCGCCCAGGTCGGAAGACGATATTGCCGCCCTCTCATTTAGGTATTTCAATTTAATCTATACATTTTTGCCGCCCCACCCCCTAAAAAGTAATAAAAAATGCCGCCCGGTGCGGACCGCACCCACCGCCCCCCCCCCTAGGCACGCCACTGTAAATGCCCATACTAAACTGAACTAAGTTTCTTCATCACCATACTCTATGGTACTCTATGTACCATACATGTTCTCGCTCTAGGCGGGTGGGAGGAGGGGAGGGTCATAACTGTGACGTACTTCGCCTCACTTCATCGATTGATCTTCGCGTCCACGTGAACTCCTACTCTCGTTCTCTCAATCCGAGGATTGCCAGCGAGTTCTGTATTCCAAATAACGACACCGGTGGGGCTCCAGCCCATGGAAATAATGGTCTTTCAGACATAAAGGCCCTTCCGTTTCATTAGGCCTCGTGTCTTACGGCAGCCGGCCTGTAGGACTATAAAATAAGTCATTAGAAAACTCATAGCGTAAAAAATAAAAGCGGAAATTTGAGTTAGTAGGGAGTTATTTCCCTGTACTGAGTTATTTCCCTTTGCACTATTGGGCGAGATAAGAAAATAATTTATCTTTGTGTATTATACACTGTAGATACAAAGACACAGTCAATATCATGATATTTAAATTTTTCTCTTGTTTTAAAAAATAACGTATTTAATAGTATCCTTTGATCTGGACATTGGTTTCCACTTTTTATCATCTTAAATAAAAAAAATATATACCATTTTAGGTACTTTTTTTACTTACAAAAATAAAACGAAACAGTGATCACAGTATTTATATTTTTTAATATTTGAGAATAATAACACAGTCAAAGTTGAATTTGTGGATCGTTGTACACCATCATGGCAATGCATACAATGACATCAAACAAAGTGTTGCTCTTTCACTATTATATTTATTCCCAAAGTTTCCTGTAAGTTCCAACATTCAAATAGACAGTGAAGGTTATATGCAGCTATCATCTATACATCTTGCTGTATTCATCCCGGATCATTCATACATCTTGCTGTATTCATCCCGGATCATCTATACATCTTGCTGTATTCATCCCAGATCATCCATACATCCTGATGTATTCATCCCAGATCATCCATACATCTTGATGTATTCATGTAAAACATTCATGTATAATATGCAGATGAAGCAAGATGTATACCACGCTTTTCAGGTTTACGAATGTATCTGTATTGATTACAGTGCCGTTAAACGCAATGACCTAATCGCATATGTATAACGTCTGCCCCTTTTATATTCAGCTATTTTAACATATTAGGTAATCCTCTCTGAAAGGGGGGGGGGTTGTTGGAGGAGGGATTATGTTGTAAAAGGGGGGGGGGTGGAGAAGGATAAGAGATACAAGTTACTTTTATCTATGTAGCAACATAAAAAAACGTTTTTTGTCTAATTCTGGAAGTAGTAGATCAAACACAAGTTGGCCATATCTTTCATTGACAGACGGCGCTTTTCATCTACCAATTTCGCCAGGTCTTAATTTGTGCACACACCCCTCTCTTTCTCTCTTTATTTCTCTGTCTCGCTGTTGTATATTTCTCTCCCCCCTCTCTCTCTCTCTTTCTCTCTCTCTCTCTCTGTGTCAGTCTCTCATTATTTCTCTGTCTCGCTTCTCTTTATATGTCCTCTACCCCCCCTGTCTCTCTATTCCTATTAAACAACTCAAAGACTGATGACATGGCTGGTTACACTGGACACCAGGAAGTTGCATCCACCCCTCCCCCCACCCCTCCCCTACCACGACCATATCCCTCTCTGTTCTAAACTCCTCACTTCACACTCCCCCCCCCAACCCCCTGCCCCATTGAAAACGTCCCCAACCAAGCCCCACAGTAAGAGTCCAACCCCCCCCCCCAAACCCCCGGCGATAGCCTATTTCTCTTAGTATTTCTAAAGGGGGGTGGGGGGAAGGCAGCAGTTGTCTCGATTCCTGAGACTGGCAAAGCCCCGATAACCTTGAGGGCCTTTGTGCCAGGAAATCCCAGCTGTAATCCCGAAACTGTTGTCTTTTGAGAGTCCCCGGCACGAGACGGGGGGCAGATACGGGACACTTCAGATGGAGCAGCAAGATGAGATACTATCATGGCTGATCCACGCATGCGCGGAGATCTCTTTCGGCGTTCGAACTTCCCTAGAGATGGCAGACTGGAATATCTGCAGAAGAAAAGGAAAAAAAAATGAGTTTAAATATGAAAGGGGGGAAAAAATGCTTAAGTTTTGATTTAAGAGAATACGTTTTAAAAGCCAAAAAAAAATGTTTAGGATTAACAAATATGTTCTGAATGGTGGATGATGGTGGATTAGATCATCAGATTAATGGTATATACATATATAATTGTTTCAATTGGTAAAGTTGTATATTTGATTTGTATATAGGATGCATGCAATGATTTTACTTTTGCACCAGACATCTTGGATAGAGAGATTAAAGATGAATACAGCTTAAGAAAATGGAGAGGGTTGAAAGGAAAAGATAAAAATAGACAAATATATTTTTAAAATGTAAAAAAAAATAATCCTTTATTAAAAAAAATGCACCGAAGATAAAATAAAAAAAAAAACTCATTCTATCATACAAATATTTACATAAATTATCATTTCTAAAAATAGAAGCGTTATTGCACATCTAGATAAGTCGATTGGTTTATTTATCTATCGGTACCTATCAACCCTAAGATGTATTTTATGAGTTATATATTGCAATCACCCACGCTTTTATAATTTTTTTTAGATTTGATAGAATTAAACTTGCTATTGTGGCACACTTCCGTCTAATTTTTTGAGTATGATAATCTCAAGGCAGATTTTTTCCCATAAATACTTACTAATAAATAAGCTGTCTTCGTAATTCAACAAAATATTAATTAATGAAATCGAAATGATTAAAATAGGGTATATTGTCAAGTTGAATATTGTCAAGTTGAACATTGTCAAGTTGAATATTGTCCAATTGAACATTATCAAGTGAAATATTGACAAATTGAACATTATCAAGTGAAATATTGTCAAGTTGAACATTGTCAAGTTAAACATTGTCAATTTAAACATTGTCAAGTTAAACATTGTCAAGTTGAACATTCACTTGTGTCAAACTTGAGCCCTACTCTCTAAATTAGAAAAAACGTTCAATCACATTACGAGAAAAAACAAAGTGTGTATAAGGAGCTCAGCTAGTATGAGAAACTTCTGCTCAAAGCGGCAACTGATACGGGCATCTCTGTACGGAGATATTCTGTTAACAAAAACACAAATAAACAATGCACGTTACTGGACTTGAGCGGTATTGACTAATTATCCCATTGACAGGCGTTAACTAACTTCACACACACACACGCGCGCGCGCGCACACACACACACACACACTGTTTTGCAGAGCTTGGCTAACATTATCAGGGGGCCTCTAAAACAGAAACCGTGTACAACCTCATAGCTCGTTCAGGCGTAGCCCCTCACTCCACCCACCACCCCCACCTCTGGACATATCGCAATGGTGTTTTTTTTTTTGTCTTTTATCTTTTTACGTTGCTGCAACGGTTAGTGAGTCTGTGTCTCTATTTTTTTTTTTTTTACGGCTGTGCACACAAGAACTATGTCCGGTGGGTGGCTTAGCGTGCGGTACACAGACGAGGCAGGTACATTGCAGGTTAGCGGAACTGTTAATGCCGTATGATCACGGTTACGCTAAACGGTCGCATCTCATTGTCCCGTTAGACGCAGCCGACACGGGAACAAAGCCATTTACGGTCACTAATCAACATTTGATTTGTAGCAGAATTTACGTTCTATTTTTTTTTCTTATGTAGAACTCCTCTTTATATTCTTGTCTGCGAGAACATGTAAAGGAAAACATTTGCTTTGAAACTGAAGGATGATTGTACCCATTACTTTTTTCAAGCAGTAAACAAACTCTTGGTGACACAGTGGTCAAGCGGTGGAAAGAAGGGCAGGTGACCTTATAGTCGTAAGTTTAATGAGAGTAGAGAGTTTTCCCCATTTTTTATTCAAATATCTGGAAGATGTACTTGAGTTACCTGATCATAGTTAAGAAAATTCTAATAGTGTTATTGATTATACAAACCACTCTGAATGCGGATATTCATTATGAGAACCAATTTTGAATGCGGATATTCATTATACAAACCACTCTTGAATGCGGATATTCATTATACGAACCACTCCGAATGCGGATATTCATTATACAAACCACTGTGAATGCGGATATGCTTTATTATGCGAACCACTCTGAATGCGGATATTCATTATAATAAAAACCACTCTGAATGCGGATATTCATTACACGAACCACTCTGAATGCGGATATTCATTATACGAACCACTCTGAATGCGGATATTCATTATACGAACAACCCTGAATTGGGATACCCATTATGTGAAACACCTTTCAATGCCGCTGTTCATTAAGTGGTTCGCAGATACCACCTATCAGCAAATTGAGAATAAGAGAGACCAAGACAACTGTATATTACCAAATTTAACGACTATTATAGTCTCTCTATAAATCTTCACTAAAAATAAGAACTTAGTTAAAAAAAAAGAATTTATGAAGGACAGATAAAACAATCTACATACAGACTTATATTTTTTTTTTAATTTTACAGCCTGAAGTCATCGAAAGTGCAACTTTCCTTTGATTAGTTAAATATTTGTAGTCCAAAAATGTTGGTCCTTTTATTGTGCAGGGCCGCAGTGGGGCCCCTTTGAGCCATTTTACTCTCACTATTTGGAAGTAAAGTAAACACATTTCTAAACCGATGGGACCCCCCCAAGGGCTAGGGGCTGGTGACATGGGTTCAGGTTTTTGTTTTTGAAATTATCTACAATATCCACAATGTCGGTGGCTGTAGTCACGGTGGGCTTGTCATTGTGAGACTCGATCTCAGATCGTTGGCCAGGCCAGACTTGACTTTCCAGCTAATCACCATAACTAACCCACGAATCAGGTCATGTGGAGGGTCAAAGTTTAAACGTGTGACCTATAATTATCACTGGTAAAAAAATATCCATTAATCTTTCCATCCCAGGGTAGAGACTCACTCCCTAAACCTTTCCTCACTCCTTCGCTATAATTACAGCATTCAATAGTTGACTCATTCAAATTTGGCAACAAAAAAAGAGTCCCCCTCTTCCCCTCTCCCAATTGTACCTTTACCTATGACACCTACATGCTCTGCCTCTGACGTCTCTCTATTGTCCAGCTCTTCCTTTACTAAATTTTCTAATTTTTGTATAATAAATAACAGCCCTGACGATTCAGTAATAATATAAATAATAGCAGTGTGGGTTCTGCGTTAAATCGAAAGTAAAGAATTAATACAATAGTATTCCAGTTTAAAATTCAATCGTGAAAAAAATCAAGCCTTAGTATTCCAGTTTAAAATGCAATCATGACAAAATCGGATCTGCCCGAAACCAAAAATAACCCAGCCTACCGATCAAGCCTAAGGGGACATAACTCTATGCAAAGGTTATGCAGTGTACAGCGCGTCTGTTTATAATAACGATCTGCATATTATCTCGTCATCTCTTAACAAATAAAGATTAAGTCCAATCTAGTTAAACAACCCATTGCATTTTTATTCTCTTCTTCTCTCTTTCTATTCAGAGTTAATCTCTCTGTCATCACTAGCTGCATACAAAAAAAAAATGTCGCCTTTATAGATTTCTCCATATGACTTGCACGCGAAGTTGTACCAAGAGCTCTTCCGTGGACCAAAGTCAAAATGGGTATGTTATTAAATTTGACACCGGAGATAATTAACCAACCACGAGGGGCATGGAATGGGCGGTGGTGGGTCACGAAAACATCCCATTACAGAATGCCCCGCCGTACCGCGATGCGGGGTTCATGTCTTCGCCGTCCCATTGGGAATGATTGGATCGCTTTACGAGACTCGCTCGAGTTGCAGTCCCGACATTTTGTCTGTCACATTAGTGATGTCATTAGATTGAAGTCTGTGTTGTTTTAAATCCGTCACCGACTACAATATTAAGGTATCCCAAACAAAACAAGCAAATCGTACAAAGGTATTTCGCATGTTTAAATCTTGCACGTGGCGCTTATTCCATTGTCTAACAGACAAAATAAAAATATTTCAGATTCGTTCCGATTGATAAACAAACTAAGACGGATGGCTGAGTGTTGTATAATATATGCTCGACTGTCGAACTGTGAGTCCTGGGTTCGATCCATTTTTCCAGGTCCTGGTGAAAGTCGATTAAAGTACCACAATTCCACAAAGCATTGAACGGGCACCGAACTTTAGTTGGGCAAGTAAAGGCGGCTGGGTGTTGTGCTAACAGATGTAAAAAACAGATGGGCCCTACACTTTATCTGCTCCTTTGGCCCTTTAGGGCTAAGGGCACATAACTTTATATCCGCCTAATGCCCTTATCACCATTCTGTGGCTGTATCCAACAAAATCATAAGAGCGACTATAATTATCATTTTGTCCAATTTTGTATAAACTAGTGGAACAGTGGATTTGGGGTATCAGAGTATCTTTTATTGTTTGACAGTGGCTAGTTTCCAAAGAGCATGGGCTTCGACCATCGGACTAATTTTACAAGGGTCGCTAAAAATTATAGCAATTTCTTGATCGACAACATGTGTGGGCGTCATTACAACTTAATTTGTCTAGTAATCACAGCGTGTGAACCACTGTAAATTTGTTCTTTTATTCTACTCACTATTTTATTTCTTTTTTCCCCCTTACTCAACAGGCAGGCTGCGAAAAACACCCATTTGCTTTGTTTGAGAATCGCGAATCGTGAAAGTTTGAGATTCCTTGATGCAAAGTAACCAAACATCAATAATCGCACATTTCATTAAAACGTTTAGATAATATTTCATAAATGTTATTTTTAGATCTAATTATTGGACCCAAAGGGGCTTTGTGGTGCCCTTGAGCCCCGAGGGCCATCACAGACATGTACATGTCGTACGGCCCGCTATTGACACATTTCTATGCTAAGATGCTGGCGTATTTCGTATGCAATTATTAATTTCACTAAACAACACATCAAACTACTCATGTAAGACTTTCAGCACAGTGAGACTTTTTACAGTGGGCAATTCTCCTATAGAATGGGGATCAGTTTGCCTTTTTTTTTTAAGATGCGAACCCACATCGTTCACCGTTCCTTTCAAGCATGCAACTTATATCCGCCAATTCACTGACTTATGCCATTTCAAATATTGTATAATTTACAGTACAATACATCTCAAAAAAAAATATTTCAATGTTCATACTCAAAGGTGAGATAATTATATACACCTATTTCACACACACACACCAACACCCATAAAAACACACAAGCGCACACAATCCAACTCGTTTTTAAACATCAGGTCGTGAGCCTTCATTTTGAAGTCATTTGTCTCCCTTTCCTCGCCAGCGAGTTACTACAAAACTATAAAAAAATATGTATAAAAAGAATAACCCTCAACTTCGGCCAAGGAGGAACAAAAAGGGTAAAAGACTAGTGTGTGTTGACACCTTCTGTTTGTCAGTGAAGCGGAAAGTTAATCCTTCTCAGAGACTGAATATTTCTAGTCAAACTTTATTAACAAGCGCTACATTTTCTTTCCATGGGTGGTGTTTGTTAACCCATTTCTGACCGGCTTTACTGACTGACTGACAAATAATGAAAGAGAATAAAAAGGAAAACTCTATACAGAATTTATAAATTGCCTGTGAAAATTTCATGGGGGGGGGGGGGGATTGGGTTCGTCTTGAAGTCTGTACGCTGGGCATGGGAGAAGACGTAATACTTTCTTAAGAAATTTTTACTTGAAGAATGATTTTTTTTTTTTAAAAATAGCATCAGTTTGCTTAAGATATGTTTAATTTACAGGGACGTGTGGTCGTGCAATGTAGAGCTCTCGACTATCACCGGAGGGGTCCCGGGTTCAAACCTCACCTGCCTTGTATTGTTTCAGGTTCTAGTGAAAGTCTCCATGCTCACCCAGCTTTAAGTGGGTATCAGATTGTTGTGGGGACGGATGGTCGTGCGGTAAAGCGCTAGACTGTCGACCTGAGGGTTACTGGTTCGATTTCAGAGAGGACCAATGGATATTTCAGGTCATGGCTAAAGTCCTCACATTGTCTCCCATGGTGACATGGTAAGGAGAAATGGTGAGCAATTTTAGAGTTTCAATCCATGAGCTCGATAAGAGTTTTAAGGGTTCACAAGAAGACTTATGTTAGACACTTCGGTAAACAATAATTCCTGATTTCCATTTGCTCCCGGGTGTTTTGTTAGTTTTTACATATATTTTTTTTTATAGATTTTTAAATCTTGAATTTTATTGTCTCATTCACTGTGCACAGTACACAATACTGACGTGAACGTTGTGACATTTCTACCTGGATAACATTGTGACACTTCTACCTGGATAACATTGTGACATTTCTACCTGGATAACTTTGTGACATTTCAACCTGGATAACATTGTGACATTTCTACCTGGATAACATTGTGACATTTCTACCTGGATAACATTGTGACATTTCTACCTGGATAACATTGTGACATTTCTACCTGGATAACATTGTGACATTTCTACCTGGATAACATTGTGACATTTCTACCTGGATAACATTGTGACATTTGTACCTGATAACATTGTGACATTTCTACCTGGATAACATTGTGACATTTCTACCTGGATATCATTGTGACACTTCTACCTGGATAACATTGTGACACTTCTACCTGGATAACATTGTGACATTTCTACCTGGATAACATTGTGACACTTCTACCTGGATAACATTGTGACATTTCTACCTGGATAACATTGTGACATTTCTACCTGGATAACATTCGTTGATTCTGTCAAACTTTTACGTAGGATCTTTTTTTTTTGTCTTGCTCTATTTTCTTTTCGGTTCTATTGGACGTGTCGCAATGACCGGTTATTGCACCTGAGATCGACGGGGGCCCCCCGTAGAAAATAAACCAGGTCGGTCGTTGCTAATCTTCTTTCCGCCACTACCCCCCCCCCCACCCACACCTTCTCTAGTCCAAAACCTATTACCCAAAGTCCCAAGAGTAAATATCTATCGTACACGGAGCCGTGGAAACATTTCCGATAGACACAGGGCCCGGGAGTGGGAAGGGTGTGGGGGGGGGGTTCATGAAGGATTATGCCATCAAGATGATTTTTTTTTTCCTCCTCGACAGAACGAGTGAATTTGTTTGCGTACATTGTCGGTTAGAATTAAAAAAAAAAGACGAAAAGAAATGGGATGGGTGGGGGGTGGGTTCAAAACTGTTGTATTTAAAATTTATCCTAGTTTTCCCCCACCGCTCTCTCTCTCTCTCTCTCTCTCTCTCTCTCTCTGTCTCTTATTCTTTTCTTCACCCCCTGGAAGGTGCTGGCTCCCCTCGATACCCCGCCGTGGCGCCGATAAAAAAAAATGACACTGTCGCTTTCTGCTACCGAACGACTGAATTATTTCATGTTCATTCAAATGTTCAGCGCCCCACCCTCCTTCCTCCCGACCCCCTCCCGAACCCTCCTAGTCACCTCGACCGAGTAGTTCATTTTGTTGTTCTTTTTTTTTCCACGCCAGCACCGTGGGGGGAGGAGATGGTGGATGGAGAAAAAGCGCCCGCCCCCTCCCTCGCCCCCCCGCGCCCCCCACAATTCAGCGGAAGGTGTTGCCCACACAATGTCTTTCTTCAATCCAACCTAATCGGATTAAAGTGCCAAGCAAATCTGTTTCCTCAAATTCATCCAGTTATCGCCGGTCAATTTCTTTTATATTTTTTTTCTCTCTATTCTCATTTTCATCCTTCTTATTGTGTTTATCCTTTTCTTCGTTCGTTCTTTCACCAACATTATCGTCACAATGATGATTTATAAGAAAATTGCTGATAATTTTTTCTTTCCTTTAAGAACAAAAATGGAACCAGTTGTGGAGGTGTAAAAAAAAACTGAAAGGTTACTTTTCGGCAGTGTCGCCTTATCAATGAATCTCCCACTTCCTTACTCACACCCAGACACACATACACTCACACACAGACACACAGACACTCACACACAGACGCACACATACACTCACACACGCGAGTCTGTTAGAACACCATTACTCACTCATATATGTTATTAACGCTCGCTGCTTGTGTCCTCTATTTCCCTCAACGATGAAATCATCCGAGAAAGATTGTAACCCCCCCCGCCCCAGCCTACCCTCTCCTCCTCCCTCCACTCCCTCCACATGATGAAGAAAACGCGAGCAAACGAAGCGTCAAAGTTGTCCATCTGTCTGTCTGTCCACTTTCATAATGGACGTCCTAACAGAGACATCTCAAAGAAATTATGTCTCCATTTTCTTTTCTAATCAAAGTGGAAAAGTTCGTTTTATACTTTCTTAAGATGTATTTATAAAAAAATAAAAACGAAAAAAATAACCGTGGACGATTTAAAAAAAAAATTAATTTAGAATAGGAATCGCCACAATGACGTGATATGGTATTGTGGTCAATGGTACAAAAGGTGTCTGGCATTATCACGTTAGCGTGCTGTCACGAGAAATTTCCGGACAATTTTTTTTTGGTGACAGTCGTATGTCACCAGATGTTATTAATTAAAACTTTTCTTTCTTCTGACAGTATTTGACTGAAAAAAACGTCCCCCCAGCATGAAGAAGTATTTCTTTATTC
>JAGDYQ010000001.1:26692338-26699819 GCA_021962125.1 Bulinus truncatus
AACGCTTCGAAAGGCAATATTGATAGGATTGTTTTTAGTCTAGTTTACGCTGCTTTGTGCTAGCCATTTTTCATTGTTTGATCAAATGCTTTGCAATAAACTTCAAAGCATCCGATAGCAGACGCCGTCTCTATGTATTCAACCTTCTTGGTGTCAGCCTAGTGGCGTCATGCCGCCTCCAGTAATTCAACCTCCTTGGTATGACGTATGTCAACCCATGTTCACCCCTTCCCTGTCATATTTTGTAACACTTCGCCCACACGTGTCTTGTTTACCCCCGCCCCCCCCCCCCCCAACTTCCTATCCAAAAAAAAATAAACACAGATGTTCACTAATTGTATCATTCAAGGTCATACATTAGAATTAAGAAATGCCAATCCTATTGTTTCAAGGTCATATCGCTGATGTAATTTTACGTGTTTTTTTTTTCCTTTTTTTTTAGACTTGTCTGATCTGGTTATAGAATTGGGTTATTTACTGATTTTTTTTCTGCAACTCTGTTGCCAAAAAACGGCCGGTCCGATAGTTAACCCATAGTGCCAATATCGGTTCGACTATCGGTCGCTCCCTACAACAATCGGCCGATCCGATATTAACCGGTAGTGCCAATATCGGTCCGATACCGATCCGATTATCGGTCGCTCCCTAATTAACACATCCATAAACACACCCATAAACATCCATAAACACAATACAACACAAAAGTCTGTAGTAACCCTAGCACACACTGAAAGAATTAGCTGTTGTCTGTATGTTTCGGATAACAAGAGAAACTTTAAAAAATCCAAACATGATATGATTTCTCTTCTATCTGATACCATCTATCTGATAACTTCTGGAACTTCTCTCTTTTCCATCTCATGTCAACGGCTGTAGGTCCCTGTGTGGTTGTGGTATCATTTGGTGTCCAGTTACCCGTTGGACGCACCTGGATTTCGTCAATAGGTAAAGATGTCATTCTGGTCTTCTTTCATCTTCCTCTTGGCTGACGTGGGGATAGGGGGAGTACTTAACACTGTGTCAGAGTGGGAGGTAGGGGTGGGTGGGAGAACATGATCAAGGCTATCTAAGTGTGTAATGTAAGTATTGTGATGTCTGCTTACATGAATCAGAGTAGCTTTTTTTGAAAATTTACTGACCGAATAGACTGGGTCATTCTAATAGAATTGGTCTTACTAATGTAATGGGTTTTATTAATATAATGAGTCCAACTAATAGAATTAGTCCTACTAATAGAATATGTCGTAGTAATAGAATAGGTCCGACAAATAGAATAGGTCGTACTAATAGAATAGTTCGTAGTAATATAATATGTCGTATTAATAGAATGAGTCGTACTAATAGAATAAGTCGTAGTGATAGAATGAGTCGTATTAATAGAATAGATCATAGTAATAGAATAGGTCGAACTAATAGACTGGGTCATTTTAATAGACTGGGTTGATAGTAAACCAATGTCTTCAAGATCGGTGGTATACCACCGATGATCCGCGGACTATTAATGGTTGCAAGAAAATGTTGCTTGCCCGCAGAAAGTTTGCGCAAAGTATTCACGAATTATGCCATAGCATTGTCCATGTTCGCGATTTTTCATCTTAAAAGACACACTCATAACCACACACACACACTCACACATTTAAAAGCGGTACACCGGAATATTAAACTTCATCTAAGGTTCTGCGGAAATCAACTTATGAATACGGTCTTCAGCGGAAAAAACTACTTAGGATTTTAGTGTTCCAAAAGTTACAAGAGGTCCTAAAGGTCCAAGAGGCTCAAAAGACCGCCAGTGCTGTTGATAATGGTTTTGGAAGTACATCCACTTATCAGCTACGTGGTTCGATCTCCGGTGAGGACCAAGGAAAATTTTCAGGTCTTGGCTCAAGTTCCCTTCATGTCTCCCGTGGTGCCTACATGGTTATTACACTTCCGGCTGTGGTGAGTATGAGAGAAGAGCACTAGAAAACCTAAAATAAAGTCCAGCTAATTAGAAGCTCATGTGATCTCGTAGGAAAAATCGGAACACTCAGATGGGGGGGGGGGTATCGAACCCTGGATCTTCTTGGCCCTTCTTGGTGTGGTCTCACTTAACACCAAATTTAATCAAAATGTATTACTGTAAGTAGGGTTGGGGCCCCGTAATTAGTGGGGCCCCTTGAGTAGTGGGTCCCTAAGCGGTTGCCTAGTTTTCTTATCTTTAAAAGAGCGCCCCTTGGATTCAACAACAAGTAATCTCGTAGCATGGTATTCTATCCCACATCGATGAAAAAGTTCCATGTTTTATTACAGTGTTTCCCAAATTGTAGTGCGCGTACCCCAGGGATACGCGAAGATTTTTTGCGGGGGTACGTGCATCTCCAGGATGAAAACATTTGGTAAACGGTAAACATGCAAGGCTAAAGCGAAAACAACGAAATGAGCTAAAACCATAGCAGGTACTCACGATTTCAAAATTTAAAAAAGGGCGGTGCAGATTTGTCGAAAGTTTGGGAATCACTGCTGCAATATTTTCGCAACTCTGCAAGTTAAATATGTAATAGACTGTGGCGTACAAATTCCACTGCATGTGTAGTGTAACATTGTTTGAATACATAGTGATACATGTGCATTTAATTATATTTATTTGTAAATCAGTCAAATTTAGCATAAACTTTGCCTAATTATATTTTTGAAAAAAATCAAACCTGGGGCTGTAAGCGATCAGGTCATCCCCCTTCCACCCCACTGCACCCCCACCTCCCATCTCCAGGTGGTCCTCACATTCTGACTTTAAAGAAGGACACAATTTGTGGACGTATAAACTACAAATTGAATGTCACACACGGCGACATACTTGCTCCTCCCTCTATTAAAAATAATTCAGGTCCGTCGCCAACGCCCCCTAACGCCCCAGACACACCGCCCTCCCTTCCCCCCACCTTTCACTCCCTCAGTTTTCTCCTCTTTTTTTTAATTTCTTCCCCTTGGTTTCGATGTCATAGTCTACATAGAACTTCCGGTATAAATTGAAAGAAGTTGAAGCAGGGTATCTATCGCACCCACTCACAACTCCCACCCCACAAACACACACACCCCAACAGTGTCATTGCCTTCTCTATTGATGTACCCTATTTTCCCCTTTATTGGATTTTTTTTTCCATTTCTGAGAGATTCTCAAACTGGCCTTTGTCCAGAACTTGTCAGGAGGCGATAACAACACAATGCATGCGATTGTCTCCCATCCCCCTTTTCTTTTGTGAGTCCAAATGAAATGCATTGCCGTCCCTTTTTTTTGTGGCGAGGGCGTAAGGGCGGATTTGGGGGTAAGGAGGACAAGAGAGGAGGGGAGGGTAACTGCTTGACAGAAGTATCGTCAGGATCGTCGGTGACGTGGACACGAGTTTTTTTTTATTGTACTAAATAGGTTAGGTCACTGTGATAGAGGTCTAGTACAGACCCCCTACTCAGCTAAATACCCCCACCCCCTCATCTCTCTTCCATGTATAAAACCGAAGAAACAAAATTTGGGGGGGGGGGGAGGGGTCCGGTCAGTAATTTCAACTGATATGAGACCCAATTTGCAAAAAAAAAGAAGCGACATGACAATAAAGCCATTGTCATTCGATACAATTTATTTATGAAATTCTATAATTTTCCTTTTTTTTTAAATGGTAAAGGAAAAAATTGTGAAATGTCATTCAGTTTATGAAAATTTAAGTTGCAACAGACTTTAACTACATTTATTTTTCAGTAGACACACGGGTAGCTTCAAATGACCATGCAAAATGCATGCAAAAACTCGTGTCCACGTCACCGACGATCCTGACGATACTTCTGTCAAGCAGTTACCCTCCCCTCCTCTCTTGTCCTCCTTACCCCATGTTCACAATTTCTAAATAAAAGTCACTTAACTATATAGTAGCGGGAGCAGTAGATAACCGATCAAAGAAAAAAATACAGCCAGGTAGATCTAAAGATGAATACATTGATGATTGGTTTATTAATTGATAAATGATTGATCGACTCATAAATATATATATATGTATATATATATATATGTGTGTGTGTGTGTGTGTGTATGTAAAAGAAGAGAGAAACAGGCAGACATTAGACAGCTAGAAAGAGGATAAATAAATAGTTACAAAGAAGGACAGACATACATATATAGATGTATCTTTATATAAATGTATAAATAAAAAGATGTATAGATAGCTGAATAGATGGACAGACAGACAGCTATATAGACCAAAAGACAGACAGACATATAGATAGATAGATAAATAGACAGACAGACAGAAAGACAGACAGACAGATAGATAGATAGATAGATAGATAGATAGATAGATAGATAGATAGATAGATAGATAGATAGATAGATAGATAGATAGATAGATAGATAGATAGATAGATAGATAGATAGATAGACTGAATGAAAGATATGCTGGAAGTAATCTACCATTAAACTACATTCATTGAACAAGCTGCAAGATATAATAAATTTAAAAAATCAATATTGGCTCACACTTTTAGTCAACGTAAATGTCTATAAATATTACAATATATATAATAGCGATTTGGGTTCTGTGTTAAATCGAAAGTAAAGAATTAATACAACAGTATTTTAGTTTAAAATACAACCGTGAAAAAATCGGATCTGCCCGAGACCCAGAAATAACCTAGCCTACCGATCAAATCTAAGGGGGTATAACTCTATGCAAAGGTTTTGCAGGGTAGAGCTAGTTACAATATAATATCTTCTCCGCGGGTTCACCTAGTACAGTCTAGTGGACACACCGCCCAGTAATTTTCGCTCGCCACGACAATTGACACCTGGTCACTGATTTTTTTTTTGCACAACTCACAAACACCTTTCTTTTGAAGTCAAGCGCGACTGATAGAAGTCTCTGAAAGTGCAGTCCTCGATCACATCCACGTCTTGTCTCCCCTGACTTGTTGGACAGAGTTCATTTACCTCCGCGGCGGACTGCCAAGAAAAGGTACAAGCAGCGGGACTTATTCATGCGAGAATTGGATTCATTCTGTTCCATTTGTTTGTCTCCTCCCTCCCTCCAATACCAACCCCCCCCCCTCCTTCCTAATACATTCACGTTTCTTCTAAAAAAGAAAATCACATTTCATCCTCGTTCGGTCCGAACATCCCTGATGTTTTGAGCAGAGAAGAGTTTTGAACAGATCGACAACTAGCATCTCGTTTTGCGCGCTTGGGTGGTAGGTAGTGGACAACACGCTGCGGTTTTGTCTGATGGTCACCTGTATCGCTGTCGTGTATGCGTGTGTGTGTGTGAACGATGGGGCGAGCGTAGTGTGTGTGTGTGTGTGTGTGTGTGTGTGTGTGTCGGCGTGCAACGCCATCTAGAGGTTCCAAAATTCAAAAACAGAATTGGATGAAATGACCATCGCCCAGAAATGTAGGGGGAAAGAGGGGCGGATGTATAGTAGGATTATAATGTTCTGAAAACCTGGCAGCTAAAAGTGGACAATGGTCAGCGACAATAAAATATAGCGTCCTTATCGGTCAAGTCAATGTGATTGTTGGAGTTGGATTTGAAACGCGTTCAGAGCAGATTTTTTTTTGTGTTAATTTCTACGTTGTTACATTAATATTTTTTTGGTTATCAACTGAATTATCTCTCTCTCTCTCTCTCTCTCTCTCTCTCTCTATCTATCTATCTATCTATCTATCTATCTATCTATCTATCTATCTATCTATCTATCTATCTATCTATCTATCTATCTATCTATCTATCTCACTGTGTGTGTGTGTGCAGTGACATAAATGGAAGATGTGGGGCGACATTGCAAAGAGGTCCGTGGAAAGCGCCACTAGAGATATTAACGTGTATGTGCGTGTATGTGTGTGTGTGTAAGTGTTTGTGTGTTTGTTTTCGGGATGCTAGTGGATCTCATAAAGTGTAGCTTGTCAGATGTTTACTAATTGGTGGAAATAACTTACGCTGTTGTCTGAGCATATCGTGAAAGTAAATATCTGTCGTACTATAACGACATTAGGCAAGGTCTAGTTTTGAGTAATGAATATCAAGTGCTGTAGAACAGTGGTTGTCAAACTTTTTTGAAGTCACGGCCCCCTTGGAACGCCAATTAATATGTCGCGGCCCCCTATTTTTTTTTCGGTTTAGATTGCTTAAATTTATAATTTTAAACTTCTATATGCAAACTTTCACTAGTCAATCCATGCTTTTTCTAATGTTAACAATTAAAGAGTGAAAGCATGCAACATATAAAATAAACTAGATTTATTTTAAACATATATTAATACTATTTACATACAATACGTTAGGTTAATTATATTTTATGTGTCATATTTTTCGAAATTCCACGGCCCCCATCCGGACAGTCCACGGCCCCCACTTTGAGAGTGCACTGTTGCAGAATATGGGATCAGCCTCAAATAATGGGTTTTATAAAAACATATTGGTAATTTGAAATCGATATACATAAAAAAACAAAATAAAATGATAAAAAGTAAACCAATTGGTCATGGTGAACAGAGAATAAAACACACATACACACACACACACACACATATATATATATGTTCAAATGTTTAATTGAACAAAGTTTGAGAAAAAGAAATCTTAATGTGTAAGAAATTAAAATAAGCAGAAACTGATAATAATGATAATTGAAATTTTGAGTTACAAATTAACAACGATAAAACTTTTTTGAGGTATAATTATTACTTGTAATAACTTACTCTCGTACAAATAAAAACGTACAGGCTTGTTACAGGATGAGAAGTTACACTTAATATATTTAAAGAGGTGCTCTTTCATCTCTCTTTGGTTGCCTGGAAACGAGTTAGCTTAGATTATTCAGATATATTTTCTTACATTCTATTTCTGGCTAAGTGGAAATTTTAAAAATGTATTTATCGTTAAGTTCCTAGATAAGGGGGCTTCTTAAACTATGGGTAGCAAAAATCTGAAGTCGCGACAATGTTCCCTCTAAGCTGAGCGCGTGAGGCGATCGCTCACACATATTCAGAGCGTCGCTCATACTGCACGACCGATCACGCACTCCGACGGACGATATCGCCTAAATCGCTCACAAAATTTGGCCTCCAACAAAAATGTCGCTCAGAGACAAAATTTCTAGCTTACTTCATACCACTCCATGAGGGAACATTTTTGGTCATGAGTGAGCAAAATACAATTTAACAGGAAATGTTTTTTAACTTGTAAAATATTAATTTATTTTTCTTGTATATTTGTATGGGAGGGGTCGTCAAGAAACTCGCCAATCATAAATGGGGTCGTGAATTACAAAAAGTTTAAGAAGCCCTGTCCTAGAGGGCTTCGTGGAAAATGTCCCAAATGTAATATTTTTTTAACATATTTATAACGTTTGAAAAAAAAAAGGGCTGGAAATATTTTCATTCCTTAAGATTTTTTTCTCAACCGTCTTGATTGATTTTGTCATAGTCCCTTGCTCATTCCTCTCAGTGGCTCATTAGGGTGGCG
>JAGDYQ010000001.1:26700319-26702819 GCA_021962125.1 Bulinus truncatus
TAGGGTGGCAGAAAAACAAAGTAACAGATTTAAGTTGTCCACAAGGTTATTTCTGTTCTTTATTATGTTAATAACAATTGTGCAAAATTTTAATGAAAAACAAATAATATTTCTTACAGGTCAACCCATTTGACAGTTTTTTGGGTTATCTCAAATGAAATAGTTATTGCCAATTATAGTTGATGATCGATTTAAAACTTAAGGTTAAAATTTTAAAGTAAATTAAAATTAAGAAATTAAATTAAAGTTGTAATTAAAAAATGTAACTAAAACTTACAATCTAATGAAAACCTTAGTTTTAAAAATTTGACAGTTTCACAGTGGATAATTCATGACGACGACATAAGGATGTCTTTGATGGAGTTGGGAAATTCCTGCGATGGTTTGCAACCAATCGAAGAATAAACTGTTTCTGTTCCTCATTCTTTGTCAGTGTTTTATTGTATTTCTCAATAAGACCGATTCCCCTTTCAGCTACATCATTTACAACTGTCATGTGTGCAGCCAGTTCATAAAATTTCTTGAAGACTGGATCAGATGTCCACTGTCCTGGTGGTTTCTTAAGGAATGTCTGAGACTTTTCTTTGCCTTCTTCCATGAGGACATCAAAGAAAGATGTCGTCCTTTCTGTCACCAGGTCCTCCAATTTCAACTGTTCAGATTCACTTGTCAACTTTACACGCCGAGGGATGTCCGCCAATGCTGGTCGAAGTAGATTTTGTACCATCTTTTCTTTGATTGATGCTGACACTCTGTCATCTAAAAGGGCTATGCCAACCAAATGTTCAGAGAGAAACCAGAGGTGCCTTGAAAATGCTTCATGTGCCTTGCTGGCAACAGTCTTATTCGGATAGGTCTTCAGATTTGATAAAAATTCGATGTCATTGAGAGGGGCTCGGATTGCAAGTGGTGCTTCGTTCCACTGTTTTACATAAACAAGACTGACAAAGAGAGCCAAACCTGTGATATTCTGGGATTCACGAACAGTCAACTTGAACTGAGTCTTAAAAAGAAAGATTTTCAGTGCGTAAATGGCTTTTGCCATCCATCTCGCATGATGTGTTGGACCGGGAGCTCGAAATTTCTCCTTGTCTTTGTGTCCACCAAGAAACCAGAAGGATAAACGTAAAAATTCCTGATAATCGTCCCTTGGGTGCTGTTTTTCAAGAGCACCTGGTAAATAGACAAGCATTTCCTGTCGCATGTTTTTCAATATTGGATCCTGAAACAGTTCATCACTTGCTGTAGAATAAGCATCTTGGTTCATTGATGGCCATTGTTTCTGAAATCGCTGGAATAGTGCAGTTGATGGACCTTCAGCTGGACCAAACAGAGACTTGAAAACATTTGAAAGGACAACTTCCATGACATGATGACGGCATGCAATCCAGACCATTTCAGTTCCCAGAGCTTCTTCAATTCCAACACATGCGCCCTTATGAAGCCCTGTATTGCTAGCTGTTGTGTCGAATACAAGGCCTTTGATCTGGGAACGCAGATTCCATTTCTCAATTACTTCAATGCAAGCATTTACTTGAGCCTCCTGTTCCCTCTATCCATTTTTGGAATACCCAACAGTTTTTCCTGGCCATTCCCAGTAACAATAACAGCTATGCGATCCACATTTTCCTTTGATCCATCAATGTCGGGCAATATTTTACCGTCCCAATGCAGCAATAGTGGTCCTGCCAAAGAAAAATTCTTTTTCATCCATTGCAGCAGCCCGTTGTCTTTCTTTATTCTGGATCGTCTGATTGAACTTCGAGATAATGTTATTTCTGAAATGTCATGGCCAAGCGCCTGTGCAACAGCTCCAGCAACAAACACAGCTCCACGGTCTGGGAGGCAAACACGATCCAAAGCACCTACAACTTCAGGGGACTGGAAGATATTCTTAACTTTCTTTTTGATGATGAAGCACCAGGTGTTGATGTTGACGTTGTAGGCGTACATGGCTGAGTTTGAGTTGGCTGATACTCCTCATCTTCTTCTGACTCGAATTAGATGTCAACGAAGAAAGTTCACCTTCTGTTTCATTGAAGCCCTTTGTCATGCGTTCTTCATATCTCATTTTCACCTTTCTCTCTTTTTCCTCTCGTTGCCTCTTCCTGCTTTCTTTTGCTGTTGTCTTTACGTCTACTCCAGTCATGCTGCAGGAAAAACATCTTCTCTTTGCATGCGAAGAAATTCCCGATCTTCTTCGTTCTGTATTTCTGTCATCACGTCCTTTGTCGCAATATCAAACAATTCTTGAAGGTCACCTTTTAAACATGTCTTCTTTCATCCTGTCGCTTTCTCGTTTTCGTGTTCTGTGTACCTTCAGAGCCAGATAGTTCTGATGCAGCTTTGACAGTTTTCTGACACATGAGTCAACCCGCTGTGTTGGTATTATGGCTCGCATCCAAATACAAATAACTGCATCACAAGTCATTTTATAACTTTCCGGAAGAGTTCGTCCTTCAGTTAAATGATGAAACTGGAGCAGTTGAAGTACATCCAG
>JAGDYQ010000001.1:26705319-26762819 GCA_021962125.1 Bulinus truncatus
AGTTTAAAATGTTTTTGATCTCCTGCTCCCTGCTCCTTTTACGACCTACCACTTTTTACATATTTATATCATCATGCATAAACACATGCGCGTAACAAGTACTCACCCACTTGAACACACCTGGAAGTCGTGTGCGCGTGTGTGCGAAGGGTGTCACGACAGCCTAATCTAATCTCGGGAGACCAAACATGACAACCCCCCCCCTCCACCACCAACCACTACCAGGACAAAATTGTCGCCACAACCGTCCTCCTCAGTCACATGCCGCAACTGATTTATCATTCACCACTGGTCAAATCTTGACTTCCAACCCAATCTCTCCCTCCCTCCCCCCCGCCCCCCACCACCACCACGATTCTACAATGCGAGTAAGCGATGCAGCCCTAATAAAACATGCCCCAAGTAGGGGGGGGGGGTGAGGGGCGGGCGGCGGCACAGTGATCATTTAAAGGATAAGAGACATGAGAGGACGTGTGTGTGTGGGGGGGGGGGCAGTGAGGCGTCTAGTGTGAGGGTGTATATTGCGGTAATAAATGTAACGAGTCGAAAGATTTATTCTCGACCTCCCACACAGTCGCTCACGTTTGTTTTGTTCTTTTTTGTTTGTTTTGTATATTTGTCAGTCTGTCCATTCGGTAACAGCCAGCACCCTAACCCTCACCTCCCCCCCCCACACACACACACGTCCCCCCTTTCTCTCCACCAGAAATACGGAGAGATTTAAAAACCAAAATAAATGTTTGATCATCATTAACCATTAAATGAACAACGTCCCAACTATTTCTACACGGGGGTTACACACACACACACACACACAGATTATGTGGGCGGGGTGGTGGTGGTGGTGGGAGGAGGAAGAATGGGGGGGGGATAGGGCATTCAGCGGACATGGTTCCCAAAGCCTACGGACCTTCTCTCTTCTCTACTCACGTCACACATCCAGTCGTTAAGTAAATAATTTAAAAAAACAAAACAAAACAACAACTCATCTTGCCATCCCCCCCCCCCACGTATCACAACACTGAATCAAAATACAAAATAAATAAAACACAATCTACAACTTTTTCCCCCCTTATTCAACATGCACATAAACAAAATAAAATAAAACAAAACAATAATTATAATTCAATCCCCACAAAAAAACAGCCGTACGTAGGTAGGTGTTTGTCCCCCCCCCCGTGGGAGCTTATTTTAGCGCCCTTCTCCTGGTCTGTAAATGTGCACAGAAATAAATTAAACGATTCGCAAATTTTTTTTTTTTTCTGCAATCCTTCTTAGCTCGGCACAATGTGAGGCCGCACACACACACACACACACACAACCCGCCCGCTCTACGTTGTCCTGCGTCACTGCCCGAGTCACACACACACAAAAAAAACTTAAATACCACACGGACTCAAAACGTTGTGAATTAAACAACAGCAACAGTCAGTGCAGAGTATCCGTCGACAGATTAATATTTGCATCAGCAACCACCTCTCCCACCCCTCCATCCCCTTAGAAAACGACTCTCTCGTGTCCTCTGTCCTCCTAACCATTCTCGACCACTGTGAGGCCAGTAGTGACAGGGATGTGTGTGGGTGTTGGTGCGGGGCGTGTGTGGGTGTGCAGGCACTCCATTCCGACCATCAGATCACTATCAGCAGTATTTAAAAAAAGAAAGAAAATTGGGATAACCAACGGATAACCAAATGCTCCTACCCCTTGATGTCTCTCTCTCTCTCTCTCTCTCTCTCTCACTCTCTCCCTCTCCCTGTCTCTCCAATGTGGATATTTAGACAATAATAATCAGGGCGCCCACACGCCCCGTGGGAAAAAATTTTTTTAAAAATAAAAGAAGAAATGACTGGGGTGGGGAAGTATGGGAAGAGAAAACAAAAGAAAGATGAGAGTTGGTCCATTGGTCAGATAGCCAGCGGTGACACTAAGGGGGTTAGAGGGAATCACGAGGGTAGGGAGGGAGTCTGGGGGGACGTTTATTTCTCCCACCCCTATCCCTCATCCTCGCTTATAATTTGCAGTGTACCAGGCTAATTATCTTCCCTTTACCGTCTTGGTCAACAAGGACTGGTCAGACTGAAAGTGCTACCTCTGTCTACTGGACTCATGTTGACCAGTAGTGTACTTTTGATAACTTTCTGATATCCGTGTCCAGGCAAAACACATACATAAAAGATTAATTTTAACTGGCTTTATTTTACATTGAAAAAACTTTAAAGTAAAATGTATTTTAGTAAAGTTTCCCCTGGTCTTTTTATATCTGGGGCAGAAGAAGTGTAGAATTAATCTGTCCCTGTGTGTGAGAAGTCCCTGTACGGATGAGATAAAATCTCTTATATCATATAAACAACTAATGGGACCAGTTTTTTTTATGGTGCCTTTCTTTCATCACCACCATAGCCGATAGTGCAATGGAGGCACCACGGAACCAGGCACCTCCAGGTCAACAGTCGAGCGCTTTACCACACGACCATCCGTCCCCCTATCCCTGTAGCTGCAGCAGTTTAAGAGATAGTATGGGCAGCAGAACGCCCAGCTGCCATGACTTCCTTCAGGTTAGGCCACATACCCATTGAAAGCTGAGTGGGGGTTTAATTAAGTCATCTGGGGGGGGGGCGGGGAATATCCCTTCATTCTCAGCGAGGATCGAACCAGGGAACTACAGGTCGACAGTCGATCGCCCAACATCGACGATATTAGCCTGGAAATGCCGATCAATTATTTAGTGTTTTTTGTCTTTCTCAACTGTATTGTCAACTTGTGGTCTCAACGAAGGTGAAAGTTTAAGAAAGGGTACGGGCGGGGGAGGAGGGGCAAACTTTTAGTTATACGGGTGGGGCCGCATTGGAAGCAGACGTCACGCCTCTCTCTCTCTCGGCTGAGAAAAATGTTATTGAATGCATATCATCTTATAACTACATTTGTAGATTTAATAGCTGCCACTGTACCGATAAAACGGTTAACACATAGGCCTACCAAAACATCTCACTTGAGTGTAATGATAATCATACTTCGGCCGAGGAACTTAACGCTTGTTTTTAAAATAGCTGTTGAAGACGATGACCCACTTTCAGTAAAAATAAACAATAACAGCTCAAACGATGGTAACTAATGCTTTTAGTCAATGATCATTTTTTTAAATGGCTCTCGTCCAATCCAGATTTCTCAATTTCTTCCCCCTACCTCCCACCCACCGCCCTCTCAAAAAAGAAAGTAAACGATCTGAAATTGTAGCCGATTTTCAAAACAAATTCAGAAAACAAAACACGTCAACAAATTGTGAAAGGAACCAGCGCCTGAACCCCTCCCCCCACCCCTTTCCGCCGTCTCAACTCTAAGACGGCACGGAGCAGACCAGAAGAAAGTCGAAATAAGAAGGGAGGAAAAGAGAGAGGGATCGATGCGGCTTCAATGTTCCGACATCACCATGTTCCAGCAATTAACGTCAATCTGTCGCTATGCTCCATGTCGGAGGAGTTCGAAACAAATGGACAAAGTCATCCCGAAAGTTAAAACGCATTTCAAATACCGCATTGTCTTGGAGAGGTTTTTCCTATTTGCGCTCGCATTGCTGCGTGCGTGCGTGTGTGTGTATGTGCGCGCGCGTCCGTGCGAGGGTATTAGTCGGGTGACTCTTGTTACTCAACGCTGCCGGGCGCCATATGGGGAGTGGCGAAACCTCCCTGTCCAACTCCTTCCCCCTTTCCACTTTTTTTTTTTTTTATTTTCTCACGCCGGCTAATGCGCAAATCTTGTCGCCCATTTTACTCGCCCTACCCCGAGGATGTACGCCCCTTTCCTGACTCGGGACTCACCAGCTCATAGTTGTGGAGGGTGTCATTCAAGCGAGACGGAGCACTACCCATCCCCCCCTCTTTTTTAGTTCACCCATTTCCTACTTGACAAGAGGTCCCCCCCCCCCTGCACAGACCCTCTCAGATATTCCAGTACTAGAGCTAATATGACTGAAACAAAAACACACACAGAAATTAATTACGTCATTGTCTAGCTAGTTTGTATTTGGGGCGGGCATGGACTGAGTATGAGTAGGAAGGAGATTTGGGGTGGGTGGCGGGGCATAGATTGGTGAAGTCAACATTCGAATCTGCTACAAGTTGAAGTATAATGGATGGATATTTTTAAAAGCAAAGTTGAAAAAAAAAACTGAAATAGAATTAGTTGAAAGGATTGGGATGGTTTGAGGGGGGGGGGGAAGTAGTGTGGTAAGCGCTCAGAGGCCTAAGGTAGTGACTGAAAATTTGGGCACCTCCCCCGAACTCACCCCCCCCCACCCGTTTAAAAAAAAACAGACAAACAAACAAACCATAAGGGATGGTGGGTCCAATATATCGATTAACCGATTCATCGATTGATTATGTTGGTGGGTAGTTCATGAAGAGTATCAGTTTAAAAAACAAAAACACATTCATTTTTTCGAGTGATTGATGAGATATTACGGCGGGGGGGGGGGGAGGGGAGAGGGAGGAAGATACAAACAAAAAACGTGCATAAAACATACAAAACTGTGTGAAATCAAAAATTCAAAAGCAAAAGTCAGGAGTAACTTGATAAGATTAGGGTTTAAAAATAATAATAATGTGAATACAAGGGAAGTGGGGGGGGGGGATGATTTTACATGGGACTTTTTTTTTTTTGTTTTTTATTCTCAACCTTCGCCTTAGTTCCCAAATGGCGCACTCATCTGAGGTCAGTGAGTAGTTTGTCAGTTCACACACAATTGGAAGCTATATGCGCGCGAGGAACAACGTTCTTTCACTCATAAACTATTACTGACACTGAAAGAGAGAGAGAGAGAGAGAGAGAGAGAGAGAGAGAGAGAGAGAGGGAAAGAGGGAGAAAGAGAGAGAGAAAGAGAAAGGATCTAAATGAATAGTTGACAGATACACACAGTGCCACAGAGCTAGCCTATCGCTGAATGTTATTATTTGTATAAATTTTAGATAACCCAGAGTTCTGGTAAAAAAGATCAACGCAAAACTTAAGTATCACTTATACAGATCATCGGGGGGAGGGGGAGGGTGGGAGGGGGGGGGAAGGTGAAGTTAGGTTAGCTTTTGTAGCCACGGCTATTACACCGTGGGTTGTGTGGTTAGTTTAATTCTCAGCCGTCTTTACTTCACACATGAAATGATCGGTACACATGTGTAGACTTTATGATATTATGAGGAACGTCGATCAGACCCGAGAAAAGTCCCGACACCTGACTGAGATCGAACCCGGCGTTTTTTTACTGTCTGCTGTCGAGGGCTCTACCACACCGCCACCCATATTCTAAAAAAACAACAACAATAACCATAATGTTGAAAATAACAAAAGCAACTCATTTATAGAGGGCGAATGGATCAGAGGGCGCGAGCATAGACCCACCGATTTCGTAATAGTTTAGCAAAACACCAAAGTTGACACGTGTAAAAATTGTTCAAGTTTCTCTTTTTAAACGGGCCTCAAATTTTCTTCTGAGCTCAGGGCAAAACATTGAATGACATAGACCAGGGGTGGGCAAACCTTTTGAGTCGCGGGCCACGTTGGATAACTAAATTGGAACAACGGGCCGGAACAGGAGCAGACGGATGGCGTGTTGGCATGACCCAATATAGATTCAATGTAAACATCGGAACATAACGGAGGGTGGTTCGTGCAAGACATCTTTTACTACTTGCACTTTAAGTCAATTTGGGTCAATGTTCATTCACGATTTCATCCTCCAGTGCATATGGAGAAACAGACCCAGTAAATGGCCGCGATACACGATAATAGGTCTTCAAAAGCGAAAGAAGAACGCCGACTATGTCAGTTATGCCAGTATACCTGGGAAGAATGGGTCGAAGGCGGCGAAACTAACAGCGGTAAAGTGGTGAACCGTGAAAAGAAAATGAGGGTATGTGTCGTGGTGGGGAGATAAAAGTCAGAAAAAGAGGGAGAAGATGGGAAAGAAGAAAAAAAAGCCATATGAGAAGCATACTGATGCGATGGAGGCGTCAATGGCGATCAACAGCGATTGAACGAACACAAGCTGCTGCGAAAAAAACCATTCCATATCGAGCGGCAACCGCTATCAGAGACTACTGCAGGTGGGAAAACCTGATATCGACACCGATTCTTTTGAAACAATAACTCACAGCAGCAGTTGCTGCCCCCTAAAAGGAGCTGTCAGCGCCAACTTACAGCAGCTGCTACAACAGCCACCCTGGCGTGTCAACAACAACAACAACAAAAAAAAAAAAACAACAACAGTTAAAGATGGCTAGATAGAGAGATACTATTAAAACTATTCTATTGACACCGCTGAAGAGAAACTGCCAGGTGGAATAACCTCACTGAAACAGAACGAGGCAAGCACCAGGTTACCTCGAGGTCCTCTAGAGCAAAAGTTATTATTGTGTTTTTACTATTATTATTATTATTATTTTATTTTTTTTCAAAACGTTTTTTCTTCTCCTCCTCAAAACAGCAAACATCCAACTCAACCGAGTTGTAGAAAGCACCGCGTGCCTTGACTCTCACGGCTAAGCACGCCGGCGGGATGACGTCGAAGGTAATTTCCCAGAAATGTTTTGAAGTGCCGCTCTTTCACACATCAATAGCTGATGAAAGGAAAAAGGAGGGGGGGGGGGATCCCCTCACCCCTTAATCAACTAAAAAATTTCCAGAAAGAAACAAAAAAAAAAAAAATATATATATATATATAACCCAGCTAGTAACGTTACCAATAGCCCTCGCCACCGGTTCGTTCATCTTCATTACTTAATAAGACCCACGCATACTCCCGGGGGCCTGTTTGTCTACTCCCCGCACCCCTTTTCCCTTCCCCCCCCTCTCCCCCCCCCCCGTCTTAATTTGGCTTAGTCTGCAGCAGAAATCTGGCATATTGAATTGTGAGAGACGATCTGAGAGACCAGATTGGCATGAGAAGTGGATTGTGGAGACAGCAAAATAAGCGGAGGAGCCAAATTTTAAATACATGAAGGATGAAGGATAAAATAAAAAGGTGAAGGAAGTGAAAAGGGGGGGGGGTTTAAACATATTTCGAAAAAAAAAAGCAAACACAGAGTGAGTATTTAAATTTTGTTTTTATGTCTGCTACCGGGGTCCACGAGCCAAAATGGCGCCGAGGAAGTAAACTATCAAAGGTGTCTCAGGGTTTAAAACTTGAACGAAATTAAATTTTTTTGGGACGGGGGGGGGTAAGGGGGTGGTGAGGGTGGGGGTCTTTTTTACTCTCCCATTACCTTGTAATTAGGAGAGATGGTCACAGACGTCACGAAATGAATGCACCGTGTTCCAAATCTGCAGGTACTGGTCGAACAGCATGCAGCGTAACAGCCACGAAATAGACCAAAAAGAAAATAATGAGTAAATAGTTGAGTGGAAATTAATTATAATATTGAAGGGAAGGAGACGACACGAAAAACAGAACTGTCAATAAACACAATCATTCGCACTTTTTTTTTTGCTTTAAGATGTTGAAAAAAAGGTAATATGCTATAACATGCAATGGTGCATTCAATTATGATGGAAAGAAATGTTGGCCCGATGACAGGATAGGCCACACACTTGAAATAACTCGGGGGGGGGGGGAGGGGACAAACAAATCAATGACCGCGTTCCGACGTTGGGTGAGTTTTTTTTAAAGTCTATCTGTATACCCCAAATGGTCATTCTTTCTGTATACCCCCAAATGGTCATTCTATCTGTCCACCCCAAATGGTCATTCTATCTGTCCACCCCAAATGGTCATTTATCTGTCCACCTCAAATGGTCATTTTATCTGTATACCCCAAAGGTCATTCTATCTGTCCACCGCAAATGGTCATTTTATCTGTCCACCCAAAATGTTAATTCTATCTGTCCAACTCAAAAGGTCAATCTGTCCATTTCAAATGTTCATTCCATCTGTCCACCCCAAATGGTCATTCTGTCTGGATCACCCCAAAAATGACTCTCCTCTCGGAGACAAAGGACAATGGTGGGGACAGAACGAGTTGATTCCCCCCCCCCCCCCAACCCACGAGCCAGCAATCATAAGACCACAAGTTTGAGATTAACCGATCCCCTTTGAATCCAAGTTGATAAAACAAAATAAAAAAATACACAAAACTTGGAAGGTAAAAATTATACGAAAGTGCTGAAAAATATTTTTTTTTTTTAAAACTGGGTCAACGGAATGACAAAATATTACACTCAGAATTTACTGTAAACAAAAAAGAAAGTGTAGCGCACGAGTGATCCAATTAGTAAATAGTCGTCTATTTTAAAGTGTGAGTGCAGTTTGCTTTACACACACTTCGTAACAGAAGAATCATACCATTCATAACAGGACACAAAGATCTTCTGAGAGTAAATACACAAACACCGGGGAGGGGGTGAGGTGGGGTGGAGAGGGAAAAAATAACAAGAAAACAAAACAAAACAAAACTAGGGGGACACATCAAAACAGTATTTAAAAAAAAAAACAACTCTTGTATATTATTGACTAATTAATGCAGCTGAAAGAGGGGGGGGGGGATTTAACGAGACCCCCTTAAATAATAACTTTTGAGAGTCAGGAATCACGAGATGAGAGCCATTTAATGAACGAAAACAAAAGGGGCTGGACATCGGCCCTGTCATTTCGTGCGCGGCCAGTGTCCACCATATAGTTATAACTCCTCAAAGTTTCGGTGAAATTACAGGCCGAGTCGCCAACGTGGCTGCGGTAATCAAACATTAACCATCACTTATATAAAAAAAAATGTTTCATTTTTTTTATTTATACATTAACAGAAGTGGTCAAAGGGGGATAACTCTTAAAAAGCAAAGCATAAACAAAGCACACGCTCGAGTTACTGCCTCCTTGTTTACTCCGATAACAGGACGCAGACAGAAGGGAGAGAACAGCAAACAGTTAGTGCAAAAAAAAAATGAGAAAAGGGGGGGGGGGTATTCGATATGTCCCATTTAACGATAAGTCTCACTTGCCGCCTGTAATTATCACTGGACTGGGTCATTAACAGTTTCTGATGTGCCATGAAAAATCCTCATTGGCTGCTGATAGGTTCTGTATCCCTCAAACTGAAGGATCAACACAAATATTTTTTTTTTGCCATGTTAAATATGCCACAGAGAATCACTAATTCACAGACTCACTTTCACCCCAAAATGTATGCCTTGAAAATTCGGTCAGTGTTACATGGATGAATATAAAATAAAAGCACTAAAAATTTTAAAAAAATTATTCTTAAGGTCATAAAAAATATTCATATAAATTATTTGTTGCGAAATAAAGCATGTATGCTGAAAAGGATTATTAGCTTCCATTATTACCTGGCAGGTTATCAATGAATGTAGTTTTACGGCTTGTTTTAATTTAGCACCAGCAATTTCTTTTATTTTTTTACCCATTATATACAATGTATAAAGTATAAAAGCTTCGGAGGAATAAACTGTAAATATTATTTGACTCAAAAAATTTTTAACAGTCTATCATCATCACCATCATCACTACTACACTTGTACAGCAAGCATAGTACAATTTTCAATGTTCTAACAAAACTAGAACAGGGTCGAAGTTGAGTTACAACGAGATAAAAAAAAATCCACACAAAAATACTTCTCAGACCCAAAGAAATTTAAACCAAATAAAAGCTCAAAAAAAAAACAAAAAAAACTGACTTAAGCATTTGATAAACTTTAACATCCCTTTATCGAATAATAGTCTAAATAATAAATATCTTCTATACAATGAAATGTTACATCTGTATGTCTGCCTGCAGCTGTTGGAGAGTAAGTTTGCTTATGGCTGACGGATTGCTTTCAAATTCTGTACAAACCCTCAACTATTTTTCATCTTTGTGAATATAGTTTGAACATTAATATTCCGATTGCTTAAATAAATTAAAATCAAACTGATGTTCATTCAGTTAGTCATTGATATCTATTCTGAACAAAACTGCAACTCTAGTTATTCCACTAATACTTTCACTAAATGGCCAAAAAATAAAATTCGTTTCAGTTCTATACAATGAGTTTTATTCAAATTTGATTATTCCTTTTTTTTTTTATATGAGCCGAAAGCTCTGATTCTGGCTTAAATATAAAGTGAACTTTTTTTTTATGAACTTCACCCTAAGAGTGGGAGTGGAGCACCAAACATTGTAAATTTATCAGAATGGGAATTATAAAATGTTATAAAAATTGGTTACAAAATCTGTGAATGTCTCCCTAAAAAAACGACAATGTTTCAAAGCGAAACACATTTTAAAAGTGTTGCTGTGAATGTCTCCCTAAAAAAAAAACGACAATGTTTCAAAGCGAAAGACATTTTAAAAGTGTTGCTGTGAATGTCTTCCTAAAAAAAAAATGACAATGTTTCAAAGCGAAAGACATTTTAAAAGTGTTGCTGCGAATGTCTTCCTAAAAAAAAAATGACAATGTTTCAAAGCGAAAGACATTTTAAAAGTCTTATCAAACATAAATGAGATGCTGTAGGCCGGCAACTTGTTTATTAAATTTACAACAATTCTATGCAATAAAACAAAACAAACATCGGTGAAGATTTTCAGATAAGAAAATTAAAACTCCTCACTAACTCCAAGGATAGTAGTTTATTAATAAACATTCAATTCCTTTTCGTCTAATAAATATTGTGTCTTTTGCCATTTTCAGTGGATTTGCCTTTGAATTGTGTATTTCAAAACAATGTTTTTTGGAATGGACAAAAAAATATCCTCATAATTTTACGCTGTACATGCTGAAAGTTTTAACACAAGAACATCATCCACTTTACATTGTGGGGGGAGGGGGGGGAGAGAGAAACAACAACGAGGGGCAATAATTCATGCAGAGATTCTGCAGTAACAACAAGAGTTGTCTACCTTTGGATACAATCTAACCGTAGTAATAAAACTGGGTCGAGATACAAAATGCCAATTAAATCACTAGCTTGAGCGAACCAATTTACCACCACAGACAGTGAAATTGATAAACCTAAATATCTTCCATTCTGCCCGGAGTGTGTGTTACAGAAGATACTTTGACCTTTTATGCACGAAAGGTCACGACGGGAAAAGAGTGGTTGCAGTAATGAAGGTGTTTAGGCCCACAAAATGCTCACGAAACATGCACAAAAAAAAATGAACTTAATTTGAAATCGATTCCTCATTATGGGAGTAATAGTGCCAGGTGACCTGAGCTATCTCAACTAATATATAGAAAAATCATGTACAGTAAGACTCCAATTATCTGAGGACCATTGATCCAGGTCGACAATCATTTTGAGAGAGGAAAAAAAAACACACACACACACCAAATTATCTCACCAACAAAAGATAATATTTCAGATATTAAGCAACAACTGGTTTAAAGCGAGGGAGGGGGGCGAGCGGGGGAGGGGGCGGGCTGGGTCAAGGAGGGGGGTGCTAACCAAACACATTTCGGGGGGGCCCCATAGAGTGCAGTGATCAGCTACAAAATGGCTTAAGCAATTGGTGTGTGAAGTCCCTGTAAGGATAACGTGAAATCTCTTAGATCCTATAAACCAACTCATGGGATGGTTTTTACGGTGCCCTTCTTTCATCCCCACCACAGCCGATAGTGCAATGGCCATGGATGCACCACGGGGACTTAAGCCATGACCTGAAATATCCATTGGTCCTCACCGGAGATCGAACCGGTGACCCTCAGGTCAGCAGTCGAGCGCTTTACCACATGACCACCCGTCCCCCTAATTGGTTAAGTGTGTGGGATCAGTGCCTCCCCCCCCCCCCATTCAGTGGATACTGTCAGGGGCCCAGGATTAGCTACTAGCTAGTGGTGGCAGCCCTGCCCTAAAGTAAACAGAATTTAGAAAGCAATGTTTCCATAGTCAAAAAAATGAATGCAATTTTTTTTTAAGAAGAAAGAAATTTTTTTTTAAACTGGATTCTTTTTTTTTTTTTTTAAAACGGTTCTTTGATTATCCAGGTTGGTTCTAGTCCCGGGGTGGGGCAAACTTTTTAAGTTGCTGGTCACTTTAGGTTAGAAAATTTGATCGGCAGACCAGACAAAGAGCAGACGGATGAAGGGATGACACGAACTAATATAGCTCAATATAATTAAATGTAAAACATCACAACATAATGAAACAGTGCAGTGCATCGATATGAAACGAGTGGCGGGCCAAAATAAAACAGTCTGGAAGGGCCAGGTTTGGCTAGCTTGCCTATGGCCGGTCTAATCCCAAATAAATTAGACCATATGAGTCTCAATTTAATTTTTCTAAGAATTAAACTTATTTTCTTAGAAATTTATTAAAGGGCAGGATGGCATCAAAGTGGCAAACTTATAGTAAACTGATACTCATTTCTTTTGGTCATGCTAGAATATTGTTTTAATACGTAGCATTTAACATATGATATATTATTTGTTGATATTTTAGTTTTCTTCGCTGTGACAGGAAAATTTTTCATGCGTCCCAATTTTGGCACGTGTGCTGCGTACTAGCGATTCCCTAATAAAAGGTATTAAAAAAAAGCCAGCTCTCATTTAATGAAATGTATTTGAAAGGTGTTTCCCCCCATTTACAATTGGTAACAAAATTTTATTTTTTTTTTTCAAATATTTTTTTATTTTAGTCATAAAAAAAAAATAAGGTTTGACAAGGACAAGTCACAGGATAGTTTACTGACAAAACTGTCAAAAAAAAACTGGAGCCACTGTTTTAGGTGAAAGGTGATATACATTGTAAAATTAAAAACAACAGAGTCGCCACATTTGAAGTATCTAAGATGAGCTTTTAAAAAAAAGGTCGGAGAGATTAAAAGATAAATTCTTTACAACAGTGCAGGCCAAAAAAAAAATAAAAAATAGATAGGTTTCTTTAAAAATAGAACAACTGTTGACAAAAATAAATTTACAGTGAAGGTAAATGTCCGAACATAAAGAGTTAAACTTCGTCAAGAACAATCACCAGACACGCCTACCTTCTCTATGAGCACAGTTGGCGCCTACGTCGTTGGCTGGGGACTCTATCATGGCGTCCTCCAGTGTCCTTCTCAGCCTGTCCTCCTCCTCCTCACTCCCTCGGGGCTGGTGCAGGATGTTGGACTCGGTCCACTCGCTGAACACGTCACTCAAGATAGGGGACTGCTCATAGCTGCCTGTGCGTGACACACATCAAGATCTTGTATTAGAAATTTTGTACTGAGATTTTTAAATAATACAAAAGCTACGACAATAAATCAGCTTCATCTGTGAAAACCAAAAAGTCCAGCGGTTGACATTGACCAGCTACATTGACCGGCTGACATTAAGCAGCATCAGGAAAAGGAACTCGCTGCAGACTTTTCTTTAAGGGGACAAAGAGAGAGTTGCTTTACAGCCAGTGATATGACAAGCACAGTTCCATATTAAGATTTGTGTGATTTGGCATGAAGGAGGGCATGGCTACTGACATTAAGCTTAATTAAAATAAAATGTACAAAATACATGGGTTAATTTTAGGGGCTTTAGCTCTCTTCCACTTCTATTGCAAAATGTGGGTGGAGAAAGGAGGAAGTTGGACTAGTTTGACCAATTCAAACAATGGACATTGTGACTTCTTACGTGGAATGTTGCAATTAGTTTAGCAACCATTTTTATTAATAGCTTGCAAGCTGTTCATAATTGTGTGTTGCTGTTATTGTTTGTTTTTTTTTGGTGCAAACTTTTAATTTATGAACATGACAAGTGGCTAAATCATTTATGCACAGTGTAGATTTCTAAGTATCCAAGTCTTCGGTTAAAATATTTTGGAATTTATTTTATATTAACTGACTTCCATTATGTGTGCTATAACACACAATATTATATAAAGCTGCCCTAAAGAAGAAGGGGGGGGGGCTATAAAAGATCAACAGTTGATAGAAATATCTGATATATGAGCCAATGTCAGTGCTAGCTATCAGTGATGCCGAAATTGGGTAAAAGCTGAGTACAAAGAACTGGAATTAATTTAAATTTGAAAGAAATTAACTGTGCCACTGACCTGCCTCAATATACATGGGAGCTGAGTTGGTACTTCGGCCTGGGCTGGTCGTTCTGTCACTGGTGGATGACCTCCTGTAAGCTATTCGGACATTGGGCATGGCCACTGGACTAGATCGGCTCGGGTGAACTCTAAAAAAGTGAACAAACAATCCGATAGCTATGAAAAAAATCATGATGCATTTTTAGCAGTTTGCAAATACTGTTATAAACAACCAATCACAAGTGACTCTGTGGCGATGTGGTAGAGTGCTTGACCGCTAACCCAAAGGTATCAGGTTTGAGCCACCCTGAGTGCTGGGACTTTTCTCAAGTTTGATCGACGTCTCAAAGTCAAACCAAGCTTACAAAAGGCTACCTGACATAAAAGCAGCTGGGCATCGTTCTAGCCACACATCCTATAGAAGAGCCATGGCCACTAAAACAGATGAACCCTATGGTCTGCATGTATTTACAAGAGGAATTTCCTAGTCTTTTTTTTAAACCAATTTTGTTGTAAACCTAAATTGATGAAACTATCCTCCTATCCTCCCATGAACTGAAACTGAAATGCTTTTCTTCCACAACTGAATTTTAATTACATGTATGTTCTTGTTTCCACATAAAAATTTATACGAGGACTATGTGGAAATATGAAACAAATTTTTATAAATATATTCTTTTTTTAAATGCACTGCAGATTGTTCAGATTTTTCATGTTTATTATTATTATTATAAGGCAGTTTCTTTTTAAGTATTTAAAAAAAAAATTAGAAGTATTGGTGTTGGATAAGAAGCAACTAAAGAATATCAATAAATTTGATAAACAAAACATTACTGTAGAATGTGAGATTTATCGATTCATCTTCTTCTTACCATACACCTGATTACCCCACCCCCCCCCTTTCCCAATTCTAATCAATAAAAAGCAAATGTGAAAAAAAACTGTAAAACTAAACAACTTATATGTTTCAATAAAGTCAAAAATGGGTGTGCATGTTTTTGTTTTCACAGAAATATCAAAGTCTGAGACTCAAAATGTTTATTTCATTGGCAGTCTACCTTTGAATAAAACAACAACAGAAATAAACCCCCCCCCTCCCTCCAAAGGTCAGTTTTAGAGAGTTGTATATAAAGCGTTGGTCAATCTTTCTGCGGTCAGTAATAATGAATTAATTTCATGAAGCACGTGGGGAAAAAAAAAAAACAACATTTTTTGTTGTTTTGTGGTCTCTTTTTTTTTTATTATGCTGATGGTGAAAGTTATAACTTATCAACAAATTGCTAATCACAGCATCTGCATTATGATTCGCTCCACTGATACAGAGGAAATAATAAATAAAAAATCCTTGATGCTACAATAAATTGATTAAATTTGTACAAGAACTTTACTCTGAAGAAAGAACATATTTTAAAATTGCGAACGAAGATCTACAGTTTGAATTTTAAATAGAATCCGGGGATAAAAGAAATTTCCATGGTGATACTAAATGTGATCAAATTCAACCAGGATCTTACCATCAACGGAGAGAACCATAATTTTTTTTGCTCAACTAATGGTGCACATATTGTAACATTAGGGGAATAAAAAACAAATGGACTAGAGCTTACTTCAAACTTTCCAAATCACAATCGTCGGTCAGAATGTCCATGGTGGTCACTTGAGCAATGGCCTCTGGGCTACCAGAAAACAACGAGGAAGAAGATGAAGAGAGAATAGTTGTGGTCTGTGGATTCTGGTAGGTCTTGAAAGAAAACTGGGGCCCCATCCACAGGCGACGGTGGGGGCCCACATGGGTTATAATTTCAACCTGTTGCAACATAAAAAAAAAAATATCTAAAAAAAATACATACATGTAGATAAATATACAATTGGGTAGAAAAAAAAGACTTTTACCATATCAGTCATATTTGAATTTGGAGTAAGATATCATGTTCCAAGAATTGCATTATTATTTATTTTAAATTAATTTGCTTTAAAATTGAGATCACTGTTGGCGAGTGAGCATGTCCTGATGGGACATATTACCAATTTCAGGACCATCATAAGGGGTGCTTCCTTAACAAATGTACACGTCTGGTTGGGTGGCTGGCGCCATAAATGTCGCAATAATTTTATAACTTTATAAATGCAATTTGTTTAGCTGCCAAGCAGCAAAATGAACATTCAAAATGGTCCATTGGTTCAACCTTCAGGCACAGATTTGAGAAACCCCAAACAACAAACTTTCATTTTTCATAACAAGTCAGTAATGAAAGACAAAAAAGACACAAATGGAAAAAAACAAACAAAAAAATTCACTGTGATCTATTGTTTCATAGCACATTGGGTACAAACAGCACATTGGGTACAAACAGCACATTGGGTAAAAACAGCACATTGGGTACAAACAGCACATTGGGTAAAAACAGCACATTGGGTACAAACAGCACATTGGGTAAAAACAGCACATTGGGTACAAACTGCACATTGGGTGAAAACAGCACATTGGGTACAAACGGTCCTACCTGGGACACCCATTGCTCATCCGTCTCCTCTCTGCTGCCACTAGTACCATAATCAGCAGACAACAAGCTGTCTTTGGAACCATATCTGGCCACAGTACTGGGTTCTGCGCCTTCTAAGCAGACAAACATAAACATAGTACATGTACATGGTATTATGATGGAGGTGATTATGTTAACGTGCATGGGGGAGGTGTCTAAAAAAGAACAATAACAAATGCTATCATTTCGGGATTATCATGCATTACCATTTTTGCTTATAATTAGAAAATCATATGACACATTAGTGCTTGGGAAGAACCGACAGGTAAATTTACAAGAGAAAGTATTTGAACTATACAATTAAAATTTCAGCTCGCCTTTCAGCAAAGTTAAGGATGGCACCTTTTTTTAACCTTCAATATAAATATTCTCACTTAAAAAAAAAAAATCAAGTTATATTTTCACTGAATGACCGACAGGGGTGATGGGAGGGGGGGTAGAATGTACCTGACGTAAATGTAGCCTGCTGGGTCTGCACAGCTTCACTGGCCACAATCAGAGGGTTGTTGGAGGCCAGGGGTGGCTTGACCTCAATGGACGACCTTGACCTGTTAAAGTAAAATTTTCAGCATGACATTGTAGAATACTGATTAGAGCATACCAGAAAAAGACCAGAATCAAATGTTCTCTAGACCACCAGTGGCGTAAATAGGTTTGTGCAGCCCCCCCCCCCTATTAAAAAATCCGAACACCTTAAAAGTCAAATAACGTGGAAACCGAACTAAATAGCCTACATTAAAATGACTTAGAATAAGAGCATGTTTTAAAATTCGAGCATCTGGCATGTCATTACTGTAGTTTTTAATTTTTTTAGTCCCTTTCCTTTGCAATCAATCTGCCAAATATAGTTTTCTTTTGTGAGAGTATCCGGAATTATTTTTAGCCACTTTTTTAATGCTGGGTTGATTCTTTTTTTTGGCTCGTTTTATTTTGATCATTCACCATTCAAATACAGTGTGACCTCAGACTGAACATCACAGTTGTGGCCTAACTAGGGAAAAATGATTCTAATAAAGAATTAGTTTGTATTTCTCAGGTATCATTGTATTTAAGCACGGCTGCAAATATTGTGCCCCTTGATTCCCCCCCCCCCACCCCTCTCTTATTTACGCCACTGCTCCGGTCATCTCACAGCATAACCTTTGCAGGTTCCACTGGATGAGTCCCTTCACGTCCAGCTCAATGGGGGATTCGTCCAGGTGCTTATCCGCGCCACTTGTCTGTTTGGGGCGGGGCTCCAGGTGGTACTCAGTCAGGATGCCGTTCTGATTCAGAATGAACAAGGAGTCCACAGCTGTTTTCTTCAGGTGATCTAAAACGATTGAATGGAATAAATAAATATAGAATAAGGAAATGAACAAAATCAATATCTGTAATAAAAGGCTGAGATAGAGAACAAACTGCGAGACTCACCAAATACATTTTAGAAATCAACAATTTTAAATTATAATTTTCACATTACCGTTGACACTATTACACTGCGTTATCAAATTTTAATTTTGATCATTAGAAAAAGTTTCACTATTTGGAATGAAGACCTCAGGTAAATCTAAAACTTAATGCTGACCTATTTACTTTACATGAAAATTGAGCTACTTATCTATGAAGATGCTAAAGTACTCTCGAGCTTTATTCGTACATGTTGGTTTGATGGCAAAACTATCAGTATGATAGATATGGTCACAAATTAGCTATAACCTTTTCCCTTCAGCATTTAGTCTTTGTTTTATGCTCTTGTATGTTTCATGTAATTATTCTGTAATTTTGACATTTGTTATAATTTTGACCAATTGAAGTAAAAAAAAATCAAACAACTTCACTCATTCATTACATGTTCACTTGTGTTTAAATATTTAGCAATCATACCAATATGAATAATATCCTTTGAAATATTCCTTTTGCACTGACTGCACTATATTTTGTTTTCTGTCAAACAGTAAGTCACAGCAATGGTACAATCACAAAAAATGTTTCGTCTATGCAGGGGGATATTATTTAAGATTATCAAATCGACATTTAATGTCAAAGTCCACCGGCCTTAAACTGAGTACTTGACATCATTAGGAAAATGTAAAGGTCGGTGGACAATACGCTGTGACCACTAGAAATGTGATCTCAACTTCATCAACCCTGACGGCTCTCAACGGTACCACCTGTTCCTAACTGACCAGCGAACAGATATAAAACAAAAGACTGACCTCTTCTGTCCATGGCTTTTGTCCACAGCCTCTCAGTGGAGAACGCGGCGGACACAGAAAAGACGTTGTCATGTGAGGAGCTGGAGTGGGTTGGGCTCTTGGGGCGTGGAGCAGACCCCGCTGTCGGACCCAGACCAGGGATGGACAGCAACTGCTTGATTTGAGCGAGTGGGGATACGGGAGTGGGGTGGGGATAAGGGGGCAGCCGTGGGTTGCCCATGTTGTTCCTGAGAGCGTTCTGTCGAATCAAACTTGGGTAGCCCTCTTGTGGACCTAATGAGGAAAAAAAATAAAATACGACAAAACTAACTTTGATAACAATTAGGATGTATTTATTCATGAAATGAGTTTCATTTAACAGAAACCAACTAATAAACGATGACTTGCAGAACAAGAATAGTGAATACCTCTGTATTTACCATTAAACTTTCAAAGTTTAAAGTGAATGAAATTTTCATTAGCTTAAAAAAAATATAAATAAAAAGAAAATTAAATATCAATATAGGCCTTGAAAGAAAAAATCTGGTCTCCAACAGTAAAATTGATACATTGGATTTATCTAACACTTAATGCTAATCTAAATCTGATGCTAAATTTTTTATAAAAAAAAAAACTATTCATGGAGCTTTTAAAACGCAAAAAATAAAACAGAAAAAAAAATGCAGAAAAAAAAAATTAATTTTATTCTGAAATAAGAGAATTGCGATGAAAAAAAATTTCTGTGCACAAAGTACTAGCTGTATATAAATAAAAATGTCAAGATGTGTTTGTGGGAGGGGTGGAACACATGTACAGAGCTCAAGCTATTTCATGTCCCTACCAGGTGATTGTCCTGACTTGTGCGACAATGTCAGGAACTTGTCCACCAGGTTAAACTCCCAGAGAGATGGCTTACAGAGCGAACCTGTTCTTACATACATACATATATATGTGCATGTATATTAGGGTGTCCCAAAAATGTTCGAAAAAATTTTTTTTTTAAATCTTTGGTGTCTCACCCCCTGAAATGTGTCTCTTGGGTACAATGAGTGAATTGGTGAAGTTGTAGCTCATTTGAACAACATTTAGAGGTCCCCCAAGAGCTTTTAAAATTCCAGTATTAAGCCAACATAAAAATCCAGACGAATCATGGCTCAAATAATTTGCAGTTTTTGCATGCCATAGTTGAATAAAATGAAGTTTAAATATACTTATATTTATCTCATTGCTACCATTAACTAGAGTTGAAATTGTGTGATTCTTAATTAGAAAATGTAATAAATGCTAGAAAACATATAAAATACCTAATGTGCAAAATTTAAGCAATGAGCATATTTTTTGAAGATTTAATTTTTTTAAACTAAGCATGCTAAATTGTCAGGCATCATATCACCAAAAGTTGCTGCTGTGCTGGACAGAACGAACACCAGCATTGGAAAATCAACAATGATACTTGCATCCGCATTCAACGAAGCTGGTGTTCCGACATCTGACACAGTATTTTCCAAGAGCACAATGCATCGTCATTGTAAGCTTTGTCGTCAACAAGCTGCAGCATGTATAAAAGAAGACTATATTCCCTCAAAATCAATTGTACATTGGGATGGTAAGCTATTGCCCGATGTTACCGGACATGTTACCAACAATGGCGATCGATTACCTGTCCTGCTCTCGTCACTTGTCGATGGCATTACAAAGCTTCTTGGTGTTCCCAAGTTAGCATCCGGGTCAGGATGGGTAGCTGCTGATGCAGTATATGAATATATCAAATCATGGAAGTGCGAATCTATGGTCATCGGCATGTGCTTCGACACTAAGGCTTCCAATACTGGAAGACTCAATGGAGCTTGCACTCTGTTAGAAGTAGCCCTGGGACGTAATCTATTATGGATGGCATGCCGTCATCACATGTTGGAAGTACTCCTTTCCGATGCATTCAATGTTTGTCTTGGACCATCCACTGGACCAGAGATTTTGTTTTTTAAGAGGTTTCGAGAAAAATGGCCAGAATTAAACCACACACCCGAAGCCAGATCCGCCCCTTTGATAATCGTGTCTGATTCGATTAAAGAATTTATTAAATGTCAACTTGAGGTCAGTCATTCATGTGATGATTATTTGGAATTTCTTCTGCTTGCTGCACAAATGGTTGGGTTGGAGGTTGATGTCAGCATTCGCAGACCTGGTGCCCTACATAGGGCAAGGTGGATGGCCGAAGCAATCTATGCATTGAAAATTAATCTATTGTTTGCAGGCGATGAAACCATCTTTCAGTTAACAGCTCGAGAATTACAAGGTAATCAGCGCTTTAATCGGTTTACCATATGTGTTTATCTTCAATCATGGTTTTCATGCAGGCTCACCGCAGATGCACCTGTGAATGATATCTTGTTGATAAAGCGTTTATACAAATATGATGACGCTGTTCTTCGATCGACTGGATTGAAAATGATGGTGCGTCACTCGTGGTACTTGAGTCCGGAACTGTCGACGCTTGCGTTATTTTAAACCCTTTTGTCGGACAAAGAAAAAACTGGCCTTGTTCGGACAATGCAATCAGAACATGGACCGCATCTCATAAAATCACTATCAAAAAGTGTTGTTGATTTGCGTGCTTCTACCACATTTTTTGAAACATCCAACATTGATGCCAGTTTTCTAGATGTTCCTGTTGAAGCCTGGTCAGATACACCATCTTTTATAGTTGCAGCAGATTTTGTAAAGAATCTGGCTTGTATCGATGACTCTGCAGAGCGATGTATAGCATTGATACAAAATTTCAATGACAGTATCACCAAGAATGAAGAACAAAGACAATTTTTGCTCCAAGTGGTTGAAAAACATCGGAAAAATTTTGTAGAGTGTAATCGTGAACAACTGGCTAAAATTTAAATTTGAAAAACTTTTTAAAATTTTTGTCTACCCTACAGTACAAAGAACAAAATAAATAGCAGGAATGCTTATTTGCATTGCTTATTATTATTATTTTTCAAGCAGATTGACATTGATTCAAGAATTAACTTTAAAAAATGAATAAAACTTTGTTTTTCTTAATTTTGTACTTAAATTTCAAATTTAAAAATATAAACCATTCAAGATTTTTATATTTTGTTTCATTTAATATTATAAACAATACTAAGCATCAATTTGTTACTTAATATATCAGTTTTGCATATAATGCAACATTAACACTATATTAGATTTGACCGTGAATGATTTTACACCAAAATCTGGAACTTTAAATCTCTTGGGGGACCTCTAAACATTGTCCAAATGAGCTAAAATTTTGCAGGTTAACTACTGTTACCATACAGACATATTCTGTGGGGTGAGACATCAACATTTCAAAACTTCATTTTTTTGGAACACCCTAGTGTATATACACAAACATAGTAGTACATATATATATATATAACAATTAGTATGTGAAAATATACAACAGATATTCCAAAAACAATATAAGCTCTTTTTATGTATTTTGAGGGCTGCAGGATGTAATTTTAGATTTTACAAAATTTTCATTTAAGATTTCTCTGAAAAACTTGCTAATCTAAAAACTATTTCCAAATAAATATGAAAAATTTAAGTTGGTGTTTAATTACTACTTAGTGTAAAACACAAGCTGATTCGATGTTTCTTTGAGTGAAACAAAAGTCTAATGTGACAGTTGCTGTCTATTTTATAAGTTTACAGACATGAAAATTATTTTATTATTTGGATCACTCAAGAAATGTAGAATATAAAGTGGCATTCTTTTAAAATGAATTTAATTCCCCATTAGGCTAAATTAATAATATTATTTATAATGTTTATAAGCTTAAGATAAGAAAAATATCAAAAGCTCAAAAGAAATGGAAATATATGTAAAAAAAAAAAAAACTACCAGTGGATTATGCACACAAACTCAAATAATTTTAAATGTGTCAATAACAGAGTTTAGAGGCTATTTTATCTCTGACCTGACTGATTGCAATTTAATTTGTACATTAAAAAGTTATGGAAAAAAAAAACAACCAAAACATAAAAACCAAATGAATGAATACAAATAATTTTCATCAATTACTGTAAATCTTGAATTTATGATTCCGAAAAGATTACCTTGGCAATTGTGTGATGTTAAAAGGGAGTTAATGAAGGTTTGAACTATGGATGAATATTACCTGCACTGCCTGGGCTGCTTGACAAAATGGGACTTCGCTGACCTGCAGCACCTGGTTCTATCTCATCAAGTCCAGCGGATTTGTGAAAACGGCTGACCCTGTTCACAACCCTGGCTTGACAATGTGTACGAGCACAGACAGCTCCTAAAGAAATATGGGTGGATCATTTGGTGGATTATTTCTTGGGATGCAAAAAAGTTTTATAGAAACAAGTACAGAGAAAAATTGACAAAAATTGACAAAAAAAAAAAGAAAAATAGAAAAAATCGGAAGGATATTAAAGTGTGAAATAATAAGTCAAACTTTACTGTTGACCACAGAATATAAATTATACTGAATGCGCTTCGTCAGTTTAAACTGGCATTTTTGAAAGCTGACATATTTGTGTTATTGTGCTATTGAGCATCAATACTAACGTGCTACACAATTAAAAAGTTTAAAATTATTTTTTAAAGTGAATATTAGAGGACTTTTAATATAGCTATGAGTTTCCTGTATGAAAAATATTCTGCGCTGTTGACTATTTCTTCCATTTATGACTATCAGGCCTCCATACTGTATGGCCTAGTCTACAGTAATAATTCTTAAATATATGTACACATAATGTTTGCTTTGGCACTTCTCTTTTTCATAGCAAATTTTTAAAACAAATTACAGCACATAATAAACATTTTTAAGAAGCCGGCTTGTACAAGGAAATAAGATGACACACAAAAGATAGGTGTTTTATTGTATACATAGGAAAAGACATTAAAATGTATAGAGCTTCGACAGATTCTTTTTTTTTATCCTTATCCCATTCTGCCAAATTAGTCTCGATAGTCAAGAGGAATGTTCCGTAAGGTTTTCTTACAGCAGAAAAAGTAATTAGCTGTGCATTCTTGGAATGAATTAAAAATTTCTGCGAGACGCATAATAGTAGGCCTAATCAAAGAGGCATTTTTACCCTCTGTAGTAATGTGTGCCTATTTCAAGTCATCTTTCATCCATTCTTTAAAAACTTGTTTTAGCTGGAGGTAAAAGTGATGCCAATTTATTAAGCTGCTATTCACTTGCATGTACATGTATGAGCAAAATACTGATCGGTGTAGAGGCGGGTTTTTTTTATAACCAGACAGCAAAGCAGACGTGGGTAGTTATTATAATTCAAGAGGGGAAAAAATGGCACAGAAAAAAATAAAAAAAACTTTAAAAAATGAAAAAAAAAAATCCTGCTTCATCAGCATAAATCACAAAAAAAATATATATTTATACATGTATGTATAACATCTCACCTCCATAAGGTGTTATGGGGAAAACATGAGTAGTGCCTCTGTGGGTGCTCACTGCCACCCACCTGCTGTCGTTGGTGAAGGCTACGTCTATCACCTGGATCAATACATAGAAGTGGGTATAGCCATTTACAAAAAAAATAAACAAGGAATTCTACTGAAAAAAAATAATACTATCTAATCAAAAGTTTATAAATTAATAAGGTCAAAACAATTCTAATACATGTATGTATCTACGTTTTATCTACTAGGACAGACTTATTCAGCAAGGAAAAATGTACTTTTAATTCAAAGTTGATGGTTATTAAATAAAAACTAATGAATTTTTCTTCAGTATTTTTTAAAAGAAGCGAGCATGTTATTTCATTTTTCAAACTCTGAGCAATGTTTTGCGATCCTAAAATAAGATTCATTTTTTAAAATCACTAATCTAATTAAATGAGTGGAAATTAAAAATGTAGCCCAAATACTCTGATTATGCGATTATTTAGATTATTTACAAGGATCAATAAATGGGACTTTGACTATTTAATTTATAAAAATATTTACTGCCAAGAATTATGCTTATAATAATAATTTAGAATGTAATTTTTTTTTCCCTACATATATGATACACTGATTGAAAACTTTTTTCTGTTTTGATTTAGTTCAGACTTCCCCCTCAGTATTTACCAGGTCTTGATAATATAATGACGTGTAAAAATGTCTAATTTGACCAACTCTTTCTCCCCCCCCCCCCCCAGAACTCTCACCTTTGCTGTAGTGTCTCCCCTGTGTAAGGTGTACAGGTGATGGACTGCCCCCAGGGATGAGGAGCAAGGATGGGCCACCAGGCTGAACACATGAAAGTTATGACCTGTCAGAGAAAGACAAAGAGATAAACACACAATAGACACCAAGTGTCAACATTTACTACCTTGAAAAAAACACGAAAAAAAAAACAAAACTAATACAAGCACTGTGAGATATTTGAAAAATAAAAACAAAACTAATACAAGCACTATGAGATATTTGAAAAATAAAAAATGTGTCATGCAAAAAGTGATTCATTATCTGCCTATACTTTGTAATTTATTTGTTTTGATCTCTACTTAGATTTTTGACACCTAAACATTTTTCTCAATTTGTTTAAATAACTTGTGTTTATATGCGGCTTTCAACAATGTTTGTGAACATCTTAGCTTCAACCAACCCAAAAGAAGATTCAATCGTCATTCCAGCCTGGCTATTATCTGACGTGACGATTAGATTGTTGACTGAATACTGACTTTGTTTAAGCAAAGTTGCTTGGAATAAAAATATTTTATACCAAACTACTGCTGGCAATAATAATTCAGAAAAAAAAAAATTATAATAGTTACAAGTATACAATTTTTTTAATTTAATGAGCATTATTAAATTTTTTTTTTTTTATTTCAAGGTTTTGTGAATTAGTTTTTTTACATTATATTTCCATCAGAATAGTATAAATAATAGCGATTTGGGTTCTGTGAAAAATCGAACGTAAAGAATTGATACAACAGTATTCCATCATGAAAACAAGGTGCGTGTATTAGTTGATAGAATCAATGCACAGAAACTAAATATTAATTAATTAATAAGATCATTTCAGTATGCATTGGTCCCTTAAGAATTGTTGTCATTTGGGTGAGTGGGGAAGAGTGTGGTGGGGGGGGTTTCAGGGACATTATGTTCAGTTCATTCTTTGTTATTCACAATCTAATTCTTTCTGATATATTCATACAGCCAAATTCTATACTGTTTCATCCTATCAGCATTGTCTAATATATTATTTTAGGTGTTAATTAGATGCCTGGTAATTTTATAGCCAAGTAATGTACAATGCACCCAACCCATATTTCAGCACTGCACCATAAATTTAGATAATTTATCATGATGCACTTTAAATTTTTTAATTTGGTAATCAAGATTGCAGACTTATATACCAACCTTTAACTAATTATGAAATCTAAGTCTAAAACAAAATTTATCATCTATCAATATCCAAGACACATACCAAGTTTACAAGCGGTAACTAGCAACACTCCACTAGGATCAAAAGCCATGGCAGCCACTGGCTCATTGGCATGAGCATGGAAGTGAGCTATCAAGCCCTCTATGTCAGGATCATCGGAAACATAAAACTGTGAAATATCTGGAGACTTGTTACCCTGTTTAAGAGAAATCAAAACAAAAAAATGAGAGCTCACTAGAAAAAAAAACACAGACACAAGGTTCTGAAGACAACCATTGTCTTCCCTTGCTTGTCAGAACTTAGGGCAGATTTTGTGAAAGAATGTTTTCTAAATGTTCTTAGAAAAGAACGAACTCCATATTTTTAATAACCAAAACTAATCATGATCTAGATGAGGATAAAATATAATTACTCTGCAAGGTTGTCCAGTAAAACTGCAAACAAGTAAAATATACTGTAGCGTGAGCAAAATAAAAGGAGAAATTTACTCATAGTCTGGATCTATTTTTATTTTACATTGACACCATTTCTCAGCTTCAGGCTAATTTGTTGATGGGTCAAATAGCACTGAACAATACAGAACTTACATCTGTTGGCGTCTAATCTGGAATAACTATCTACTGGGGGGATTGGGGGGGGGGGGGGGGGTACAATGTGTGGGTGTTGTTTTTTTTTTTTAGGTTTTTTGGTGGGGGGGGCGAGAGGGGGAAAACCCCCGGCAACAAAGGGGGAAAACGAAAGGCGGAAAAGAGGGGGAAAAAGAGGGGGGAGGGGGGAAAAAAGAGGGGGAGGGGGGGGGGGGGGGGGAAAAAGATTTTTTTTCTCGATCGGACAACTTATTAGACAGCAGGTCTTTCAATTCGTAAAATGGATGCAGTTAAATATTTACTTGGTCTGTCCTCAGAGACTTCAGGTCATACACAGAAACTATGCCAGGTCTATAGCCGTTCTCATCTGGTGGCGATGGCTCTGGTTTTTTAGGGGGAGGTGCAGGTTTGGCGCCTGTGACGCTGCTGACCATTGCTTCACCAAACATAGTTAGCCCTTTAAATGCTCCCTATCATGTTTAAAAACATTTATTTTGCATATAAAAAATAAGATATTGATTATAAATAAACAATAAGCCATAACATAATCAAGCGAACATTATGGAAAAATCCTTTCATAACAGAACAAATCCTTTTTATCAAGAAATCAAATAAATTCCACTTACAATTATTTTTTATTAGCCTGTTCAATGTTTAAAATTTTTTTAAATATTATAAGTATTGAAAAAAAGATGCCAATTTTCATTTAATTGAATCTCAGAGTTTAAACAAAAACATGTAGATCCTAACAGCTATTAACATTTTTTTTTAACAAATTATATCCCAGTAAGAAAAATCATTAGATTTACAGAAATTTATTTTATCAGCCATTATATTTTTATAAAAAATATTTCATTTGTTTAAACCTTAACTCTTTAGCACATGTGTAAGTTGGAAAAAATCGGATAATGTTAGGGAATATCTATTTAAAAAAGATGTGAGGTTTACCTTGGCAGCACTTATGACAGTTGCTGCATAAGACTGGGCTCCGTCGCCTGACATCCCACCGCAGGACTGGTGTATGGACAACAGCTGTCAGAGAGTGTAACACATTAATGGGCAACCATGGCTTTATAAATGTCAATATTATTAACCCAAAAATTTTTAAATGTCGATATCATTAAACATAACTTTAAAAAACATTATGACGATTTAAATTAAAAAAGTAAAAGAAATGATTACAACACTCTCACTTTTTTGGAAATTTTTTGCTTTTTTTTTTTTTTTTTTAAAAATAAAAAAATGAATACAACCAAACTGAATGGAAACGTTTTAATCACCCTTTTGTCAGCATACGCCAGCCACCTGTCACCAAGTGCTATTGGATTTATCTTTGGTCCTGGACATGGATAACAGCCTAAGAAAACCAGAAGACGAATTAGTAGTATAAAAAAGTCTTTCCAGTTTAAATATTGGTATAAAAGAAACATATTCAAGATAGTAACAGTGTAATTAACATGTCCCAGCAGACACAAAAAAAACAAATATTTGAATCTTGCATGCATTTAAATCCCACAGAATTTTGCACATTTCCACTTTAAAATTTTACACTAAAAAAAAAAAAAAATGTTATCGAGTACGAGCACAGCATATTTTTTACACTGAAGAAACAACAGTTTTTTTTAAAACTAAGATGATTAGAAAATTCTAGATAGTATCAGAAATTTATTGGCTGCCAGAAGAGTTCATGCTTCAATGATAAATTGTTAAATATTTAGCAAAGTTAAAAAAAAAAAATACTTCTATTTAATCTATCTGTTCAAATAAAAAAAAATCATCTTAATTATCCTGTCTGTTCAAACCACTGCTTCCGTTTCTCACCAGTTATCAATAGAATCTGCCTCAATCTGCAGGAATCAAAAATTGCAAGTTTCTCCTGAAGAACAACCACAACAAACCTGAAAAGGAAAAAAAAATTTAAGAAAACGGACAACTAGCATCAGAATTTTGATTAAGAAGAATTCTTAAAAAAAAAAAAACAAATACAAGCTATATCGTGAAATGTTAATGACCAGTATGTTATGGCGTAAAAGAAACTCGCCTTCCATATCAAAATTTGTTTCGATATTCAGCATTCTACAGAGGTTGGAATAGTCCTGTAGGCACAATGAGGGATTTTAACTAAGCAAAATTGTAGTTCCAAGATGGTAACTAATTAGGCAATCTACATCATGTAGGACTTTAACCTCATCAAAAATTAAAAAAAAAGGTATGCCTTGAGAAGTTTTACAATTCAAACATCATGAAGTCAAAACTACTATAAAGCTTTGAGGACACTTACAATGAAGTCTTGCTGATAACATGAAGAGTTCTATTTATTTAACAAAGTAACAAAAGTTCTATTTATTTAACAAAGTAACATGCCACAATGAGGTGAGGATAAACATGGACTAGAATTAAAACTTAAAATTTTGATAAGTTCCTTGGCGGACACTGGGGCAGATGAAGTGTAGAATTCATGTTTCTGCACCCATGGCATTTTAGGCTGGGCACAATGTCCAGCAGCCTTTTCTTCCGCAGTCTAAGTAAAGTACCAGTTTAAAGAGTGGAGAATTAGGAGTGCTTTCAACCTTTACTGTGTAAAAATTCCATTGGGTCTCACTGATCATCAAACCTTGGATCTCGCTGTGTTGGCAAATTTTGTGGGTATCTCCACCACCTTGACCGAGACCGAATGCATTTAATCCAATCAAGAAAGAAATTAAAAAAAAAAAAAATTAAAAAAAAAAGAGATTTTTTTTCCTCGATCATTTGACAAAAAATGTAACTTTTGTTTTGGGAGTTCTCTTGTTCCCTTTCTACTTGCCCGTCAAGGTATTTGGTCCAACAATGAAAATAGGTCGGCGGCGTTGCTCAGGTTTAATCCTTTGACCTGCACATTTAACATCTGCTCCACAACTTTTCAACCATTTTGAATTATATAAAAAAAAAAAGAAAAATTAAGCTGTGTATAAATCACCTTTTGTTACACTCTATATTGTGAACTAGCTGCGTTTTCCAAGAAGCACAGGCGACTTCATCCCCTGTTCTCAACGAGATGAACTTCACACCACAGAATGGATTTCCAGCGCTGGAAGTGAAAGAAAGCAATCAATCGATCTAAAGATTCTTATTTTAGATATCATTATAATATATAATATCACAGCTTTGAAGGTGTTTTGTAACAAATTAAAAAAAAATAAGAAAAGATGAGTCAAAGCTTCCATTAATAGAAGTAATACTAAACTTTTTTATGACTAAGATCCTTTCCAACTGCTATAATTTACAAAACAGAGAATGAATTATCAAAGTTGCAAATCAGAATCAATCAAATTAATTATGAGCATTGAGTAAATATCCAAGTCGTGCAAATTTAATATCGGACACCAAGTAAGCCAACCAAGGCTGTTTACATTTCATCCTTCAAAAATCATCCATTTTTCTCTCCAGTTAAATAAGTTACCTTGATGAATCACAGATAGCAGCTATTGGTCTCTTATTTTTGAAAGCATCATTCTCTGTGCAAGGTGTGGGCAGTATTCGAAAACAAGAGACTGGACCCTGCCGGAGGGAGAACACCTCCACTGCCTCTCCACTGTGCTGAGAAATAGAGAAAAAAAAATTCAACGTGGAGAAGAACAACATTTTAATACTTCTTAAAAGATGTCAGCCATTATTGAGTTAATTATAATTGTTTAAATGACATAAATATTCTTTTTTTTCCACTTCTAAAAGGGAGAAAAACCAATTCAAAAACTGAAATTACAAAAAAATTCCAATAGCATCTGTCAGTATACAGATTGAAAATATTTGTTTGCAATATATGTGATGTAATGAGTTAACATATTTATTAAATTGAAATAAATAGCTACCAGGTCTAAATTATATTCCTAAGTGTGGCAAAGAATTATGGGATAAGACAGTGGCCCTATACATGAGTTAGATAAGACACACATTCCAGTTTTTTATACCAGAAAAAAAATATAAATAGCCACACCCTAAGCTATTTAAAAAGATATAGAGAAAAAAAAGTAATGAGAAAAGAGATCATAAAATTTTCATCAAGAGCCACACTCATCTCATTGAAGAGCTGCATTAGATAAATAACAAAAGTTGAAAAGTTGGATGCATGAAAATGTTAGTAAGATTGTTTGTTTAAATAATTTCATAGAATCGGAAATGGATTATTTAAAATTTATTTAGATGACTAGATAGAGCTGCTGAACAGCCAAAGGTCTTTACTTTCCTTATTTGTTCTTGAAATTTTAAAAGAATAGAATATGGAGCGTGGCATTATACTGATAAGCTTTAGATAAGTCTGGATATGGTGGTCAGATTAACAGTCCATATCATTAGCTTACCATAATCTGCCAGACTTGAACTCCATCAGCGTATCCCAAGACAGCAACAAGTGGAACAGATTTCTGATCAATGCCCTGAAGGTTTGGATTGGAATGAAGGTCTGGAACAGATTTTAAATCAATAAATATTACAAGTTATGAGCCCTGTAAATACCTTAACAATATAATTAAAACATTTCAAAACATAATTAATTACTTGATCATTATAAAGATTCAAATCTTTGCTATTATATTGTATACAAGCTGTTTGAAAGAAAGTTCTAGTTACAAAAAAAACTTGCGTTTTAATCTCAATTCTTTTTTAATAAGGGTTATTTTTACCTAGTTGCTTAAGATATACAATATATAACACCTTTTAATACATACCATTGACATCACACTGTTCATAACGTATCCAGGAAACTTTCTCTTTATCATCTGTTTTTGGAGATGTGCTACAATAAGCCTGGCTGACCTGTGGTACAACATCTGTTATGAAGTCAAAAACACTCTCTGCTACTGTTTTATCACTGGTGAAGAAATAGAGTGCTACAGATAGTTAGAAAGCCTTTCATTTATCTTTTGAAAAAAATATATCAATACTACATTATATAGTGTTACCAGACGGCCTTAATTTGTATTGATAGTTTGTATTTTTTACCCATTTGTCCGTACACATTTCTTTACTCCATATCTTTCCTTATTTTCAACTTATAGTCCGACTTTTCTCTCTTTGCATCAACTCTTTGCTTGTATTTGTCTTTTCTCATTTTGCCATATTGGCCAATGCAATGAATTATTTGAAAAATAATTAAATATTGCCTCAAACATTTCTCGTAAAACCTAAAGAAACTGTCCACAACATAAAAAAAAATTAGGTACTTCTTTTAATTCACAATTCTTGCTTGTTTTTTCTTCAGCCAACAAGAGCAACAATGCACAAACACAGTGATCTTTTATCATGTATTATTATGCAAGATATTTTAAATTTTAATATTATTTAGTATATATTTGTATTTCAGTTTTCTTACCCCTTTGTAGGATTTGTCTGTGGGCTAATTTTTGTTATCTGTAATTCACTATTTGTCAATACTTTCCCCTACTAGTATTGTTTAAGGTAAATTAAGTAAACGTAGTCGTAGAATAATGTAATAGTTATAACCTAAACAGTATAACAACATTTTCTAAAAAAGACTAAATACTATGTCTCAAGAGTACGACGTCTTATTCCAGGACAATAAAAAGTTATATTCAAATGTTATGAGTCTATGAAAACAATATACCTGAAAGGATGAGGGCGAACTATATTAGCTACATATTTTGTGCCTTTTCTTGGAGATTCGGCAGCCATTTTAATGACTATCACAGACTTGTTTTTTTTTTACATTTGAGACAATAAAGATTCGTACGATCGTTTGTTTACAAAATAATTCTTTAGGAAGTTGACGTCATGAGCTCTTTTAGGTGTTCGAAGCGCTATTTATGATTGCAAGGGAAGCTACTCATGAAAAATGTACCAGTTGGTTTTAAAATGAGTTAAGCTCTCTTGGATTTACAATGATGTTGATTAAGAGAGTAGAAAGTAAAAAATAACATATGAATATAAAAATAACATTGCAAAAAATAATAATAATAAATAATTAAAATGTTGATAATTTTTGACGATTACTGGAAAAGTGAAAGGAAAATAATTTGAAGATTGCTAAACACCCTCAGCCGATTCGCTAACCGCTTTAAGGACAATATTCTTATGGGGAAAAATAATACATGTACAACGGTTTTATATCCGAATTCTCCTTGTTAAAAGAAAAGCGGGCATTTCAAAATATGTTTAAGGGAGCCCTGATGTAAAGCAATTATTACGAAATTATATACTCTTCCTATAAACACCCCCTCCACGGACTTTAAACATTCATTCAATGTACACAGTGCGTAGCCCAAAGGTATTGTTAAAAAAAAATGTCGCCACCTACCCCCTCAACACAAGTGAGTCGTATCTACAGGTACTTTTATTTAGTTTTTACCCAAAGTGTATTATATCACTTAGCAAATCGATTGAGGAATGAATCATACTTTCAACTCATATTTTTAAATATTATTAGGAACCCCCCCAAGATTCACAAGAGGTTTCAAAACAGCTTTTTGGTTAATCCCCAACTCCCAAGATTGATGACGTTGCATAGCGACTTAAAAAAAACGTAACCAGCATGTCCACCACCAGTTACAAAATAGAATTTTATATATATACAAAGCATCATAGTTTACAGATAGGTAGAAACTACCTAGGGCCTCACATTACAAACAGACCCCTTCAAGTATTATTTCCTATTAAATCTCATTTTAAGAGGGGGCCCCAACACGTACTTTTTCCTAATGACCCCGCAGCTCCCCCCCCCAACCTCGCTGGTAGTCTTTTCACCGGGCCCCGAAATACCTAAAGAAAGTATGTGCCAAGTAAATTTGATTACCTTTTACTCCAGTGTGCATATATATTCTATTCCTAAATGTTTTTCACCGATTTACAAACAGGCTAACGTGTTTCAAAAAAAATAATGACATTTTTTTTTTCAAGTATCAGTCCATACGCCAAACCCAGAAAACAAGTCTAATTTTCCAAACCTAGATTTTGTTTTACAAAAATATTTTCAGCCTACTCACGCCTAGCGAACAGTTTGACTCATTTATTCCCATAGATAAACATGGTTTTGAACAACCATCGATTTATATTGAAAAACTACTGGAAAATCCTGCTGAAGATGGCTGAACGAAATCCGACAGAAGGGATAACAAAGAAATATATGAAATACTGCAATAGAAAAGAACATTTGGCCTTTATTGCCATGAACAGAATACGATATGAGCGGAAATAACAAAGAAATGTATAAAATACTCTAATAGAAAATAACATTTAGCTTTTATTGCCATGAACACAATACGATATGAAAACTACATGCGAGGGAGACAAACGGTTACAACGCATACACCGCACGATATGAAAACTACCTGTGAGGGAGAGACACACGGGTTAGACGATTATGTATAAGGATTCCCGCTTTTCTTTAAGCAAAGAGAACTCGGTTATAAAAACTGTTGTATTATTTATTTGTTCCTCACAAGAATCTAACCCATATATTTTGGTAATGTCTCGTCAAGCATTAAACAAGCGTCAGTACCAACACAGACTTACACACAAGAAAAGATTAGGCATTTAGATACTTTGATGTTGTACAACTCGTCTTTATATGCGAATTCTCACATGATAAAAGTTTGATACAATTTGAAATAACGTTTGGATATTTCGTCATTTTTAACTCTAGGGAAAAAAAAATTACCCGAAATAAAAAAAAAACAAGGGACAAAACTGCTAGATATAATAGAGTCTTGTACATATCTCTTATTATGTCCCTTTGATCATATTTGTACAAACAAACTTTTTTTGAGTAACGGACCTTATTTGGCTTGTTAAATTTGGCAGGCTGGCCGAACTAAGATCAGATGGATGGAGTAGTGACATGAACCAATATAAGTTAAAGATAAACATCATAAAATAAAAAGCTAGTTCTGGACTTCACTTTGAAATGCGTGGCAGGCCGCGGGCCGCAATAAACGGTTCTAAAGGGCCGAATTAGTCGCACGGGCCTTAGTTTTCTCGTGGCCGGAATAAAATACATGTATCAATTTTGTTTCACACCTACGTTTAAACGACCAAAAAAAAAACTCTACGAACCGTGAGCAGCCAAGATTTTCACGGAATGTAGCGGCCTTTGGAGGCCCAGCTAGTGCGACCGCTCGGGGCCCAGTGCATGAAAGGGGGCCTCACGATAGGAGATTATTGAATAGGGTACATGGCTACACACTTTCTGCCTATAACCAGGGCCGGCCTTACGAATTACGGGGCCCAATTTAACGGATGCTTGCGAGGCCCCTCTTCTATTTTGTTTTACATTAACAACTATTACTATTAATGCTAACTGTAATTTGCGGGCCTCTGCCAGGCGCGGGGCCCAATTAGGAGATTTCGGTCAAATCCGCCTAAGACCGGCTATGCCTATATCACTCCCTCCACCTCCCAGATTATAAAATCTCGCTTTAGACCACTCGCCCTTGTGTGTGTACCGCTTATTTCGCCTGTAAATGGAATGTAAAACTCCCATGTGTCTGATAACATATATAAAGATGACGGGACCTCATCTGATAACAACGACCTCCTCTCCAATCTACATAACCGAGCAAAGGTCAAATAAGAGGTCGCTATTCCTTTGGTCACTTTCAGACTGTCCGTCCACATGCCGTCCGCAGACCGACAGTAAATGACAAAATCAAACCTATGACAGTTTGACAGGACGATATAATAGTAAAGCGTTCGTTGTGTGGAAATGTTTTTTTGTTTTTGTTTTGTAAAGTGCTCAAAGATATTGTCTGGCATGCGATGGGTTTGGGCGTAGAGAGGGGGGGGCCGGGAGAGGAGTTGAAGGCGCCTGAAATTGAAATGTCAGTCTAGTCTGACAGTGACGGGGGGGGGGGGTTGGTAGTGGACGCTGCAGAGGCGTGTTCGTTTCTTCTGGGGGACATCCTGAAGACACGACCCCGACAGTTTTTTCCAAAAAATAAAAAAATTTCGTTATTTACCTCGGTCACGTGTCATTGTGACACGGACGGGCCACGACGTTCTCACGCACCACGCGCAGGGCCCCCCCCCCGTTCAACGGGACGGTCAAGTTCGAGGTGCTGACGACCCCCCAAAGGATTTAGGCTCAAATCCTAGACATGCTTATTTATATTTTTTTTTCAATTTGTTTGCTCCAACACACATTTTGAGATCCACTGCTTTCATTCAATGATATCAGTAGAATCCGCCCCATTAACAGGTCTGATATGGCAGAAGGGTCACCATGAATCTGGATAGGATGGGTTGATTTAAATAATCCCTTTCTGTTCACGATTACCATTTAATACACTCTATTATCTTGTACAAACCACTAATGCCCTTCTGTCATCCCCACCACAGCCGATAGTGCAATGGCCATGGAGGCACCACGGGAGACTTTTGTAAGTGGCTGGGACTTAACCGGAAGTCGAATCCACGCAGCTCACATCCTGCAGTTCTTTCTGCAGATGAAGATCTGGCTCGCTACCACAGCAGCAGCACCTAGCTCTACCCGGCTCCACCCGGCTTCGGCCAGCAGCTCGACCCAGCTCTACCCAGCTCCAATCAGCTCCAGGTAGCCACCAAAGTTATCAAAATGAAATGCGTAGGTGATGTGGGAAACATCTCAAGGGGGTTCTTATGGATAGCCAAACTAAAGGACGCCAACTATTAGGACCCTTATTTGGCCCTAACCCGAAATGAATAAAATATTAAACTGGACCCCCCGCCCCCTCTATCCCCTTTTAAAACTGGGTGGACAGACCATAATATTAGCCACTCCTCTATACCAAGCTATGATGATTTTAAATGTGGTCTTATGATTTTAAAATCCCATACTGCAAAGACTATTTTTTACAATGATCCAGATGAATCGAGTATTATACTAAAATACACACTGTATCGATACATATCAATAAACGATCCTCAATTTATCCTGATCTGACACTCAAACATCAAAATAATTTTTTTTTTGTTATTCTTGTGTTTTAGTGTTAAAAACATTTTGCTATTTGAAATTTTCATGTTCCTTGAAATAAAACAAGACATACTCATTTCATGTTGACATCACTAAAATAAATAGAAAATAATAAAAAAAAGTTTTCTGTTCATGAGGTTGTTTTTGTTTGGTTTCCCCAAAAATCTAATCAATATGATATTTCTATGTTTATCATCTAACCCAACTCCCTATCTCGCACCTCCCCCCCCCTCCCACAACCCCCAAAATAAATTGAATAATTTTTTGTGTGTGTATTATATTAGGTTGTCTCTATGATAGAAATGTAAAATGTAAAAGTCCCTCAAACGAATCACTCCATTTAGTTAACTCACAGAGAGAGAGAGAGAAAGATACATGATGGGGGGGGGGGAGAAGATTCGATTCATCAAACGGATCATATAAAAGATCTACATCGTCCCAAAAAAAAAATCTACAGAAATACCATTAAATAGACGTCCAATAAGATTACATTCAGTGAAACAGGGGAGGAAGGGAGGGAAGGGCAGTACGGGGGAAGCGATGTAAACATTTTGGTAAACATCGGGGCTTTGGATTATAAATGGGCCATGTACACATTTCATTTACATTTTAAATATATATATATATATATGACAACCGTATTGAGCAAAACAAAAAATTCCGCAGAATACAATTTTCCAACTTAGAATTACACCGAAGTTCACGCTCATAATATGAGATTTCATTCGACCACTGCGGGCTCTTTGGGGGCCGTAGTGGCGCTGGGTGAGTGGGGCGTGGGGGGGGGTGGGATGGAGGGAGATTGAATTGGATTGGGGGGGGGGAGGGAGGGAGGGTCGTGAAGGGTTGGGAGTGGGGAGGGAGGGCAGTAGCGAAAAAACTCATCAGAAAAATGTCGTTTGCAGAAGTGGTTGGAGACACAGAGTCTGTCCGGGGTGTTCCATCTAAAGGAGAGGTCATTACTTATAATGTCCTGATCGTGATAGTCCGGGCTGCTCTCCCCCTGCGTGTGTCCTGCAGTGTCCCTGATAGCCATCGTGGCTCAAAAATTGTGTGATTGGTCATTTTCTGTTAATAGGATTGTGGAGCTTTTGCGTATTTTTTTGTTTTTCAATTTATTTTCTTTATTTCAATTTTTTTTTTTATTTTTTTTTTACGAAGCTGAAATAAATAGGTCAATCAAAGATAATTACACTTGAATATAACATTATTATTACTATTATTAGTTTTTAAAAAATACCATTCACCTTAAATATACATCTTTGATAACTTTTACAATATATATATATATATATATATACACACACACACACACACACACACACACACACACACACACACTGTAAAGGGCATACGTTCTACAAAATGGCTGCATAGAATAATCGCATACAAAGACTAACAATGCCTTGTAAAAATAGTTCTATGTTCACAAATGTTCTAGCATTACTTAAAGTACACAGGTGAAAATTAAAAACAAAAGTGCAAAAAAAAAAACAAACTTTGAAGACAATGAAAGAATTGTTTTTTTTTTAAATATATTTCTTTAAAATTCCGATAGATTCATATACAACATATTTCTTTATTTGAATTTAATGATAGATTTTTGAAATACACACACACACACACACACACACACAGAAGTAGTATTATTTTGAAGATACGATACATGATAGTTGACATATGATACATGATAGTTGATACATTTTATTATAAGCATATTAAATGATACATGATACACGATATATGATAATTTATATATGAAACATTGTACATGATACGTGATATATGATACATGATACATGATATATGATTCATGATACATGATAAATTATACGTGATATATGATATACGATATATAATACATGATACGTGATATATGATATATGATACATGATATATGATATATGATATATGATATATGATATATGATAAATGATACATGATACTTGATATATGATATATGATACATGAAACATTGTATATGATATATTATAAATGGTATATGATATATGATACATAATAAATGATACATAATTAATGATACACGATCCAAGTATCTCGAAGATCAAGCATCATCAGGGGCACTTGTGGTCACAAGTCAATAATTATGGGTAGAGATGCACAGACAGGACACAAGAGAGATAACAAGTAGTATGCGTATATTTGAATTATCTCCCTTTTCTAACCATCAGCTCATCCAACGTCTTGTTATGATTATGTTTCAACCCTGACCTATACCACTGTTGTTGTTATGATTATGTTTCAACCCTGACCTATACCACTGTTGTTGTTATGATTATGTTTCAACCCTGACCTATACCACTGTTGTTGTTATGATTATGTTTCAACCCTGACCTATACCACTGTTGTTGTTATGTTTTTTTTTATTGATTTTATAAAATTGAGTGGAATCAGCAGGTTGCGTTAAGTTTGGTATAACATTATATCGTTATTAAAGACACATGTGTTTGATATACATTGCACATGTCCGGTATGCCTCGAAGTCCAGGTCTGCATACCTGTGGAGACGAAACGAGTTTACCAGCTCCGTCAAAACATCGCTAAAAAACATCACGGGAAAACATCGCTAAAACCATGTCGGATGACATCACATATAAATATTTGACTTCTCTTCAATTTCTCTGTTTCAAAAAAAAAAATAAAAAAAAATAAAATAAATAGAACCCCTCGCGCTACCAAGGTTGACAACACACCAATAAAAATGTTTACATAATTATCTCCCCCTAGTCTCAATATCCTCCCCTTGACACTCTCTATCAAAATAGTAACAAGAGCAAAACATTGAAATCTCATTTAAAGAAACAAAAAAAAAATTGTTCGGGGGTTGTGGAGGCGATAGCTTAAACATCGGTTTTAAAAAAAGACTACAATTCAAAATAAAATTAGGTCTATACGGACCCGTCTACATTTCACCATTGCTTACAGCCTTACTTCTTTCTGGCGTGTCAATAGTCTCTTTGCGCACGTGGTAAACACGGATCCGTAGCGTTGCAGTATTTATGTGTAAATATTGCAGTGCTCTTCGCGGAGAGAGAGAGAGAGAGAGAGAGAGAGAGAGAGAGAGAGAGAGAAAGGGAGTGAGAGGGACAGCCAAGAGCGCGCGTTTGGAGAAGTCATTACATTTGGCGGTTTGCATAACACAATTTTCTGAAGTGTTGTTTGTCCTCGTCCATGCAGCGGTCCTCAGAAGAAGACGGTTTGATGAGGTGTTCTTTTGAAGTTTAATCAACACCATTAACATTACAGCAGAATGCAACCAATAAACCGCGGAGAGGGAGCATTTTCTGGGCTAACAGACAGATATAAAGCATTGTTGTTGCATTATGATATTCGACACCATGACATGAGATAATTACTTAAAATTTAATGTAACCACAAAATTTTGAGGACCTCCTCAAGCTGGGGCCAGGAGCAGCGCCGAACATTGGGATTTGAGGGCCCGGAGGGGCTTGGCCTCTTTGGGAACCTCTGCATTTCGACATTCGACAATATGACATCAGGTAATGTACTTAGTATTTAAATTAACCAAAAATTTTGGAGATCCCCCCTCTGAAGTTGGGGTTCGGTACGCCTCTGCTTTGATGTGTATTTCTGACGATGATATAATTATAATACACCTGTGTTCGAAACCATTTATGGCAGGCTAGGGCCCTAAATGTGCTGTAAAGCCAAAGGAAGAAGATGTTAGAAACCATTTGCCTCTGTATGATTGGTCACTAATTTATAAGTACATTATAAAGCACCCCCCCCCCTCCGATCAGAATGTGTCTCTTCAAGCAATCGGTCTTTCTAAAAAAAAAACAACTCAATAAAACATGAGATTGAAATGAAGACATTTGTTCCCTGCCACCAGAGTTTGAGGATCTTCGGACTAAAACTAGATTTTTTTTTTCTTCACATCTTTTTATTTTTTGTTTTTCTTGTCTCCATATTTTGAAGTACCTTTTAAAAACTACATGTAGTCGAGCTCTAGGGGCAGGAGGAGGGGTGGGGGTGGTGGGGGGTGTGTGGGGCGGGAGGTTTGGTATAGCGCAAACAAGAATGTTTTAAGTAAAATAGAGTGACCTGGTTTTAAAAAACAAAAACTCCGTACGTTGTTTATCTACTTACAGCTGCAGTGCTCCTCCGTATTTTCACAGCAAATTTTACATAATATAGATTTTCATTAACGCGTTTGGTAAATGCATTAAATTAAAACACACACAACAAAAAAAAAAAAAGAGGGAGAGAAAACCTAAGCTTGGATATGTATGAATGAAAGGGGGGGGGGCGGGGAATAGAAATGTTGGGGAAATGATAAACGCATATGCGGAAGAAGAGGTTTTTAAAAAAATAATAAGAGATAGATAGGTGACTTTGTTTCGACCTGTATGTCTTCGTGAATGCCAAAATTTTGTTACAGAACGAGGCGAGAACGAGAACGGGGGGGGGACGCCGACCGATGACGAGGGGGAGGGGTGGGGGGAGGAGAAGCTCCCACATAATCTCAGAGTTTAGATCTCCCCAGGCCAGTGTTTGGTGAGAAAATAGCCGAGCGCATGTTTTAAAATCAAGGGGCAACCATCGCTGTTTGTTTGGGTTATTGTGTGTTTCTCTGTTTTGAAAACCACTTTTTTTTTTGGTTAACTCCCCCTGTTCTTTCCCTTAAACTTTTGTGTAGATAGCACGGCTAATTATCGGCCTCAGATTACCCCCTCCTGTCGCACAGGGCCGGTTCTAACTCATGGGGAACCTGATCCTGAACCCCTTTAAGAGACTGTCAATCATCTCGGTGGCCCCCAAGACATGCGTGAAACTCAGGGATAGAGGAGAGGAGGGTGGGGGGCGAGTTAGCTCTGGGTTTATTAGTCTTGAAGGACGTATAGCCCTGGCCTGGTCAAGGTGGTGGGTCAGCGGAAGGAGGAGCATTATATTCTGGGTATCTACCAAATAGTGACGTATTATGTAACAATATGAATTAGTCACTATTGTGTCCTTTAGGTCATTAGGTGAATGACCATACTTAAATTTAGAGTTTTATTATGATGATAGTTGAATGAAAATGTATAAAAAAATAAATAATAATAATAAAAAAGTTTAAGTTCTATGTGTATATAAAAGAAACGATATGTATGCATGTATGTATGTATGTATGTATGTATGTATGTATGTATGTATGTATGTATGTATGTATGTATATATGTATGTATGTATGTATATATGTATGTATGTATGTATGTATGTATGTATGTATGTATGTATGTATGCAGCCCTGTAGCCAAGGGGGTGCACTGGGGGGGGGCTATGTGTGGAGTGCCCCCCCCCCCGCTTAAAAAAGAAAAAAGAGGAAAAAATAAAGAAAAAGTAACTAAAATGAGAAAGTACCCCCTTGCTGGGTATTGGTGCCCCCAGCTTACTTTGACCTGGCTACGGGCCTGTGTGTATGTATGTATGTATGTATGTATGTATGTATGTATGTGTGTGTGTATGTGTGTGTATGTATGTATGTATGTATGTATGTATGTATGTATGTATGCATGTATGTATGTATGTAGCTAATGTATGTATGTATGTATGCATGTTTGTATGCATCTCTAACTTGTTGCCGTTCAAACAATTCAACATAATTGAAACCACAGTTACAAAACTTGGCTAGCCATTCCTTTTTTTTTAAACCATTAAAATTCAGTTGGTTGGTTACATAATTTTTTTTTAATTTTTCAGGATTAAGTTTTTTTTTAATTTTTATTTAAACTGAATCGACAGTCTCTATCTCCATTCATCATATCTGACCTTTCAACTGTTGTCAACGTAAACATATCCATTCATGAACAATATATTACTAACTTTTAGTGTTCTTCTTAATGGACGGTGTCGATGAGGCTAGATGTAATATAGAGTTCACACGCTTGAGTACAATGTGACATCCGCGGAGTTGGTGTGCCTACCACAACGTTCATCCGACTTCACTTTTCCTCGTGTAATTCCGTGTAGTTATTTTACAACTGGGTGGACTAAAGACCATCGCCTATGTTAAAAACAATCGCAGATATTGGGGCCAGATATCCGGAACCTCCAGATCGACAGTTTTAGATACTCTGAGATAGCTCCTAAACACGAAAGTATCTCTGGCTGTGATGTTGCATCTCTGGTCTGACAGATGCCTATAATGTGTTCGAAACCTTGCCATGAATGCTAAAGCATCCAATTATGTATTTTTTTTATTTTCTTTCTTTTATTCTCGAGATAAATGTCATTAATGAACTTTCTCTACTACTCTTAAAATAAAATAGTCTGTTAATTCTTGTTATTAAGTTGAAAGTTCTGAAATTTTCTTGAGATGGTAAAATAAATAAATAAATAAAAATCTGACGTATTAGTTTGTAAGCGTTAACCTCAGTGTTCTGCTGCAGTGAGAAGATTCCAAGTTGTCGAGATGTTGTTTGGCATCGAACCCAACACCACTGCACTGACAGCCTACTAACTTACACTACACAAAACATAAAAAAAAAATATGGATTAACGTATACAACATATTTTAGTGATGATTCTAAGTAAATGTACGCAGTTTGGCGCTCAATTATATTTTTTTACATTTTCGTGTTTGTTGATGTTATTTTTGTTTCTTACCCCCCTCCCCTCCTCATCTGGCTAATGATCAGGGATGTTTGAGAGAGAGAGAGAGAGAGAGAGAGAGAGAGAGAGAGAGAGAGAGAGAGAAGGAAGTGCGGTAGCTACAGTCAATCACATCAGACGAGGGGACGAAACCTGAAAAATGTTTGATGCAACAGCCAGGTGAGATGACGGGAGGTAGAAAAGACAGAAGCAGACGAGTTATTAAAATAGTCTCTTAAAAAATAGCTCCACGGTGGAGGGGTAGGGGTGAGAGAATCCGTTCTTTTCTTGGTGTTCTCTCCCCTTTTCCTCCATTATCTGGTCGGCTTCAAATGTTTGACGGGTTTGGGAGTTATTTAAGAAATAAAAAGTTTAAATTAAATTGTATTGTTGACTTTGTTTACTACGTTGTCTATCGCAATACATATCACACGGTGTTGATAATTACATAGGACTTATGGCAGAGGCGTAGCTGGGTAAGTGACGCCTGGGGCGGACCCCCTTAATATAGCCGCCCTTATTTTGCAGCTATGTAATTGTCATGGTGAAAGTTAGTTGAAAGTCCATCGCAAACCCACCCAGCTTAAAATTAAAATGTGAAGTGAGGAGATAAACAGGTGAGTTCTACACTTCATCTGTTATTTGGTCCTTAAATTCTTATAGGAACCACAGAATATATATAATTCAGTTCTTTGATCTTGTAAACTACTGTCCGTTGAGTCATTTTGCAGCGCGCAGGCAATGGTTGATGGATGTCAGTAAAGATGGTCCGTACCACTTTAGGGTGTGGCCCGGAGGGGGGGGGGTGAGAGATTGCCATTTTCATATACACACAACATAAAACTTGAAATGCTTTGATAAAGAATGCTTTTTTTTTTGTTTAAAAAAAAATCTAGAAATGTAAATAAGATGGCAAAACGAATAAACCCGAAGGTACAATATATCTGATCACAATTAATGGACATTATGTATAGAACAACATATCATTGAAAGGTCAGTATTTTATGTCATAGAACTAAAAAAAATGAAGTCTCTGCGTTACGTCATGACATTTTGACCTCTTCCCCTCCCCCCAATCGCCCCTCCCATTCCCCCCTCCCCCCCCGCCATAAATGAACGACATATATATGTGTTGGCTATAAATCATAACATACTGGGTCGGAAAATAAATGACAGACATAAATATGGCGGGGGTATATCGTTTACATTTGTCACTTTGTGACAAGTACACCTTGGTGGGGGTTGGAGCGGTGGGGGGGGGGGAGGGGGGCGGCTTGTTCTGTGTAATGAGAGTTTTGGAAACAAATATAATGGGAGGGGAGGGAGTGGGTGGTTGAAGGATATGGGGTGGGGGGGTTGTTGTTGGGCAGGGAGGTGTGAGACAAGATGTAAATGTACACAATAAAACTAAAACCACATGTGCGCGCGCGCGTGTGTGTGTGTGTGTGAGAGAGAGAGAGAGAGAGAGAGTGAGAGAGTAGTAAAAAAAAAATGACAATCCTAATCAAGAGTGAGCGAAATAATGGAGAGTTGTGGGAGTGGGTGTGGGAGGTGGGGGTGGAAGGGTATGAGGGGCGTCAGGGCACGTGCAAGAAAGTAACGTACGTAAATAACTTGTGTGCCACGCTCATATTAGGAAGTGTGAAGATTATGAGCAGATATGTCGTGCTCACTTTATAAACAAGTCTAACCACGCACCCCCCTCGGGTGTAGGGGGGGCTCATCCATCACCCCGGTACTAACTACGACAACCCAATTTGCATGTGAGCACAAAAAAGTAGAAATAACCAGCAACAAATGTATCTCCGGTTTCGACCTTGTTCGACTTTTCCTAAACTTCCATCCACTTTTTGTTTTTTATTTAACATGTTCCTGAAAGTATAACATATTTATTATTTAGAACCTATCAGTCACTCATGGGACAGTTTTCACAGTGAACATCTTTCATAACCACCATAGCCGATAGTACAATAGACCAACATATTAGTAAAAAAAAAGGTCAGTATTTTAAGTCGTAGAAAAAAATGAACCCGTAACCCACAGCATGTAGGTTGAGCTGCAGCAGGAAGACCCAGCTCACCTAGCTCCACCCAGCGCCACCCAGCTCACTACCAGCCACCCAGCTCCTACCAGATACCTAGCTCCACCCAGCGCCACCCAGCTCCTACCAGCCACCTAGCTCCGCCCAGCGCCACCCAGCTCACTAAAAGCTTCACCCAGCTCCTACCAGCTACCTAGCTCCACCCAGCTTCACCCAGCTCATACCAGCCACCCAGATCCTACCAGCCACCTAGCTGCTACCAGCCACGTTGCTCCTACCAGCCATCTACCAGCCACCTAGCTCCACCCAGTGCCACCCAGCTCCTACCAGCCACCTAGTTCCTACCAGCCACCTAGCTCATACCAGCCACCTAGCTCAACCCAGCGCCACCCAGCTCCTACCAGCCACCCAGCTCCACCCAGCGCCAGCTAGCTCCTACCAGCCACTAGCTCTACCTAGCTCCTACCAAACACCTAGCTCCACCCAGCGCCACCCAGCTCCTACCAGCCACTAGCGCCACCCAGCGCCACCTAGCTCCTACCACCCACTAGCGCAACCCAGCTCCTAACAGCCACCTAGCTCCACCCAGCGCCACCCAGCTCCTACCAGCCACCCAGCTCCTACCAGCCACCTAGCTCCTACCAGCCACTAGCGCCACCCAGCTCCTACAGTCCACCTAGCTCCTACCAGCCACTAGCGCCACCCAGCGCCAACCAGCTCCTACAGTCCACCCAGGTCCTACCAGCCACTTGCTCCACCCAGCGCCATCCAGCTCCTACAGTCCACCCAGCTCCTACCAGCCACTAGCGCCACCCAGCGCCATCCAGCTCCTACAGTCCACCCAGCTCCTAACAGCCACTAGCGCCACCCAGCGCCACCTAGCTCCTACCACCCACTAGCGCCAGCCAGCTCCTAACAGCCACCTAGCTCCACCCAGCGCCACCCAGCTCCTACCAGCCACCGAGCTCCTCCCAGCGCCACCTAGCTCCTACCAGCCACTAGCGCCACCCAGCTCCTACCAGCCACCCAGCTCCTACAGTCCACCTAGCTCCTACCAGCCACTAGCTCCACCCAGCGCCACCCAGCTCCTACAGTCCACCTAGCTCCTACCAGCCACCCAGCTCCTACCAGCCACCCAGCTCCTACCAGCCACCCAGCTCCTACCAGCCACCTAGCTCCACCCAGCGCCACCCAGCTCCTACCAGCCACCCAGCTCCTACCAGCCACCCAGCTCCTACCAGCCACCCAGCTCCTACCAGCCACCTAGCTCCACCTAACGCCACCCAGCTCCTACCAGCCACTTGCTCCACCCAGCGCCACCCAGCTCCTACAGTCCACCCAGCTCCTACCAGCCACTAGCGCCACCCAGCGCCACCCAGCTCCTACAGTCCACCCAGCTCTTACCAACCACTAGCGCCACCCAGCGCCACCCAGCTCCTACAGTCCACCTAGCTCCTACCAGCCACTAGCTCCACCCAGCGCCACCCAGCTCCTACAGTCCACCTAGCTCCTACCAGCCACCCAGCTCCTACCAGCCACCCAGCTCCTACCAGTCACCCAGCTCCTACCAGCCACCTAGCTCCTACCAGTCACCCAGCCACCATTCGACTCCTCCATTTTTTTTTTAAATGTCTTTATCTGATGTAAAGGAGCTCATTATTTGACTGTCATTAAATTTTTACTTTCTTAAATTATTCAAGTTATTTCCCATTGCTATGACAGTGTGCACATGCAAAGACAAGTCCGTATTATTTCAGACTGACGGTATTCAATCAAAGTTATGATTTATTATGATGGAAGTTAATCCCCTTGTGTCTCGGTGGTGCTTCGGTAGTCAGTTCAATCTGCATGATGTAGGTTGTGGGTTCAAACCTTTGCGAGTGCAGTCACCTATCAATGAACATGGCTGTCATGCAGATGGTGCGTGAACCGCTAACTCACTGCGGCATGTTGGTAATTTTATACATACATGTATTGTTATCTGATTGTTATCTGATTGTTATCTGATTGTTATCTGATTGCTATCTGATTGTTATCTGATCAGTGTGCAGTAAGGAGAGTGTGGAACTTATGTTTATCGTAATCAAAGTGATTCTATGTTTTTATTGTTGCTTAAAGAGAAAGATTTGCCTGAGAGAGAGAGTGAGAGAGAGAGAGAGAGTGAGAGAGAGAGAGAGAGAGAGTGAGAGGGAGAGAGAGAGTGAGGGAGAGAGAGAGAGAGAGAGAGAGAGAGAGAGTGAGTGAGAGAGAGAGAGTGAGAGAGAGAGAGAGAGAGAGTGAGAGAGAGAGTGAGAGAGAGAGTGTTGTAAAAAAAGTGTACGAATTCTGACATTTTGACAAGACAAATTAAACTTTTGATAGTAATATGTCAGTCATTATAACATTCTACCCCCCCCCCACACACACACCCCCGCCCCCACACACACTCCTCCGCTCCTAAACAGAATGATGTGAAAATGTTTTGATTTTTTTTTTGTCTCCATTGTCAAGTAATAGTCTGCCATTAATGTCTCCGACAGTTGTGCTCATCTTTTGACCTGTTAATTTATTTGTGACCGGAACGCGTTTCACATGGGGGGTGGGGGGGTACAAAACTCTCGAAACTGGATTCTTTTTATTTCAAGACGTTTACTCATCAGAAATGTCTTTTCAGTCAACTCGTGTCTTAAGACACCCCCACTAGGGTGATAACTATTTTCATTATTTTTCGTAACGAAACTGAAACCCCTCACATTCGAGGAACAATTATATGTAGATGACAGTAGCAACATTAATTTTTTTTTAAATTGAAAAAAGTTCCCCCTATTTTTAATTTTTCGTTCACATATCGCGCAGTTTGAACTCGCCCCAGCTTGGGGTGAGTTCACAATATATAGCTATTTCATTATTGTTATAACTTCTTTTATTTTCTGTTTCAGGTGGAAATATATAATATATATTCTGGAATATTTTAGAACATTGTGAAATATTTTTGAATATTTTGGATAAACTATCTCGTTTTCAGTGCAAGATTGCAAGTCTTACTGTCAGGATAGTGAAAGTAGATAGACATGGATAGATAGAAAGACATATTGTTAGACAGATAGACAGATAGGCTAAACAATCTCACACGGATGCCTACAAACCGTCAAATTCTTGGAAACTTCACTTTTCTGTTCAATAGCCAGAAACGGCGACTGGATCGAATCAAAATTATGATTACGGATATAGAATTGCTTTGGAGGGAAATTCTAGACTTTCCACTATTATCCAGCGCACTCATCAGAAAGAAACTCAATTGCCTGATTGATTTATATGACAAAAACAAAAAGAATCCGTCTGATAAATTTACTACAACACTTTCTCAGTTATTTGATGTCACCAACATTAATGGAGAATGGAAAAGCACGGAGGATAAAGAACTCTACCAGAGGCAAGTTAAGAGTGGAGGAAAGATTGGTTATTCAATGGTCAAACAAGCCCCTTTGGAATCAATCCACCCAAGAAAACGAATCCGACTATCAAAAACCCAATCACAAGCCAGCTCTTCTCAATCGCAACCTATACAAACACATACAACTGTCTCCAGAATCTTCGGATTCTGAAACCTCTGCTTCTTCACCCGACTTGCCAACCTATTCTTCCACGTCATCTTCTCCTGAATGCAAACCGAAATACCAAAGAGCAAGCACTACAACAGCGGGTTTGCTAGTACTGCAAAACAACATTTCTACACATAAAGCATATGATGTTCTTGCAGCCATTGCTGAACAGGGTCACGATGTGCCAGTTCCAAGTCAGGCGGGTGTCTGGAAACGAGTAATCTCTGTAGGACGTAAAATGAAAACCAAAATTGTTCAAAAACTTCAAAGCAAAGAACTCTATTGTCTCCAGTTTGATGGTAAAAGAGTTCAAGGTGAAGAGTATCAAGTAGTTCTGCTGAAAAATATGACAACCGAAATCAAACTTGGTATTATTAAATGTGAGAGTGGTTCTGCCGCGGCCATTCACAAGGAACTACATCAGCTACTTGATGAATATGATGCTTGGAAAAATATTGGCATGATAATATGCGACACGACCGCAGTAAATACTGGTCGTTTGCATGGGATTGTAAAGCTCATACAGGATGATGTCTTGAGCAAGGGCTTTCAGAAGCCACAATATATTGGGTGTCAGCACCATGTACTCGACCTCCTTTTGAAACATGTCATGAATTTTTTTATCCAAGAGCCAACGAGCAAACCAAAACTCAACTATTCCTTCATTGACCAATTAACACAAAACTATGTCACTCTTCAGGCTGATTACCGACTCGTTGCTACAGATGATGTTAGCACAGACGAGAACCCTGGATGGCGAGATGATTTCAAGTTCTTATATGAATTATGTCAGGCATATCGTCATTACAAAACAACTTCACGTTGGCCTCGCATCAACTGGAAGAAACTACCAAATTTACACCAGGCAAGGTGGAACTCACGTGCGATATATACTGTTATATCATTTTTTCTGATACCAGAGTGGCGCAACATCCTCACTCCTGCCTGCAACTTCATCTGCTACGAATGGGCAAATGCTTGGTTCCATTCTCAACACTATAATGAAGCGTCCTTCAATGAACTGTTTACCTCACTCATCAGGATAAAATGCAAGAAGGCAATTAAGTGTTTAAAGACCCATTGGTCAGTCGAGAAGTCATTAATTGACATTCCCAGATCTAACCAAATTGCTGAACGTGCTGTGAAACTGATGGAGGAACTTCATGCAAAATCGAGAAAATTTCAATTTTTGAATCTGAAGTTCATAGGAAAAAATATGTTTTAAACATTTCTTGTACATTCTGTACATATTGCTAACTGATCTGTATCTTATTTGTTAATAAAAGTTGATTAGTTATTATTATTACTCTTTTGAGTTAAGCTAAAAAAAATAATGTCCTTTTTTTTGAAAAAAGAAATATTTTTCCACTTTTTTTCTTCCGAAAAAGGGGGAGGAGGGGGAACTTTTTTAAAAAAAATCAAAAATGCAATTGATATTCTTAAATTACACATAAAAGTTCCTCGATTGCAAGTGGTTTCATAAAAATATTTTTTTTGTTATCACCCTAACCCCCACCCACCCACCAACCCACCAATCCCCATTAAAAAGAAGTCCACTAAAACTCTTAAATCAAATTTATTTGTTATCCAAGATGTAAAATGGACAGTGGCCGTGGAATTGACAAACACTCAAAATTTGAGGAACCAGACTATATGTGAGTTTTATATATTTATTTTTTCTTCCCACAGCCTTCCTCATCTTGTCTCTCTCTCTCTCTCCCTCGCTATGTGTTCACCCCCCATGACCCAAAAGATCATTTCTTCCATCTTTCCGAGCTCCGGTGAGGGGTCCGAGACGTCAACATCGCTTATCTCATTCAATGAGAGGCGACAGAAGAAGGTATCAGGATCCGTGAAGGGTAGTGGGGGAGAGAGTATGGGGGGAATTAGAGGAAGACTTCTCTAGGGGGGGGTGGCTTCTGGGTGAGGGAGGGAAGACAAGCATGGGTGGATCTTTTTTTTTTTGACGTTGCCATGACCTCCGCGCTGTCAGAGATTTTCACCCCCCCGCCCCCATCTTCAACGACCGAGTGACGCCCATGTCAATCTACCAGGATACCGTATTAACTTTTTTTTTTTCCCCTTTCACTCCCCTCCGTCATACTATTTCAAATTTTTCCTTTCTGTGTCTTTAATCCCCCACCCCTTCATTCCTCTCCTCTGCCTATGTGTCTATGTGTTTCTAATTCTTCCTTTTCGTCTTTAATTCCCCCCCCCCCTATTCACTCCCCTCCCTCTGTCTATGTGTTTCAAATTCTTCATTTTTTACCTTTTTTGTAATCTTTCTCGTTTGTTCCCCTCTCTCTATTTCTCTGTTTTAATGGGCACAGACAATCCTTCAATCTATCTCTCACTCATTCACTCTCTCTCTCTCTCTCTCTCTCTCTCTGTTATATTTATCTTCTACACACTTTCGCTTAATGAACATATTCCTGATTGTTTTCTGTTTCTTACCAAAATTTCCAATTGTGTTTTTCTCTTTCTTTCTTTTCCTTTATGTTTTGAATTTTTTTTTTATTGATATCTGTTGCTCAACTTTATTTTTACCCTCGTACAACTTTCATTGTGTGGATTGCTCTTTTTTTGTTTGTTTTTTTTGTTTGTTTGTTGTTATATTTCCAAAAAACCGTTAGAATCATTTCAGACAATTTATTTTTAACCAGGCCTTGTTCATTTCAGAGTTGGCATCAACTTGTAAGATGGGGAGAAACAACAAGACTTAAGTACGGTAACTTAATAAGAGGGAAACAAAGATAGAGAGAGAGAGAGAATATTTCAATGTACACAAATCTACTTTCTTAATTATAACTTTGTTTAACACTGAATGTAGCTTTGAGTAGGGTTATGGCTATTTGTTTTATCTATCTATCTATCTATCTATCTATCTATCTATCTATCTATCTATCTATCTATCTATCTATCTATCTATCTATCTATCTATCTATCTATCTATCTATCTATCTATCTATCTATCTATCTATCTATCTATCTATCTATCTGTCTGTTTGTCTGTCTGTCTATCTATCTATCTATCTATCTATCTATCTATCTATCTATCTATCTATCTATCTATCTATCTATCTATCTATCTATCTATCTATCTATCTATCTATCTATCTATCTATCTATCTATCTATCTATCTATCTATCTATCTATCTATCTGTCTGTCTGTCTGTCTGTCTGTCTGTCTGTCTGCCTGCCTGTCTGTCTGTCTATCTGTCTATCTGTCTATCTGTCTATCTATCTATCTATCTATCTATCTATCTATCTATCTATCTATCTATCTATCTATCTATCTATCTATATATCTGTCTATCTATCTGTCTGTCTGTCTGTCTGTCTGTCTATCTATCTATCTGTCTGTCTGTCTATCTATCTGTCTATCTATCTGTCTGTCTGTCTGTCTGTCTGTCTGTCGGTCTGTCCGTCTGTCTATCTATCTATCTATCTATCTATCTATCTATCTATCTATCTATCTATCTATCTATCTATCTATCTATCTATCTATCTATCTATCTATCTATCTATCTATCTATCTGTCTGTCTGTCTGTCTATCTATCTATCTGTCGGTCTGTCCGTCTGTCTATCTATCTATCTATCTATCTATCTATCTATCTATCTATCTATCTATCTATCTATCTATCTATCTATCTATCTATCTATCAATCAATCAATCAATCAATCTATCTATCTATCCTCTGTCTTTCGGACTGTCTATCTGCATGATCATCCCTGTTTCCGATTCTCTGTGTCTGGACATTTCTAAAGAGTACATCCTACATGCAAATGTACATAACGACTGTATCAATGTCTATAAATACATCGACAGAATAGACTAAAAAAAAGAAACCAACAACACCACCAAAATGACATCATCTATCTACCAATGTAACTAATAGAATTCTAAAACCGGAGTGTTGGATGCTGGTGAATCTGAAGTAGAGATGAGGTACAATAGGTGAGTGAGTGGTACAGGTAAGCACGGCGTGAGAGAGGTTCGGATGGAATTGGGAGGAGAGGTATGTGTGTGTGTGTGGTGGGGTTCAGTCCTATACAGACATCCATCAATGTTCCAACCGCTAATTAAAACCTTTCCACATGCGCGTACTGGTTACATCCTGGTCTCGTGTGCAGGCAGGACTCCCTGCTCCTTCAATCACATAACAGAGCCTGGAATCAAAGTTGGCAGCAGCGGTGTAGCGTCCATGGCAACCAGTCGTTTCAGGGGCAATGCCCAAGTTATAGGGTGGGGGGGGGAGAATTTCGAGAAGGTAGCATTAGGGCCGCTCTGAGTGATGGGCCTATTTGGCGACCGCCTAGCCCCCCTACCCCAATTGCAAAAAGAGCCATTACAAGTGCTGACTCCTTTCAAATCTTATCCTTTGACGTCTTAGACAGCTACTTTTTGTCTAGGGCCCCCAAACATCAATAGCAGTCTATCCCTTGGGCCCCAAACATCAATGGGAGTTTCTCCCTGGGGCCCCAAAACATCAATATAAATATATCCCTAAAGCTCCAAACATCAATAGAAGTCTATCCCTAAAGCTCCAAACATCAATAGAAGTCAATCCCTAAAGCTCCAAACATCAAAAGAAGTCTATCCCTAAAGCTCCAAACATCAAAAGAAGTCTATCCCTATGACCCCAAACATCAATAGAAGTCTATCCCTAAAGCTCCAAACATCAATAGAAGTCTATCCCTATGGCTCCAAACATCAATGAAAGTATCTGCCTAGGACTCCCTTACACTTAAGAACATCCATCGGTTCGAGAATTCCCAGATTGAGCTAAAAGGACCTAAACAAATCTAATGCTAAAATACCCCAAACTAATGGGGGTGGAGGAGGGGGGAGGCTTGAGAAAGGGCTTGTTACAATCCTGTGACATTATATGCACTACCTTCACGTTGCCATAATTGATAACTGATATTTTAGTTGCATATACCCCTGTGATCTAGTGATCTGAATGTGTAACGTATTATAATCGCATCAACCGGGGTAGGAGCGGAAGGGGGTGGGGTGGGGGGCAAGTCAATTGACCAACGAGGTATGGGTGTGGGTGTGTGTGTGTGGGGGGGTGACATTATTGCAATCTGATGTTAGCTGTCTTTCGATCTGCAAGCTGGCAGACAAACACAGACACACAAACACATTTGTGTCCTGATCTGATACTGGAAACACGTGTAAATTGAGACATAAAAACCTGACACCACAGAATATTGACACAAACACATGGTCCCAGTATCATCTGTGTGACAAGCTTTTTTCTCCCCATCTACAGTCAAACCCCTTTCTCCCCCCTCCCACCCAATCCAATGTTATTGCTTTTTATTTTTGGTTTATTTCTGTTCTCCTTTTGATCCCAGGCGGAGATCTCTTTTGTCGGTATGTAAATGATATCCATGTAAATGACATCCATGTAAATGACATCCATGTAAATGCTAAACCCTCTCCGCGCGGCCTCAACTACCAGCTAATATCGATACCGGCCTTTAGCCATTCCTAAGCAGCATATCGATACCGACCTACAACAAAATTTCAGCAAAACATCGATACCGCCCTTGACCAATCCTAGCGACACTTCGATACCGCCATGGATCTAAGCCAGCAGCTACATATCGATCCCGCCATGGACCACTCGTTTTTGCTTTCACTGATTGTTTTTCTCCCCCTTTGTTTTGTTTTGTTTTGCTTTCGGATATTCACAACACCTGTCTTACCTGTTACGATTCCACGATCGGCTCAATGCCTGCAGACGACATCTGGAGAGCGGGGATTGTGGGAGGAGACGAGTTGTGGGAGGAGGAGGAAGGTGTGTTTGTGTGGAGGGATGTGGGGAGGGGGGGAGAGGGAGGGCCAGGAGCTAGCTGAGGGATGACAAAGGGCCCCATTGATATGCAAATGGGGGGACATTTGACTCAACGGCTGGGTCGTTATAAATAACAATGTCGTTTTGTCTGTAGAGTAACAATGTTGTCTCTAGGCTGCCGTGTCTGTGAGCAACACAAACCCAGATTTTTGTGAGCTAACCCGCTACTTTATGTGTTTAAACACTTCAAATAAACTGTGCGCAATTATTGTTTGGTTTCTTTTTAAACAAGAACTAATTTTAACTTTAAACTGAATGTACTTTAGCCACTTAAATATGTACAACAAAAACAACAATAACATGAAAATAAACAATAATTTTTGTCTGAATAAAAATATTTTTTCAATAAGAAGAGATGGATGAAAAAAGTGAAATTAGGTAAGATAAAACTAAAGGCCAAAGTTTTTATCACATATTGATAGAAAAAATGCTCCCCCCCCACTGACCTCTCTAAGCCTCTCTACAGCCTCTCTACAGGCTATTTACAGCCACTCTACAGGCTATTTACAGCCTCTCTATAGCCTCTCTACAGCCACTCTACATACTTTACAGCCTCTCTACAGGCTATTTACAGCCTCATAACTCTACAGCCTCTCTTAGCCTTTTTTACAGGCTATTTACAGCCACTCTACAGGCTAGTTATTTACAGCCTAGCCTCTACAGCCTCTCTACAGCCTCTCTTTGCCTCTACAGCCTATTTACAGCCACTCTACAGTCTCTCTACAGCCTCTCTACAGCCTCTCTTTGCCTCTCTACAGCCTATTTACAGCCACTCTACAGTCTCCCTACAGCCTCTCTACAGCCTCTCTACAGCCTATTTACAGCCACTCTACAGTCTCCCTACAGCCTCTCTACAGCCTCTCTACAGCCTCTCTACAGCCTCTCTTTGCCTCTCTACAGCCTATTTACAGCCACTCTACAGTCTCCCTACAGCCTCTCTACAGCCTCTCTACAGCCTCTTTTTGCCTCTCTACAGCCTATTTACAGCCACTCTACAGTCTCCCTACAGCCTCCCAAGATTTCACAACTTGATGGTATTCATCTGTAGTAGTAATACTTGTTTTTTTTTTGAAAATGCGTCAGAGCCTCTACCCATTTCACGAGTATCGCCTGGGGTCCACCCAGAGAACAATGTGGGAATCATTGATCTAAAGGAAAATGAGGGGGTGGGTGAGTAGTGTTTTGGTTCAAGGGGGTAGATAATGTGTGTTTATTTATTCAATGTTTATTTTTATTTAAGTTAATGGTTTAAGGAAATCGTGTTGGGAATGACACTTTACTCAATATGCTAATTTATCACGTTCATTTTAATTAGTTTATACAATTGTCGTTCATAGGTGTAACCTATTTACACAATTTTAATTTAATTCGCTGTTCGTCTCTTGGACTGTCATTTATAATTTACGTTTACCTTTAACCTTGAAATCAATATGTAGGAGATGTATGAGAGGTTGTAAGTACATGTATTAATCCAATATAATGTCTAAAATAATTCACATTCAAACTCAGCTTTGTTTTTATCAAATCAACGAATGTAAATAGATAATCTTCGAGAGTATTTATCAGGCAGTGGCGTATCTAGGTTTGTGGGTGGGGGGGGGGGTCGTCCGCTCCCTGGGCACCACTGACAATATGCCAAGTCTTAACATGTTTTTTTTTTCTTTTTTTTTTTTTTTTTTTTACACATATTTATATGTCAAACTGACTTCCTGAAGCAGTTTCTGATAAAACCTTTTATGATAAAACCTTTTATGATAAAACGCCGTAAAAAGGGTAAAAATGACTTACAATTATTATTTCTTTAAATTTGAAAATTCACCACCAATAAAATGTAATGCATGAACTTAAAGAGATCAGCAATCGTATATTTGTGCATTGTAAATAGAACTAAATAAACCTTTGAACGAAAAACAACAATATGGTAAATAGAGGAAAAAGAAAGCTGCAGCTCGTGTTTTAAGTGCCAGATCTATCAAAGACCGAGGTTTGGGTGTGAGAGCTGGTATTTGATTCGCGGTGAGACCGTGTTGGATGCAAGTGTTGACGACCAAGTCTTGTGCCGAGGTTAGACAGCACAATAAAAATGGTTTTAAATGGTACAAAAACCTGGCCATCGATCATGGAGATGGCGGTTTGGCTGCTCTGCGAGCAAGAGAATCTTATTTCAACTTAGATAAATAATGAAATAAGAGAAACAAATGTGTTATGACAGGAATACTATAAAGTTAGGAAGGAAGGAAAGAAATAAAAAAGTAAAAATACAGACAACAAATCATTAATTTATTTAAAAGAAAATATTTTGCTTTTCTCAATGTCTGAAACGTCATGCAAATTGTGAAATAATGCGAATAAAAGAAACATTGTAAATGTGATATAGGTCATTATTTTTTATTTGAACATTGTAGAGAAGTGACGTATTTCATAACGAAAAATTAGAAGAAGAGCCGTTTGCTTGTAGGTTGTTGTTGGGGGGTGGGGGGAAGCTGGGGGGGGGCTCTTGGTGGAGACATTTGGATATTTTGTAGGGCCCTGTCACGGTTATGATAGCCTTGAACTTGCCCGCTGATAACGTCGGAATGTGTCAAGAGCTGACCCTAGTCTATAAATAGAAGATGAGAAATATGAAGAGTGGCACAATATCAAAAGAGAGAAATAGATACATGTACATCATGACGCAGAATTTAGATACATGTACATTATGACGCAGAATTTAGATATTAATGGGAGGGGGAAGGGTAGGTAATGTCGTTACAT
>JAGDYQ010000001.1:26767819-27010514 GCA_021962125.1 Bulinus truncatus
TATATTTCTTCTTAAACATAGCAGACGTGTAAATCCATGGTACGCTCATGCAACACCAGTATCCACCACCCCTACTCCTATATTAGTTATTTGCAAGACTTCTAATCTTAAAAAAAAAAACTAAACAAACTCGTCGTATATTCTCAAGAATGCAAAATGTTTGGAACTCATTTCTGTAAATGGGATTTAGCTTGCTTTGAGAATCATTCGTCCTCTCAACTACGTTCCCCGGTAGGTTTTATAATTAATGTGCAGTTTTGCACAAACATGTACTCAAACATTTTTTTTATATAAATTGATCCAAAATGTAAAAATTTATTATCTTATAAAAATTGATAATATAATTATTCATATTTTTTGTGTGGGTAATTCTGATTTTCATGAGCAATTTTTTTTTTAAACAGTCTATTAGAATGAGAGGATAACTCGTATCTAAAAAAATAATAGACTTTTAAAATGGGGTTAATGCTCTTGAAGGAAGTGCAAAGATTTTAGAAAATGAACATTTTTTTTTTATTATTTTTAAATGGTGAACATTTTTAAAGTGTCATTCTTTAGGCGAAAAAAAAAAACATAAGGTAAACGTGTAAATTAGTTGAAAAGTTCATAAAAGAACGTTTAACTGTTAGGATTATATTGTTCATTGTAATTATTTCACTCGGGTGGATGGCTCTTGTACCAGAGACTATAAACGACGAGAGGTGGTAAATATTGTAATTACTATCACCGTGCAAGTCGGTGCTCACCTGTCACAGAAACTGAAACCATCATCGAAGGGTGGGGTGGGGGGAGGGACTATTTTGTGAATGTGTGTGTGTGTGTGTCTGTATGTGTGGAAGAATTATCCATTAACACGAAATGTTTGGTATCAGGAAGAAATTAATTGAATATTGGGGGTAACATGTAGCGAAATAAATATGTTACAACATGTTTTGTTGTGTGTGTTGTGGTGTTGTTATGTGTTGTGTTTGTTTGTGTATGTATGTTGTGTGTTTTGCTTTTTGTTTGCTGTGTGTGTTATTTGTAGTGTGTGCTGTATGTGTGCTATTTGTAGTGTGTGCTGTATGTGTGCTATTTGTAGTGTGTGTCTTTGTGGGTATGTGTGTTGTAAGTGATTGTGTGTGCTGTGTGTTTATGTGTGAATTGTGAGTGTTGCTTAAGTATGTGTGTGTTGTGTGTGTATGTGTGTGTTGTGAGTGTTGTTTATGTATGTGTGTTCTATGTGTTTGTGTTATGTCAAGATTGTATGTGCATAATGTGTCTGCTGTGTGTTTGTGTGTGTTGTATGTTGTGTTTATGTGTGTTGTTGTTTCTGTGAGTGTTTTTATATGTATGTGTTGTGTGTGTTTATGTGTATATGTATCTATGTTTGTGTGTTTGTTGTGCATTGTTTGTGCGTGCTTGTGTGTCTTAATACATTTAAAAATAAAACAAAAAAACGAGTTCGCGTTCGTTTGTTTCTGTGTTTTAATGTTTTCCTTGAAATAAAGTCGTCCTGACATTGAAAGCATGAAAGCTATGGTCTATCTTCTTTTCCTAAGTGTTCAAGTCGTGTACGCTATAACTTAAACATACATTACCACTTTAAAAAAAAAAAAAAGATTTCTATTCTTCTCAATAAACTGTTCTTGAAGCTTTTTGTCCAGGTTGATCAAAGGTAAGTCATAAGTTGACTGTCTGAAATCATAATTTCTTGACATGCTCGAGACGAATTGGGTTTTAATGTCAGGTACCCTCAGTAGGAATCATCTGATAGAACAAAGTACAGGTTGATTGATACTTTAAGTTGATGTCGGCTGTTATCTACCAGCAATGATAATACAGGCAAGCACATACACAGACATACATACTTACACACACCATATGAATTGTTGTTTAAGGTATCCTCAAACCAAAGCGAAACTTTCCGCTGCGCTATTTCTCACGTGAGATTTTTCTAAGCGCGAAAAACCTAGGCGAAGCGAAAGTGGGCGTCAGCCGACCGGATATAATGATTTTTTAAATTTTCTTTTTTTTTTTAGTTTGAAGGCGTCAGCAGACATTTTCTTCTTATTATACATTTTCTACAGTTATTGTATTTTACAAGTAAAAAGTGGAAAAAACACTTACTTTTTGGTATAATCTGATATAATTCATGTTTCTATAGATAAATGTAAGTCTTATTTGTTAATTTTAAGACATTTATATCAATTTTAACCTTGATTTTCATTTCAGTCGATGTTTCTAGGCAGCCATTTCGGATTTTTTACACTCGCGAAACGCGAAAAAACTCTGCAAGAAGCGATGCCGCGAAATTTCTCTGCACCACCGCAGAAATTCTCCGCGGTTTGAGCATCTCCATATAAATACATTGCCGCGAAATAGGGGCGAATTTCGCGAGCTACCTAGATACGCGAACTTCGCTTTGGTTTGAGGATACCTTAAGTCTTAAGTCTCGCGTCTATATATATATATATAAAAAAAACCTAGAATAAAACATAAAAATTTAGCTTTTATCAAAATGCACAAAAAATAAATTAAGATGAAGTAACAATTCCTTAGATCATACAAATATTTATAAAAACTATCTGTTTGAGTATTAATGTTGTGTGAGATTGCAATATACGGAACTAAAATTTGTCTTTACATTAGTTCAAAACTAGATATAAGAAAATCAATAATCGATGTATTTCGATCGGAACTCACGCTTATAGTTTTAGTAATTTGTATAAATATTTCTTTGAACCAAGAAGTTATTTTGTAATTTTTAGTGCAGTTTAATAAAAGCGTATTTAAAGTTATTTTTTAAATATTTTCTTTAATTAAGTAACAAAAAACCTTGATGCTATTCTAATAGATCTAACGCATTGTATATGTATAACTTCAATACCTATCACACAAGTTTTTTTGTTATGAAATTTATCATTTGCGCAAATATATTTTACATTAAAAAATTATTTTCGTATCGAAATATTTTTACAAATGAGACTATTATTTTTTTCAAACGAAAAAAAAGTTTTAATGGAATTTCTTTTTTTTTTTTTTTTTTTACAAAATATGATTGTACTAGCTGTACCCTGCAAAGCCTTTGCAGGAAGATAGACTTGTAAACCCATTGCTCAACCTAGGATTTGGGGGCCCTGCATTTTGACATTCGATACCATGACATGAGATTATGTACTTAATATTTAAGCTGGAGCCCGGTGGGACTTTCGATTTTAGACCCCCCTCCACCCTAGTTACGCCTCTGTGTTCAGATTTGATACATTTTTTCAAAATTATTTCGTTTTTTTAAAGTTATGAAATAGTTAAAAACCTAATTAGTTGTTGTTTCTTTTTCTTACATCGTAAAGGATAAATTATTTCAATAAAAAAATGTCAAAGAGATCTAATTAGTTACTTTTCATTAAAACAACTAAAAGGATACATTCTAAAAAAAAATGTCCAAGAGAGGTATCGTACCTGGATAGTCAACATAAAAAGAATAACCTAAGTTGCTTAACCATTCAGCCACCAGGTCACACAAACATGTTGTACACTGCAAAGCCTTTGCATAAAGATCGACTACTCTAAAGCCAGTGCCAAACCTAAGGATTTGGGGGTCCGGGGCTTGGCCTCTTTTGGGCCCCTGCATTTTGACGCTCGATACGATGCCATGAGATTAATGTAATACTTAATATTTAATGTAAAAAGTAATTTTGGGGGTCTCCGCTCAAGCTGGGGCCCAGCGGGACTTTCGATTTTGGACCCCCCACCCTAGTTACGCCTCTGTGATATTTTTTTAAGTTATGTAATAATTAAAAATCTAATTAGTTGTTGTTTCTTTTTCTTACAACATCCTAAAAGATAAATTATTTCAATTTAAAAAATTTCAAAGAGTACTAATTAGTTACTTTTCATTAAACCAACTAAAAGAATATATTCTGAAAAAAACAAAACAATAAAAAAAATGTCTGTGGGAGAAATCGAACCCGGAGAGTCTGCATAAAAGTGACAGGTGTCCAAGCTGCATAACCACTCTTCCACCGCGACAAAATAATTTAGATGCAATTTTAATGTTCTATTAGAAAAATATTGCTCGGTTATGCTTCCATTACCTTTTGACCTAGTTTTTTTTAGGCCTATATTGTTATTTTGTAATTAAGAAATAATTCAAAGCCGTATTTATTTTAAAAAAATAAATATTATAAATGCTGAGAACTTGGTATACCGAGAACTTAATTAGTATAGAAATTTGCAGAATTTTTTTAAAATATTATATCGACTTTTAAAAAGAACTTTATTTACGAAATTAGATACAAAAATTCCGTCACTAGTCTTATCGTCGACGACGTGGAGATTTTCGATTATTACTATTGTTTACGCTGACGATGTTAAAATGCTCTGTTGTAATAAAAACTACAATGATTTGAATGATATTATATGCTAATTATAAATTTTTATTGTTGGGGACTTTTACATTTCATAATTAAAGCACAGAAACTATTGAAAACTGTAGATATTTTAAAAAGAAAAATTGAATCGAGACACAGGGGATGACGCCATTTTGAATTTTCCGCTTTCGATTTAAGCACACTGGAAATGAGTATTATTATATATGAATCTTCTAAGACAAAAAAAAAACAACAACAATTTCCTGCTTAAAGCATTTAACTATTTGCGAGGAGTCAGTTATTTATGTTCTCCGCTTCTTTAGGTCTTCTGGCACTCTTAACGACATTTCAGGCTTCCAGGTCAAAACTACAGTGTAGGGGCCACCGTAAACCTGTCGCACAATAAAAAAAAATATAGACAAATAATCAATCAGAATAGGGAAGTGGTTGCGGCGGGGATTTGGGGGTGGGGGGGTGGATGTCTGTGATGCCTACAAAACGGCGTGGTGAGTGTGGCCGCTAACATCTGCCGGCGTGGCAGAAAAAAAAGGATTTTAAGACTTGCCCAGACTTGCCAGACCATCAGGGGGGGATGTTCTGCTGATCGGCCGGAATGGAAAGGCAAGGGTTGTTTTTTTTGCTGCCACTAGGACATGGGGGAGAGTGTAATGTGCCTACCCCCCCCGCCGCCCGAAATGGCAGGCTGCGAAGGTGTACATGAGTGGAACAGAGTGGGAGGGTGTTGTGTGCCGACCACATCCGTCACCACTGCCAGCTGTGAATACTATGGTCTCGGACTGTCCTCATTGACCACAGTACCACCACCGTCGCAAAAAGTTTTTTTTTCGTCCTTGCTAGGAGAACCCCCAATTATATTTTCCCCATAGCCTTTGGTATGTCTCACAAACCAGGATAAACAAAAGTCTAAGATCCAAGATAGTGTAGATACTTCAATTTCGATCTTAGCAAAAAGGCTAAACCACTCACAATGGTATCGATACTCTTCCTGAAAATTGAAATAAAACAACTTACAAAATCAATTTACTACGGTAACACTACTTTCTAGATGTTTGACAATATCACAATCAGTGTCAGTAATTCATAATCGTCTTTATCTACTGTGTGTGTGTGTGTATGTGTGTGTGTGTGAGTGTTGTTTGCCTTGTCAAATTAGACACATGTTTTCATTAATTAAAGACAATACCTTTAATCAAATAACACATTCATAAGAATAAAAACAAATATTCGCCATTAAGTCTATACAGTAGTCTCCCCTGACTGTTAATCAGAACCACAACAATAAAAAAAAAAATAATGAAACATGTAATGTGAAATTCTTGTTTCAGATTAACTGACACCCCCCCTCCCAAAAAAAAAATTAATTCCTAAGTTCGATTGTTTTTTCACCCTCCACCCTTGACCTCCCCCTCCCCAACAGCCTGTGGACTCCCCCTCCCCATTTTCACAGCTAGCTGTAAATTAAATGCATACATCTTAATTTTGCTTGCTAGACTACAAAATATATATATAAAAAAAAGGAAAATGCAGACTTGTGGAGACGCAAACTGGTACAACATGACATAATTCAACATAGGGATCCCCAATTTTTTTTATTAATTTTTTGTGTGTTTGTTCTTTTGTCTGTAATTAGATTCCGAGCGATGGACTTGAAGTGTGTGACACACAGGGGGAGCTAATCGTGTCAAAACAAAAAGGGGGAGATAACTTTTGGGTGTCACTCATGACAAGGACCAACAGTGTCAACAGGAGAGGACACTGGGAAAGGAGGGGGGGGGGGAAGGGGTGATGATGATGTTGTGGCTGGTATTTTTTTTTTAAAACTGTATCTGCATACCGCACGTCTGGTTTTTTTTTCCTTGAAAAATAAAAAGTAAAAAAAAATATAACATTGGATTGGGCGACTCCGAGGTTTTTTTTTTTGAGAGTGCACTCTACCGCTGCAAGTCACGCGCTAGCATGTTAGTGTTACCTTGTCCAGGTGTTTCAGCGGCGTTGAGACGCGGATCTCAACCGGTGGTACGGGTACCCCTCTAAGGAGTCACGACAAAGGTTATACAGGGGTACATACATACAAATATATATCACTTAATTGCGTGTTGATCGTAATACACTGCGTTTATTTTGACTGGAAGAAACCCACAATTTTAAATACAATAAATATATAATATAATAATAGCGATTTGGGCGCTGCGTTAAATCGAAAGTAAAGAATTAATACAACAGTATTCCAGTTTAAATTCAATCATTAAAAAAAAATCGGATCTGCCCGAAACCAAAAATAACCTCGCCTGCCAATCAAGCCTAAGGGGATATAACTCTATGCAAATGTTTTACAGGGTACAGCTAGTACATAATATATGCCATTTAGGTCAATGCAAAACTGAATTATAAAATAAGTAAATAAATCGTTTTTATTTGTAAAGAACGCACGCCAAGTAAGACATCGGACAATGAAAGATATTTTCCATTTTTTTTTTAAAGAGTGATGTGTATATTTTACAGGCTTTTAATACAGACACTCTGTCTGGTGGAACCCTTCATTAGGCTGAATCGATTTGAAATTTTTGTGTATTTTCAATGACATTTTCAAACATTAGAGTCCATTTGTTAAAGTTCCTTTTTTTGATAATGTTTATATACAGAGCGAAATAGCGGAAGGAGATTACGTGTGCTCAAGTTTAGCAGTTTGGAGAATGTTCTTTTTACTAGTCTGCTGCTATGTTTTTTCTATGTATATAAACTTGACCAACAAAATCAAGTGAAATTCTTTCAACAATATAAAATGTTAAAATATGTAATACAAAAGTCAAACAACTACAATAATCAAAGATGCTCCAAGTGTTCCAAATGCCGTTATACTTTTTTTTTTCTAATTAAAAAAAATGTCATGTTTACAACAACGGATATAACATGTGTGTGTATCATGTCAATCTTGAAGAGAATGGGGGGGGGGGGAACAACAACTGGTGTAACTATTATTGGAATAGAGACCCGGTGTCAGAGATGGCAATGTACACAGAAAGCGTGCCAAACTTGGAACAACAGACAATTTTCTCGCTACGCCGAAATTTTTTTAATAAGTTAAAATATCAACATTAATAAATTAAAAATAGACCACTCATAAAAAGACCACTCATAAAAAAGGACCAATCATAAAAAGACCACTCCTAAAAAGACCAATCATAAAAAAGACCAATCATAAAAAAGACCAATCATAAAAAGACCAATTCTAAAAAAGACCACTCATGACAAATGTCCACTCATAAAAAAGATTACTCACAACGCACACGAAAAAAAAAATCATTTCAATCACTTTTTCATTTATTGGCATTATGATAAAATGTTGAATGCGATTCCTGCTCTATGAAAAACTGTTTCACAGCCTTAAGTATGACAGAGGGACATGTACAATGATGGTATGCACTGGACTATATAGTCTACACAAACAGGGATACACAGGGACAGACTTTTCTTGCCTTGAGTGTTTGTTTACTGTCTTATTGACGCCATAATTATTTGTATGTTTATTCTCCCCCCTGCTTTCTCTTAGTATGTGTATATGTGTGTGTGCAATGTTCAAGGCGCAACTACAGGGGGTCAGCCGGTATCGCTTCAAGGGGAGGTTTCGGGTGACGTGTGACGACCCATGGAATTATGGGGGAAACTGACAACCGGCTTTACATGAACAATAACATTCGGAAGTTTTTTTTTTGCTTGAATGGAAGTTGTTGTTTTGAATTTTTGTTTTCGTTGTAGTTTTATAATATTCTGAATGACATTTAAATCTCCAGCCTTCATTTAAGAGTTTGAATATTTATAAGAAATGTTCATTAGTGTAAAAACTTATAAATTTATGTGTGTCAGTGTGTCAATAAATTTTTGTTTTTATCAATATGCATGTATGTTCAGAGCCGTTTATGGGATTTGGGGGCTTTAGGGCAGATACTGTTAAATTTTATTAAGGGCCGTAGGCGAAGTTTTTGATTGAGGGCCTTTTACCATCAGATTAAATGAAGAAATTAATTCTGTTAGGGCGGGGTGCCCTTTGTGGGCACTCGGCAGTGGACTAGTTGAGTAAACCAATATGCGCCTTATGTGCATTCATATGTGTCACATTGTGTATTTTAAAAGTTAATAAAACAAGAACGTGTGTGTAAATAACCATTTTATTGAAGGATTTATTTTGTGTTTATAGAGATAATTATTTACTTTTCATGTGCAAACTTTCATGTAGGTATAGACTTAAGTTGTTGTAATCTGCATAAGTGCAGAGAGAGTGTGTGGGGGGTATATATAGAGAGAGGGTGCGAGCGAGAGGGTGAGTGAGAAAGGATGAGAGAAAGTGTGGGGATAAGAGAGAGGGGCAGAGGGGCAGAGGGAATGAGAGAAAGGGTGGAGAGAGGGAGAGAGAGAGAGAGAGAAAGAAAGTGAAAGGGAGAGAATGAGGGGAAGAAATAGAGGCAGAGAGATCGAGAGCGGGGGGGGGGAGAGAAAAAAAAGATAGAGTGAGGGAGAGATAAAGAGAGAGAGAGGGAGAAGGCTGTCTAAAAATAAAAAAAAATCAAATAAAAAGTAAGAAAGAACTAATTCCAAAAGATACACGGAAGGAGTTCGGGTTTCATGGTGGTACGTGGCGTGAGCAGTTAGCGAGAGAACCTAACGTGAGTTTTTTTTTCTTTTAAAGTTATTAGAAGGATAATTGTTTTCTCTCAATAACTCAGCCCCCCCTCCCCCACAAAGCCCACGGTCCTCCAGATTCTACACTGAGCTATTTTATCTGATCCAGTTTTTTTTTTAAAAAGGGAGGCAGACCCCACCACAGTATAACCTGTCCTCTAGGGTGGGCCCCTCAACTGAGCCCACCATCTAGGAAAGATCGTATCAGCATCCTTCAGTCGAGTAACTTAATCGCATTTCCTCCCCCACCTTTTCTTAGTTTCTTTTAAATTAAGGGTAAGATGGAGGATGGGGGGTGGGGGGCTGCTTCGCCTTGTAACAGAACTGGCCAGGTTTTCGGTTGCATTTGTACCGCTAGGTCTGTTTCCTGTGAGGGCCCGGTTGTCAAGACAAAACTTTGCAGACGAAGTTCCGCGCATGAGTGGCGTCTGGCAGACGATATCAGACAAGGGAACAAAAAAAAAAAGAAAGAAAAAGTAAGAATGAAATAAGTAAGGGAGAAAAGTAGGACTTGGCAGCAAATGTTTGTGTATTAGCTGAATTAAATAGTAAATATTGCTGTGGGATATTTGACCCTTGACCTTGGACTCTGTGACTAAACTTAAAGGCAATTTTTTTTTCTTATTCCCTCAAATATATAGATAAATCTCGAATAGACATAGAATTATAGTAATAGTTTGACCATACATGGACAGCGAGTAATCTTGTACATACATAGACAAATAAATACATTGACCATACATGGACAGCGAGTAATCTTGGACATACTTAGAGAGCGAGAAATCTTTAACATTCATAGACGAAGAAATATTTTGACCATACATAGACAGCGAGAAATCTTGAACATACATAGACAAAGAAATATCTTGACCATACATGGTGTAGAGCGCTCGACTGTCGACCGGAGGGTCCCTGGTTCGAATCTCAGTGAGACCCTTGGGATTTTTTCAGGTCCTGGTGAAAGTCCCCAAGTTCACCCAGCTTTAAATGGGTACCTAACTTTAAGTTTGGGGAGTAAACGCGGGTGGGCGTTGTGCTAAACCACACAACCCATTTATATCCGAGGTTATAGAAACAGATGCATTCTACACTTCATCTGCCCCGATGTCCCGTTAGGGCGAAGGGAACTTTTTTATACATAGGCAGCGAGTAATCTTGGACATAGAGAAAGAAATATTTTGTCCATACATAGACAGAGAGAAATAGTTTGAAATACATACATGGGATAAATCCTGATCTTTTCTTAATGTATTTAGTGTGTGTGTGTGTGTGTGTGTGTGTGTGTGTGTGGTAAATGAAGGCAGTGGCCTATCTAGTTGTGTTATTTTTTTTTGATCCAGGAGAGGTTACGACTTATTTCACCAGTAGTCAACCTGAATCACATGCAAATTAAAACTTTCTATATTTCTATTGTCCTAGTCAAAGTTCGCGTCATTGTTTCGTGGTACTCTGTTACTGCACTTCTTTGATACGTCACTGAATCATGTCATTTGACTTATAGTGAAATGACATGTCACTTAAGTTGTCTTTTATATTTCCATTGTAAACAAACAACAACACCCTTATCTTACTCTTGCGATATATCCAGAATGGCGGCCTAGATGGAGGCTTTATGTCGCCGAAATAAAGGCTTTATGTCGCCGGGATGGAGGCTTTATGTCGCCGGGATGGAGGCTTTGTTCGGCCTGTAGGTAGGCTTTGCGCGGCCTGCGATAAGCCACTTGAGGCTGTATTTTGTTCGGAAAATTTTAAGAGGTTGCATGCGCGTTTAGCTGTGTTGGAAGATATTTTCATGCATCAATTTTATTATCTTGGAAAATTAATAACAGTTATGCAGAAATTGTATTCTCACTGGTAGAAAACCAATGCCTTGTTATTCCTGTGAATGAAAGTTGTGATAACAAAGTCTCGTCCGATATCTAGTTCACCCTTAGATACACAGGTGCGCAGCAAAGCAATTTTTTGTTTAAGTTTTGAGGGTAACATTGCTACGAAGACACGAGTAACTAGGATTGATTGACTGATTGACCTCTGAACATATGTACATAGTCAGATAGATAGACCGATAGATGTACATAGTCAGATAGATAGACCGATAGATGTACATAGTCAGATAGATAGACCGATAGATGTACATAGTCAGTACATAACACGCACGCACACAGTCATATTTAAAATGCATCGCTCGTAACATCTGTTCTGGTCGACGCCCACCATAACACTCACACCGTCATACACTGAGACATACATGCTCACTCAAAGTACTCTCCTAAGTATCGTCAAAGGATGTTTTGATGACGACGTAACGACGTGTTTGTGAGTTTGTAAAGGAACCACTGAGGTGTTATGGATGTGTCTGTGTGTTTGACAGAAAGAGAGAGAGAGAGAGGGGGGGGGATAGAAAGAGAGGGAGGGAGAAAGAAATAGATAGATAAATAGATAGATAGAGGGATATATAGATAGATAGATAGATAAACAGAGAGACAGACAGATAGATAGATAGATAGATAGATAGATAGATAGATAGATAGATAGATAGACAGACAGACAGACAGACAGATAGATAGATAGATAGATAGATAGACAGACATACAGACAGATAGACAGATAGATAGATAGACAGACAGACAGATAGATAGATATATAGATAGATAGACATATAGATAGACAGACAGACAGACAGATAGATAGATAGATAGATAGATAGATAAATAGATAGATAGATAGATAGATAGATAGATAGATAGATAGATAGATAGATAGATAGATAGATAGATAGATAGATAGATAGATAGATAGATAGATAGATAGATAGATAGATAGATAGACTATCATCTTTTCTGTCTCTCATTATTCCTACATTTCTACTCACCAATAGAACTATTCACCCCCCATCAGTTCTACAAGCGATGGTCATTGTTTGATGTTCGTTTGTTTACGTTTGTTAACTTTATGTTTGTTTGTTTCTATCCCGCCATCCATCACCTACCATCTCACCATCATTATCATTTAACGACTTAAAACTTCGTTTTCACAATATGGGACTACGTAACGAAGGAGATGAAAGTTTGTGGGTAATGGGGGGGGTGGAGGGGGGTTATAGATGGCGAGCCCGTGGATGATGGGGTTAGAGAGGAGGAGGGGGGGGAGGGGTATAATGCTGGCGCCAGGGGTAGGAAGCCGAAGTCACAACTACATGAATTAACCGTGGCACAACATATTGCACAACAAGAGAGTGAGTACACAAGGCCATGACTACTAGGCTCACCCGGCCGTGTCACCTCCCCCCCCCCCCCAAATTCCCCTACCACCAACTGGTGACTTTTATTATACCAGCCATGAAATGTTGTCTTTCATTTAAACATTCTCTTTTGTGTTCCAAAATTTCCACCCCACCCCCTCCTTTACTCCCACTCCTTTGCTCTTTATTCTTTAACATCCTCCTCACTTTCCTCCCTCATTGCTTTGTTGTTGTTTATGTTTTTTTTCTTTCTTTTTCTCGAGGAATGGATGAGGCGCGAAATGAGAAAACCGTAAAGAGTTGTGTTGTGCCATGACGGGAGGGGGGGGGGAAACTCATCTTTTTATGAGCCATCACCCTGTACAACACGATTAAGAATGGATTCCGTACAGAGATGAAACAAGTTGTGCGAGGGAAGTTTTGATGCGAGTCAGTATTTCGCAAGAGTTGATTTTTTTTTTGGCCGTGTCGATCTTTTGTCAATTGATTTGTATTTGGAGCGAGGATATAAACTGCGACCATAAATTCTCTCTTTTATAAACGATACACAAAAAAAAACCGTGGTAAACAAAGACTAAGGCAATGTGGATTGGATGATGGAGAAACTTCATGAGGAGATCTGGTTTTTTTTTTATATGTTTTTTATGTTTTTTTTATGTACATACGGTAATGGCTATTGGAGAAATAGAGGAAAAGGTACGTGTAGTGTAAGCTTAAACCAGTGGGTCTCAAACTGAGATAAGTATGTAACAACATGCAATTGGTTTCTGTGGAATTGAACAGTGGGTGGTGAGGTGGTGGTCACAATGTTGATGTGGCTACTGAGCATTTTGTTTTTATGATATAAGTACTTATTTAATAGGGACCACGTGACATTTAATTATTAACAAAATAAGTATTCCACCACGTAATTAACATTTTGAAAACCGTATGTCTAAATCTAGAGGTTTTTTTTTTCAAAAATTATGTAAAATAAACAAAAATTTCCAACTCTTGAAATTTCAACATTAAACCAAAACAACAATATCTCTTCATTATGGACCTTTCTCACATGTATTCCTGCGCGTCAGCTGTCTTTGTGAAAAGATCATAATGGGCTTACGGTCGCTTTGTATTATTGATATTTATATACCTGATTAATACTTAGCTCGATAAATTCTATTAATTCTCGATTATTTTTTCTACATTTTCGTCTAATCTAAGATATAATGAGTTAAAATTTATTACCAAAATTTAATCTTTCTGACGTTGACAAGTTTTTAAAGTCACAAAATGTCCCGATATCAGATTATGTAGGTACTTATGTAGGTACTTATGTAGAGATATGTAGAGACTTATGTAGGTACTTATGTAGAGACTTATGTAGGTACTTATGTAGGGACTTATGTAGGGTCATATGTAGAGACTTATGTAGGGTATATGTAGGGACTTATGTGGGGTCATATGTAGAGACTTATGTAGAGACTTATGTAGAGACTTATGTAGGTACTTATGTAGAGACTTATGTAGGAACTTATGTAGTGACGTATGTGGAGACTTATGTAGGGTCATATGTAGAGATTTATGTAGGTACTTATGTAGGGACTTATGTAGGGTCATATGTAGAGACTTATGTAGGTACTTATGTAGGTACTTATGTAGAGACTTATGTAGGTACTTATGTAGAGACTTATGTAGGAACTTATGTAGGGACTTATGTAGGGTCATATGTAGAGACTTATGTAGGTACTTATGTAGGGTCATATGTAGAGACTTATGTAGGAACTTATGTAGTGACGTATGTGGAGACTTATGTAGGAACTTATGTAGGGACTTATGTAGGGTCATATGTAGAGACTTATGTAGGTACTTATGTAGGGACTTATGTAGGGTCATATGTAGAGACTTATGTAGGTACTTATGTAGAGACTTATGTAGGGACTTATGTAGGTACTTATGTAGAGACTTATGTAGAAACTTATGTAGGGTCATATGTAGGGACTTATGTAGAGACTTATGTAGGGTATATGTAGGGACTTATGTGGGGTCATATGTAGAGACTTATGTAGAGACTTATGTAGAGACTTATGTAGGTACTTATGTAGAGACTTATGTAGGAACTTATGTAGTGACGTATGTGGAGACTTATGTAGGGTCATATGTAGAGATTTATGTAGGTACTTATGTAGGGTCATATGTAGAGATTTATGTAGGTACTTATGTAGGGACTTATGTAGGGTCATATGTAGAGACTTATGTAGGTACTTATGTAGAGACTTATGTAGGTACTTATGTAGAGACTTATGTAGGTACTTATGTAGAGACTTATGTAGGAACTTATGTAGGGACTTATGTAGGGTCATATGTAGAGACTTATGTAGGAACTTATGTAGTGACGTATGTGGAGACTTATGTAGGAACTTATGTAGGGACTTATGTAGGGTCATATGTAGAGACTTATGTAGGTACTTATGTAGGGACTTATGTAGGGTCATATGTAGAGACTTATGTAGGTACTTATGTAGAGACTTATGTAGAGACTTATGTAGGAACTTATGTAGGGACTTATGTAGGGACTTATGTAGGTACTTATGTAGAGACTTATGTAGAAACTTATGTAGGGTCATATGTAGGGACTTATGTAGAGACTTATGTAGGTTCATATGTAGGGTCATATGTAGGGACTTATGTAGGGTCATATGTAGGGACTTATGTAGGGTCATATGTAGGGTCATATGTAGAGACTTATGTAGAGACTTATGTAGGGTAATATGTAGGGACTTAAGTAGAGACTTATGTAGGGTCATATGTAGGGACTTATGTAGAGACTTATGTAGGGTAATATGTAGGGACTTATGTAGATACTTATGTAGGGACTTATGTAGGGTCATATGTAAAACAGTATATTTTTGGTTAGTATATATTGTGCGATAGATAGTAATCAAAAATCGTTAGTAAAAGGTTTGAAACTACTACCTCATTATGATGGTGATGGTCAATGATATTATTTATTTAACCATTCTACTTTTTAGCTTCAACTTTTAAGATAATAATAATAAATAATCACACTGAAAAATATATTAAATTTTGATTATTTGATTTTCATGATTAAAATTAAAAGAATAGCGGCAACAGAAATTTATTATTCGCAAATTCGCGTACATTATTTGGTACCGGAAGTGTATCTTGTCCATTTAAACAAGCAATTCAGTAAGGGGACTACTTTTTGAGAAAGGTGTATATCTCTATCATAATTTTATGGGCTGGCGTGTCGGTCATATTCCGGTCAAATACCAATTTATATTATTAAACCATTCCCTGGAAGAAACATTAAAAAAAATGTGACTTATGTCAATTTTAAAGCTGATTTTCTAATATATAAGAAGTAAATCATGATCAATATATTGGTAGTAATGAGACTTGCCACCTTCTTTTGTCACAAATAAATGAATAAATAAAAACTTCAATATTTTCTCAATATTTTTTAAAAGTCATTGCAATTTTAGACCTGTTGCCAAATAATATTTTATTAGGTATTTATTTTACATAGAAACGGTGCTGAGTGTTAATGTTAATCAATTCCATGTGATATGTTTATCTATTTATTCTATATACCAATGATTGTGTATGTATGCTATTTAGTCGTAACCCATACAAAAAAAAAATACTTACATAATTTTAAAAAGTTAAATGTTATTTCTAAATTTGGGGATTAAGCTTGATGGGGATTTCGTCTTACGGAGGTTAGTCCGCATGCATAGATTTTATGTTCTTTAATTAAAAATTTAAAATTTTCTAACTTATCCACCTAAAATCCATTCGCTACCAGCCACAGGGTCGAGACTAAATCTTTGAGAACCACCGCTGTGGTACTTTTGAACTCTATAAATACAGAAATAATAATAACAAAAGAAATACAACCTTTTGTTCGCAACATGGTCACAAGTTATGACACCTCTTGTGCCTCGTGCGAGGATCGAACCCCAACCCTCAGTTTCCATTATGTGTCGGATCAGACACCACGTCACCGTCTAATGTATGCAAATCTCGCCCGGCTCCAGTGACTCCGACCCGGGCGCAATGAACAAGCATCAGCAAAAAATAAAAAAATAAAAAAAAATCCATAATCCCTCGAAACTTTGACGTTTAAAAAAAAATTGAATTCCAGCGATTAATCCCAGGGTGGGCGCCCTTATCGACGCCACTATGGCGGGATTTAGAAGACACACGCTTTTTTTTTTTTTAGCATTTCAGTTCCCAAAGCCGCCGAAGAATTTACCTGCGTTAGGTGAAAATCGCACAGTGCAGGAGCCCACTTTATTTCTGCGTGGAGTCGTATTTCAGTTATCAAGTGTACAATAGAGTTTAGAGAATGTTGCATTCGTAACCATAATCTCATCAAATAATAGATTATATTTGAAAACACAATGACAGACACGCACAAATACACAAGGATGTAAATTAAGTAAAACAAAATAATGATAAAGTCGAGGAACAACTTTATTTAACCATTTTTTTAATATATATATATATTTTATTTTGATTTGTTTGAGTTTTTGGTTTGCATGACGGTTTGTTTTTTTTTTGAAGATTTTTTGGTCAGCGAGTTGAATTTCATTTCATTATATTTTTTAAGGTCAGACCTAAAAAATGTTTATAAAAAAAATAAACCCGCGAAAAGGAATTTAAGATCAATTAATTTGTGAAACTCTTTAATCTTACATTGGTTAGGGACCGTTTACATATACAGAGTCGGAGGGTGGCTATAACTGGTTCGTTTTTAGATCAAATATTCATATGGGAACTGAAGCTGGTGGTTAAAACTCCGTTATACATGCACATTTAAAATTTTTAAAAATAAAATAACATTTTTGTCAAAGATGATATGAGTTTGGAATGGGGAGAGGAGAAGAGGGGGAGAAGTCTTTTACATCCATTGATTGCAAGTAAACGCATATAACGTTTACATTTTATCACATAAATAAAATTTCGGTTTAAATTTGCAGAAGTTGCTTTAAAATAACACTTAATATCACTGTCAGTAAGCCTGTTGACGTTACTAAGAAATATCTTTATATAAATAATAGCGATTTGAGTTCTGCGTTAAATCGAAAAGTAAAGAATTAATACAACAGTATTCCAGTTTAAAATACAATCATGAAAAAATCGGATCTGCCAGAAACCAAAAATAACCTAGTCTACAGATCAAGCCTAAGGGGATATAACTCTATGCAAAGGTTTTGCAGGGTACAGCTAGTAATAAAATAATAGCGGTGTGGGTTCTGCGTTAAATCGAAAGTAAAGAATTATTACAACAGTATTCCAGTTTAAAATACATTCTTGACCAAATGGGATCTACCCGAAACCAAAAATAATCTACCCTACTGATCAAGCCTAATGGGATATAACACTATGCAAAGGTTTTGCAGGGTACAGTCAGTATTTATACATTTATTTATTTTGCGGTGGGGGCACATTACAATGATGTGTACAGTGTACACTGTACACTATGTACTATGATGAGAACCACTGCCATAATCACTATTCTGTAACGCTTCTGTCTGTCGTCTGTTATGTACAAAAATATGTGTTTTACTTGTTTTTTGAAAAATAGATCTTAAATAAACAACAACAAAAAATATATGTATTGTGACTTTTCAAAGCCTTTGTGGTACAGGGAAGTAATAGGCCTGCATTTAATGTCTTTTTTTTTAAACCCTTTAATACATTAACTGTACGTAATTCATTCAGTGTCTACCCAATGTAAGAACCGTATATTTCCTTACTCTGTGTATGAAAGCATTACCTATTGTTCGTTCTATAATAACGTATTATGTCCATAACACTTCTGTTGAGTATGACAAAACGAAACAAACTCCATTGTAAATGAATTCCCCAGCCACATACAAATTTTCTTTTCAGAATTAGTTGTTTTGTTTATTCTAAACACATTTCACCTGCTTTATAAAATTATTTTCTTATCGGGTACATATCAATATTTTATCTAAACAAGAACTTATCAAAAATGTCCGCTAAGTACTTCTGAGTCATGTCTGAAGGCGAGCGCAATTTAATGTTCCGTCCGGCTAGTTTGTCATCGATTCTTAGCAGTTTTTTTTTATATATATTCTTGATTGATACATTTTAAAATTTTATTCAGTATTTAACGGGTCTTATATCAATTGGGAGATTTTTAAAGTTAATTTAATGAAATCGCTGAGATAAATAAAAGACTGAAAGAAAAACGGTTTTCCGAAATATTATATTAACTCACCCACTTTTACAGAACACACAGACACACACACGCACACAAACGTAAACAATTAGCGTGGGTAAAAGGGGGGGAGGGGTGTTGCTTATGAACATGACCCAACTCATAAAAGTCAATAAACAATTATCGTTTCACAATTAGGACAGATTCCTGTTCACGGTGAATGTCGTGTGAATTAATTCCAGAAAAACTGTGTATCACAATTACCTCCCCTTATGTTATCAAAATAGAAAAGGCGGCGGTGAGGGGGGGGGGGGGATGGTGTATGTTAAATACTGACGTTTCCAAAAAAAAAGTGGACAGGAGAGGCAGAGGTGTGACGGCGGGGGGGGGGGGGGGGATTCAGGGAAATTAAATCAGTTGTCATAGACGAGTCAATCTGCAGTTGACAAGAGAATCGGTTGGTCGGCTCTCTTCCTGGCCTGTCTGCTCCCTGCCTAATCGGGCGTACAAAATTATATGAGGCAAGCGGTGGCTTGAAGGTGCTGGGCGCCATGAGAAATGAATGCCAATGTCGTAATTAGCTGGCTGAACTGTGCGCGCTTGTTTGTTGTAGTAGCTGTAGTCGTCCGTGGCTTTAATTAATAGCTGCGTCCCAGCCGATAAAAAAATCTAATGATCTCGATATTTATCCGGAAGTGGAATTAATAATTTGAACAATAAGTGGGCGTCAAAGCGGAAATAGGGTGGCTGGGTGACGCTTAGGTGGAAAAACCGGATCTTCGGGGTTTGCAGCACGGCCTGCTTGTTGCGGGTCACGGGTTCGACTCCCGGCGAGTCAAAATCCACTACATACGTCTCCCGTGGTGCCTCCATGGTCGATGCTCCATAGAGTATGGTTGGGGGGGGGATGAGAGAAGGGCGCTGCAAAAGCCATCCTGATTATTGGTTTATAGGATCTAAGAGATAGACAATTTATCCTTTCAGGGTCTTGTATGATAAAAATAAAAAAAAAAAAACGGAGGAATCATCAGATTCTCATGCAAGTTCATACTTTGACCAAGTCTGCCTTATTCAGTATTTATTTATCTTCTTTAATGTGTCCGGAGGAATTTTAAGGGTAGGGCACGGGTTAAAAAAACAAAACAACAAGACAATGTTCCTAATTAAAAAAAAAAAAAATATTATTTTAGACTTAAGAAAAATAAAATTAAAGTTTAAATATCTAAATTTAGACATTTGAAGGCATTTCATGAGAACTTTTAGAAAAAGACAATACAGCAAGTAAATGAATACGACATAGTCGTGAACTTGACCGAGAGAGAGAGAGAGAGAGAGAGAGAGAGAGAGAGAGAGAGAGAGAGAATGGGAGAGAGATTTTTTAACCTTAGTCACTTTAAAAAGAAAATCTACAAATTAAATTAAACTATTGTCTTCCTACCTCATTTACCTCATTAACAGCAGTAATGTCTGTCGGGGAGATGGGAGAGGAGGGCGGAGTGAGGGGGCAATATGGGTGGCATTTTCTCACAGAACAACATATTTTTGTGGGGTAGAGGTGTGTGTGGGGGGCGCTGCTTGGTGTGTGTGTGTGTGTGTGTGTGGGTGTGGTGGGGCAGGTCGAAACAACAACCAACGCTCTTAACAAAAACGAAAAAAAGAAAGAAAAAAAACTTCCACAAAAATTGGCCAAATGGATACAAATGAACATAGAGTTCATCAAGGTTTGAAACGGGAAAGAGGGTGGATGGGGCGAAAAGAGGAAAACAAAAAAGAAAAAGAAAAAAAAAAACCCAGGCAGAGCCCAGCTGTCAATCAAATGTTGAGTGAAAGCGAACACCGGCGTTTCAATCGTTTTAAATACCCATGATTCCATGAAGTGTTTCCCCCCCCCCACCCTCGGCCTCGCTTCCCCCCACCCCTCCCCGGCCCCCACTTTTCCGCACAAGGGCTGTCCTTACAGTTTTTCCGTTAACGTTCTCTCTCTCTCTCTCTCTCTCTCTCTCTCTCTCTCTCTCTCTCTCTCTCTCGACTTCCAGACAATTGTTCCAGTGAGTCAAAATAGAGAACGATGGACAGCGAGAGAACTGAAATAAGGGGAGGAGGGGGGAGGGTGAGATTTTTGGATGTGTTAGGGAGGAATGGGGGTGGGGGGGTGTGGGGAATGGGAGTGGGGATGGGGGGTAGAGGTTAAGTGAGACCAACTCTTGAAGTTAATTAAACCCTCCTGAAAGAAATGTTTTCGGTTCGTTATCTTTGTGAAGGGTTCAGTGTTAGGGGGGGGGGGGGCTCGGGTTATGTGAAGAGGATGTAGCGAGATGCGGCTAATCGAGAATCAGTGAGGAGGGAGGGGGGCAGGGGGGGGAATGAATATGGAGGAAACCTTTCGTCTTCAGCGCATTGGAATGTTTGGGTCTTAGCGGCTCCAGTTCCCCCTACGTCTTCCGTGGCGCTTCCATGGACAGTGACTCTTCGGCCAGGCTATTGTGTGAATGCGGGGGGTAATCGAGCACTGGGAAAAACTGTCTCGGTTATGGTTTTTATCAAATTTCTAAATGCTCTCATGGAAAAAATCACAACAGCACAAGCGTCGGTTCAATAAAAACACATCATTTAATAATCTATTTACAATCAACAACTGTAATGGCTACGATTCCACACTTCCGGATCCATCATCACAACTCTGCTGCTCTTACGTCACACATTCACACTGCTTTCAATACGTAAAATTTATACGGTGCGCTGGTCTACGGGAATTTCCAATTCACCGCGCAATACGCAGGGCAGGGAGAGAGTTATAACGATATATGTAGTCTTTTAACAAAACGTTTTGTAGAATATATAAACTAATTATAAACATTATTTGGTGGCTAGCTATGGCAAAGAATGATTCAGAATGAAAAGTAATATCGTATTTAATAAAACAAAAAAAAAAAGTATCTTACAATAATTTTGCAATAGCAACCAGGGCTGTTGTTATGTTTTGGGGGCCCTTTGCTAAACTTTTGGAGGTGGGCCCATTAAAAGGGAACATTTCGCTGTAAAATAAACACACTATTAAGGACCTGCCATTTGTGGGCCATGAATAATCTTGACGAAGGGGACCGCCCCTACGCCCTAACTAGAATGTCAATTTAGCCAGAGACCCTTGACCGGTTTTCAGATTTACCTAAATGTGAGAATGTGGAGATGGTCTATAAATAAAATTAATAAACAATTCTTTGATAACACGATTCTAAAGAGCATCAGAAATGAGAAACATAAATGTGACATAAATTTTCGAATTTCAAAATACGCTATTTTCATGATGTATCAATTAAACTTTGTTGTTTGAGTCTTTGGGAGTAAGGAACACGAGATAGTATCTTGTTTTATTTTCCCCCTTACATCTTGGGGGATTTTATCCACCTAATCATGGTTTGTTAAAAAAAAAACTGACCACCCACCGCCACCCCCACACACACCCATTTATTGCTACATTACTGGCTTGGATTAGGAGTCTACCCCCGGTGGTGGGTTACGAAGGAGGGTTACGCATTCTGTTTCCCAACTCTTTAATCCCGTAGTCCAGACACTCGTGATTGTCGGAACAAAGGATTAGATTATGAGCAGCACACACTCACACACACACACACACACACACACACACACGAGAGAGAGAGAGAGAGAGAGAGAGAGTAAATCAGAGAGATATGGCCTTAAAAAAATCACTCATGAAACAATCAAAAAGAAGGGGGCAGGGGGGATATAAAACTATCACCGATCAATCATTGAAGGTCCTAATACCTGCTTAGTTGCTGGGACAGCGTGTCCTGGACTCACACTCTGTCCTCACTCCCCCTCCCTCAACCAAAACATCTCTCCCCCCCTCACCAACCTCCATCTTTCCACTTGTCAGATGACGAATGCATCCTCTTTCCTTCACTCTTCCTCCTCCCATCACACTCTTTCGCTCACTCATCTGTTAGAAACCCCCCGGGCAGATGTTTGGGATTAGGGGACGTCCCGAAAAGTCCTCTAACCCCCCCACCTCACCACCCTTAATTTTTTTTTATATTTCAGCTCCCTCCCTTCTTTCATAGAATGTTCCTTTCAATCCATCTTGCTAGTCTGTAAGCTAAACACTTGTTTATAACTTAAGGAAGATAGAAAGAAAGAAAGAAAGAAAGAAAGAAAGAAAGAAAGAAAAGACAAAAATGCCCTGGGGCTTGGTTCTCACTTATTCTGCTGCCTTCTTTTTTTGTACAATTTTTCTCCGCCGCTCTGTCCATTGTCCAATGCTGTCTCCACTCGCTGTCTCCCTTGTGTACGGACTATTATAGCCTTGTGTATGTACTATTGCTGCTGTGTACAGTCCTCTTTTCATTCCCAGCTCTTGTATGCACATATCTGTTGGCGATGCGGCTAACATGGTAAGGAGCGAAAAATGAATAGTCGGGGAAAGGGGTGTGGGAGGGGGGGTGGGAGGAGAGGGGGGGGAAGGTAAGGACTCTTTATATTTAAAGAATAACTTTGTGTTTTTTTTAAAAAAAGACATTCCAAAGATAGACGTTAGAGGGAGAATATAAAAAAAAGGACAAAATTATAAAAGATCTCTACGCGTTGTATAGAAACCGACATTAAAAGTACGATATTTTTTGTATATATATATTTCAAATAAGGACAAAAAGAGATGATTGATAAATAGAACAAAAAAAATGATGGAAATGAAGGGTTTGCGTGGTGGGGGGAGGAAGTTTAAAAGAGATGGGGAGGTAACTTAGTTAATAAAACAAAATAAATCTTGTAGTGGAAGAGTTATTCTCATGACGAAAAGCGTTAAGAAGTTTTGGAAAATATGGTTTCACATTTCAACCGCGAAGAAAGCGGCGCTACAGCGAAGAAAGCGGCGCAACTCTGAAGCGATAACTATAGCCGTCGGGTAAATAAACAATGTAGACTCCATACGTATAATCGAGGAGTGAACGAGGTTGTGTGTGTGTGGGGGGGGGTACAGTCATATAGGGAATTATAAAAAAAATACTTGTAAAGAAGAAAGGGGTTGGTTGGGATGGGGTCGGGAGGGAGGGGTGAGGTTATGGTAGATTGACAAAGATGTACATGAAGGAGGGAAAGCATTCTAGTACAAAAAAAAAAAATTGTGAAAATAGAACAAGAGATCGCTGGGCTTGGTAAATATATATATTTTTTTCAAAACCTAGCGATAGAAAATATCTGGGCGTTCAATTGTTTGTTATGTTTATTGTTTAACGACGTTCAAAGGATGAATATGGAAGACCGGAAGAAGTGCGTAAAGAAACGCGGCAATGAATGAAAAGGATTTAATGCCAGATTATTTTCGGAAGGATTAAACTATTTTGATTTTTTTTTTATAACGCACACAAGTGTGAACTAACTTCCGGGGCCGACATTGTCATGTTCGCCGCCTTTGAAAAATATATATATACAGTCGATTCCGCTTAACTGAGACAAATCGGGACCGAGGCTTTTTGTCCCAATTAAGCGGCTGTCCCAATTAAACATACAAATTTACTTTTGGCTTCTTGGTTTGGTTTCTTTGAGATTTGTCCCAAATAAGCGGCTGTCCCAATTAAGCGGTGTCCCAATTAAGCGGAGTCCACTGTATATAAAACAACACCTAAACAAAACAAACTTCAACCCACTACAGATTTCAATGAATCTGTAAAGAGAACAAACACAGATCGACTTCAAAGATTGAATCTCGATGCTGGCTTGATTTCTTTTCAAAAACATCATTTTTTAAATCTCTGTTCTGTATGATAGTGGATAAAAGTGGATCTATCTATGAGACCAGAGCTGTTTTTATTGGGTAAGGGGTGGAAGGGCGAACGTTTGTGCTCAGCTTTGGAAGGTGCGGGAGAGGCGCTCATGACGCCACCCTAATGAGCCACTGAGAGGTGTGAATGAGCAAGGGACTATGACAAAATCAATCAATTATTGAGAAAAAAAAATCTTAAGGAATGAAAATATTTCCAGCCCTTTTTTTTTTCAAACGTTATAAATATGTTAAAAAAAATATTACATTTTGGGATTATTTTCCACGAAGCCCTCTAGGACAGGGCTTCTTAAACTTTTGTAATTCACGACCCCATTTATGATTGCGAGTTTCTTGACGACCCCATACAAATATACAAGAAAAATAAATTAATATTTTACAAGTTAAAAAACATTTTCTGTTAAATTGTATTTTTATCACTCGCGACCAATGTTCCCTCTATGGAGTGGTATGAAGTAAGCTAGAAATTTTGTCTCTGAGCGACATTTTTGTTGGAGGCCAAATTTTGTGAGCGATTTAAGCGATATCGTCCGTCGGAGTGCGTGATCGTTCGTGCAGTATGAGCGACGCTCTGAATATGTGTGAGCGATCGCTCACGCGCTCAGCTTAGAGGGAACATTGTCGCGACTTCAGAATTTTGCTACCCATAGTTTAAGAAGCCCTGATCTAGGAACTTAACGATAAATACATTTTAAAATTTCCACTTAGCCAGAAATAGAATGTAAGAAAATATATCTGAATAATCTAAGCTAACTCGTTTCCAGGCAACCAAAGAGAGATGAAAGAGCATGTCTTTAAATATATTAAGTGTAACTTCTCATCCTGTAACAAGCCTGTACGTTTTTATTTGTACGAGAGTAAGTTATTACAAGTAATAATTATACCTCAAAAAAGTTTTATCGTTGTTAATTTGTAACTCAAAATTTCAATTATCATTATTATCAGTTTCTGCTTATTTTAATTTCTTACACATTAAGATTTCTTTTTCTCAAACTTTGTTCAATTAAACATTTGAACATATATATATATGTGTGTGTGTGTGTGTGTATGTGTGTTTTATTCTCTGTTCACCATGACCAATTGGTTTACTTTTTATCATTTTATTTTGTTTTTTTATGTATATCGATTTCAAATTACCAATATGTTTTTATAAAACCCATTATTTGAGGCTGATCCCATATTCTGCAACAGTGCCTCTCAAAGTGGGGGGCCGTGGACTGTCCGGATGGGGGCCGTGGAATTTCGAAAAATATGACACATAAAATATAATTAACCTAACGTATTGTATGTAAATAGTATTAATATATGTTTAAAATAAATCTAGTTTATTTTATATGTTGCATGCTTTCACTCTTTAATTGTTAACATTAGAAAAAGCATGGATTGACTAGTGAAAGTTTGCATATAGAAGTTTAAAATTATAAATTTAAGCAATCTAAACCGAAAAAAAAATAGGGGGGCCGCGACATATTAATTGGCGTTCCAAGGGGGGCCGTGACTTCAAAAAGTTTGACAACCACTGTTCTACAGCACTTGATATTCATTACTCAAAACTAGACCTTGCCTAATGTCGTTATAGTACGACAGATATTTACTTTCACGATATGCTCAGACAACAGCGTAAGTTATTTCCACCAATTAGTAAACATCTGACAAGCTACACTTTATGAGATCCACTAGCATCCCGAAAACAAACACACAAACACTTACACACACACACATACACGCACATACACGTTAATATCTCTAGTGGCGCTTTCCACGGACTCTTTGCAATGTCGCCCCACATCTTCCATTTATGTCACTGCACACACACACACACAGTGAGATAGATAGATAGATAGATAGATAGATAGATAGATAGATAGATAGATAGATAGATAGATAGATAGATAGATAGATAGAGAGAGAGAGAGAGAGAGAGAGAGAGAGAGATAATTCAGTTGATAACCAAAAAAATATTAATGTAACAACGTAGAAATTAACACAAAAAAAAATCTGCTCTGAACGCGTTTCAAATCCAACTCCAACAATCACATTGACTTGACCGATAAGGACGCTATATTTTATTGTCGCTGACCATTGTCCACTTTTAGCTGCCAGGTTTTCAAACATTATAATCCTACTATACATCCGCCCCCTTTTTTTCCCTACATTTCTGGGCGATGGTCATTTCATCCAATTCTGTTTTTGAATTAAACCTCTAGATGGCGTTGCACGCCGACACACACACACACACACACACACACACACACACTACGCTCGCCCCATCGTTCACACACACACACGCATACACGACAGCGATACAGGTGACCATCAGACAAAACCGCAGCGTGTTGTCCACTACCTACCACCCAAGCGCGCAAAACGAGATGCTAGTCGATCTGTTTAAAACTCTTCGCTGCTCAAAACATCAGGGATGTTCTGACCGAACGAGGATGAAATGAGATTTTCTTTTTTAGAAGAAACGTGAATGTATTTGGAAGGAAGGGGGGGGGTTGGTATTGGAGGGAGGGAGGAGACAAACAAATGGAACAGAATGAATCCAATTCTCGCATGAATAAGTCTTGTATCTTTTCTTGGCAGTCCGCCGCGGAGGTAAATGAACTCTGCCCAGCAAGTCAGGGGAGACAAGACGTGGATGTGACCGAGGACTGCACCTTCAGAGACTTCTATCAGTCGCGCTTGACTTGAAAAGAAAGGTGTTTGTGAGTTGTGAAAAAAACCAGTGACCAGGTGTCAATTGTCGTGGCGAGCGAAAATTACTGGGCGGTGTGTCCACTATAGGCTGTACTACGTGAACCCGCGGAGAAGATATTATATTGTAACTAGCTGTACCCTGCAAAACCTTTGCATAGAGTTATATCCCCTTAGATTTGATCGGTAGGCTAGGTTATTTTTGGGTTTCGGGTAGATCCGATTTTTTCACGGTTGTATTTTTAACTAAAATACTGTTGTATTAATTCTTTACTTTCGATTTAACGCAGAATCCAAATCGCTATTACATATATTATATTTATAGACATTTACGTTGACTAAAAGGTGTGAGCCAATATTGATTATTTTATTTAATTATATCTTGCGGCTTGTTCAATGAATGTAGTGTAATGGTAGATTACTTCACAGCATATCTTTCATTCAGCCTATCTATCTATCTATCTATCTATCTATCTATCTATCTATCTATCTATCTATCTATCTATCTATCTATCTATCTATCTATCTATCTATCTATCTATCTATCTATCTATCTATCTATCTATCTATCTATCTATCTATCTATCGATCTATCTATCTATTATTCTGTCTGTCTTTTGGTCTATATACTTCTTCTTCCTCTTACAATTCATCTATAATCTTTTTTTTTAAAAATTATTAATCTCTTTAGTTCTTGTCTTCTTTTCTATCTATCTATCTATCTATCTATCTATCGTATTATAGATATTATTAGTGTAAATGGGGAAGGGGAGGAGGAGGGGGGGGGGGGGATTTATAATTCATGATCTTTTGAAGCTACCCGTGTGACTACTGAAAAATAAATGTAGTTAAAGTCTGTTACACATTAAGTTTTCATAAAATGAATGGCATTTCACAATGTATTTCTTTACCATTAAAAAAACAAAAGTAATAGAATAGAATCCCATACATGAATTGTATCGAATGGCAATTGCTTTATTGTCATGTCGTTTCCTTTTGCAAATTAAGTTTCATATCAGTTGAAATTACTGACCGGACCCCTTTCCCCCCTCCCCCAATTTGGTTTCTTCGGTCTTATAGATGGAAGAGAGAGGAGGGGGTGGGGGTATTTAGCTGAGTAGGGGGTCTGTACTAGACCTCTATCACAGTGACCTAACCTATTTAGTACAATAAAAAAAAAACTCGTGTCCACGTCACCGACAACCCTGACGATACTTCTGTCAAGCAGTTCACCCCCCACCCTCACCTCTCTTGTCCTCCTTACCCCCAAATCCGCCCTTACGCCCTCGCCATAAAAAAAAAAGGGACGACAATGCATTTCATTTGGACTCACAAAAGAAAAGGGGGGTGGGAGACAATTGCATGCATTGTGTTGTTATCGCCTCCTGACAAGTTCTGGACAAAGGCCAGTTTGAGAATCTCTCAGAAATGGAAAAAAAAAATCCTATAAAGGGAAAAATAGGGTACATCAATAGAGAAGGCAATGACACTGTTGGGGTGTGTGTGGGGGGGGGGTGGTGGCTGCGATAGATACCCTGCTTCAACTTGTTTCAATTTATACCGGAAGTTCTATGTAGACTATGACACCGAAACCAAGGGGAAGAAATTAAAAAAAAGAGGAGAAAACTGAGGGAGTGAAAGGTGGTGGGGGGGGGGAGGGCGGTGTGTCTGGGGTGTTAGGGGGGCGTTGGCGACGGACCTGAATTATTTTTAATAGAGGGAGGAGCAAGTATGTCGCCGTGTGTGACATTCAGTTTGTAGTTTATACGTCCACAAATTGTGTCCTTCTTTAAAGTCAGAATGTGAGGACCACCTGGGGATGAGGGGGTGGGTGGGGATGGAGTGGGTGGGGTGGAAGGGGGGTGACCTGACCGCTTACAGCCCCAGGTTTGATTTTTTTCAAAAATATAATTACGCAAAATTTATGCTAAATTTGACTGATTTACAAATATATTGCACATGTATCACTATGTATTCAAACAACGTTACACTCATTCATGTGGTGGAATTTGTACGGCCATAACCCAATTGCAGCTTTAACTCGCAGAGTTGCGAAAATATTGCAACAGTGATTCCCAAACTTTCCACAAATCTGCACCCCCCCCCCCATTTTAAAATTTTGAATTCGTGAGCACCCGTTATTAAAAAAATGTTGTATATATTGTTTTTACCGTCATGTTTTCAACTAATTTCATTGTTTTCACTTTAGCCGTGTATGTTTACCAAATGTTCTCAACCCAAGATGCACGTACCCATCGCAAAAATTTCGCGTACCCCTCGGGTATGCACGCCAGACTTTGGGAAACACTGTATTAAATTATTAATCTTTTACATCGATATGGGATAGAATACCATGGTACGAGTACGATACTGACGTGTTGTTGAGTCCAGGAGGCGCTATTTTATAGATAAGAAAACCAGGCAGCCGCTTAGGGCCCCCGCTACTAAAGGGGCCCCACTAATTACGGGGCCTCAACTACTCACAGTAATACATTTTGATTAAATTTGGTGTTAAGTGAGGCCCACCAAGAAGGGCCAAGAAGTTCCATGGTTCGAGCCCCCCCCCCCCCATCTGGGCGGTCGGATTTTTCCTATGAGATGACATGAGCTTCTAATTAGCTGGACTTTTTTTTTTTTAGGTTTTCTATTGCTCTTCTTTCGTCCCCACCACAACCTTAAGTGTAATGACCATGTAGGCACCACGGAGACATGAAGGGAACTTGAGCTAAGACCTGAAAATTTTCCTTGTTCCTCACCGGAGATCGAACCAGGTAGCTGATAAGTAGATGTACTACAAAACCATTACAGCAGCACTGGCAGCCTTTTGTGCCTCTTGGACTTTTAAGACCTTTTGGAACACTAAAATCCTAAGTAGTTTTTCCCGCTGAAGACCGTATTTATGAATGGATTTTCGCGGAACCTTAGATCAAGTTTAATATTCCGGTGTACCGCTTTTAAATATGTGTGTGTGGTTATGAGTGTGTCTCTTTAGATGAAAAATCGCGAACATGGACTTAATTCTATGGCATAATTCGCAAATAGTTCACGCAAACTTTCAAGAATGTATACAATAATAGTTTTTACTGCTAATGAATAAATAAATAGCCCTTTAGATAGAAAACTAAGAAAAGCAAAAAAATTGTCTAACTTATTCTGCGGGCCTGCAACATTTGCTCGCAGACCATTAATAGTCTGCGGACCGTCGGTTGTAGACCACCGATCTTGAGGACATTGGTTTACTATCAACCCAGTCTATTAAAATGGCCCACTCTATTAGTTCGACCCATTCTATTCGTACGACTCATTCTATTCAAATGACTCATTCCATTAGAAGGACACTTTCTATTAGTCCGACATATTCTATTACTACGACCTATTCTATTAGTTCGACTCATTCTATTAGTGCGACATTTTCTATTAGTACGACCTATTCTGTTAGTATGACATGTTCTGTTACTACGACCTATACTATTAGTAGGACTCATTCTATTAGTAGAACTAATTATAATAGATGGACTCATTATATTAATAAGACCCATTACATTAGTAAGACCGATTCTATTACTACGACCTATTCTATTAGTAAGACCTATTCTATTACTACGACCTATTAGTAGGACTCATCAGGCCCGTAGCCAGGTCAAAGTTAGCAGGGGGGCACCTATACCCAGCAAGGGGGTACTTTCTCATTTGAGTTACTTTTTCTTTATTTTTTCCTCTTTTTCTTCTTTTTAAGCGGGGGGGGGGGGAGCACTCCACACCTAGTGCCCCCCCCCTTTGGCTACGGGGCTGGGACTCATTCTATTAGTAGGAATCATTGTATTAGTTGGACTCATTATATTAATAAGACCCATTACATTAGTAAGACCGATTCTATTAGAACGACCGAGTCTATTCGGTCAGAAAATTCTCAAAAAGCTACTCTGATTCACGTAAACAGACGTCACAATAATTAAATTACACATTTAGATAGCCTTGATCATGTTCTCCCACCCTCCCTACCCCCCACACAGTGTTAAGTACCCCCCCTAACCCCACGTCAGCCATCAGGAAGATGAAAGAAGACCAGAATGACATCTTTACCTATTGACGAAATCCAGGTGCGTCCAACGGGTAACTGGACACCAAATGATACCACAACCACACAGGGACCTACAGCCGCTGACATGAGATGGAAAAGAGAGAAGTTCCCGAAGTTATCAGATAGATGGTATCAGATAGAAGAGAAATCATATCATGTTTGGATTTTTTTAAGTTTCTCTTGTTATCCGAAACAAACAAACAGACAACTTATTCTTTCAGTGTGTGCTAGGGTTACTCCAGACTCCTGTGTTGTATTGTGATTATGGGTGTTAATGGGTGTGTTTATGGATGCGTTCATGGAAGAATTTATGGATGTGTTTAGGTACGTGTTTATGTTTGCGTTAAAGTAGGTGTTGTGGTATGTGTCTATATATGTACCTATGTGTGTGCTTCGGTATGTGTTTGTGTATGTGTTTATGTATGTTTTAAAGTAGTTGTCTAAGCACTCGTTCATGTATGTGTTAAAATATGTGTTTATGTATGTGTATCAGTTTGTGAATGTGTTTATGTATGTGTATCAGTTTGTGAATGTTTTTACGTATGTGTATCAGTTTGTGAATGTGTTTATGAAAGTTTTAAAGTATGTGTTAAAGTATGTGTTTATATATGTATTTTTTAATATGTCTAATGCCTGTTACGTAGTGAGTATACAAAACGAGCCGTTGTGTTTGTATGGACGAGTGTCATGTGTGTGTTTGTTGTAATAGTGTTTGTGCATATGAGTAATTGTGGTTATGAGTTTTTGTGTGTTCTTATAGAAAAACTCATACATACACTTAAGTACCTGTAGATGTATGTATGTATGTCTGTATGTATTAGTGTATGTATGTATGTATGTATGTATGTATGTATGTAAGGGTAATCTCTTATTTTACCATCCAAAATTATTTTGATACATATTATTGATACTTTACCTCTATAAACATTCCAAAATCATAGTATTGATTGTTATTTATTAAAAGAATAAGAAAAAAATAAAAAAAAATGTGTTTAAATGCATTAAATAAATTTTAAAAAAGGTCCTCTATATTCTATATAAAATACTGCCAGCCATGTTAAGAGATGACCTGAATTGTTTACAAAAAAAGGCAGCTGCCAACTACAAGATTATTAAAAAAAAACTGAAAGATAAGACGGTACCTTCGGAAAATTTATGCCCATCACTTAAAAGGGTATGACCAAAATTATTTAAACCAAATTTATGTTAGGGGGATAGCTACTCTTGGGGCCCCTAGGGCCGTTTATCTTGTACCGCTACGTATAAGGTGTAGAACGGGGCCCTAAAAATGACATACTTATTAATATAGCTTATATAGTAAAAAACGGTACCCTTACAAACACTGATGTAAAGCTCTCAAAATGCATGACCAAAATTATTTAAACCAAATTTATGTTAGGGGGATAGCTACTCTTAGGGCCCCTAGGGCCGTTTATCTTGTACCGCTACGTATAGGGTGTAGAACGGGGCCCTAAAAATGACATACTTATTAATATAGCTTATATTGTAAAAAACGGTACCCTTACAAACACAGACGCTTAGCCCTCAAAAGGCATGACCAAAATTATTTAAACCAAATTTATGTTAGGGGGATAGCTACTCTTGGGGCCCCTAGGGCCGTTTATCTTGTACCGCTACGTATAAGGTGTAGAACGGGGCCCTAAAAATGACATACTTATTAATATAGCTTATATAGTAAAAAACGGTACCCTTACAAACACTGATGTAAAGCTCTCAAAATGCATGACCAAAATTATTTAAACCAAATTTATGTTAGGGGGATAGCTACTCTTAGGGCCCCTAGGGCCGTTTATCTTGTACCGCTACGTATAAGGTGTAGAACGGGGCCCTAAAAATGACATACTTATTAATATAGCTTATATTGTAAAAAACGGTACCCTTACAAACACAGACGCTTAGCCCTCAAAAGGCATGACCAAAATTATTTAAACCAAATTTATGTTAGGGGGATAGCTACTCTTGGGGCCCCTAGGGCCGTTTATCTTGTACCGCTACGTATAAGGTGTAGAACGGGGCCCTAAAAATGACATACTTATTAATATAGCTTATATAGCAAAAAACGGTACTCTTACAAACATTGATACTTAGCCCTCAAAAGGCATGACCAAAATTATTTAAACCAAATTTATGTTAGGGGGATAGCTACTCTTGGGGCCCCTAGGGCCGTTTATCTTGTACCGCTACGTATAAGGTGTAGAACGGGGCCCTGAAAACGACATACTTATTAATATAGCTTATATAGTTAAAAATCGGGTACTCCTTACAAACACCGATACCCTTAGCCCTCAAAAGGGCATGACAAAAATTATTTAAACCAATTTTATGTTAGGGAGATAGCTACTCTTGGGTCCCCTAGGGCCGTTTATCTTAACCATGTCACCGCTACGTATAAGGTGTGGAACGGGGCCCTGAAAACGACATACTTATTAATATAGCTTATATAGCAAAAAACGGTACCTTACAAACATTGATACTTAGCCCTCAAAAGGCATGACAAAAATTATTTAAACCAAATTTATGTTAGGGGGATAGCTACTCTTGGGGCCCCTAGGGCCGTTTATTTTGTACCGCTACGTATAAGGTGTAGAACGGGGCCCTAAAAATGACATACTTATTAATATAGCTTTATATTGTAAAAACGTTACCCTTACAAACACAGACGCTTAGCCCTCAAAGGCATGACAAAAATTATTTAAACTAAATTTATGTTAGGGGGATAGCTACTCTTAGGGCCCCCTAGGGCCGTTTATCTTGTACCGCTTACGTTAAGGTGTGGAACGGGGCCCCAAAAATGACATACTTATTAATAAAGTTTATATAGCAAAAAACGGTACCCTTACAAACACTGATACTTAGCCCTCAAAAGGCATGACAAAAATTATTTAAAACCAATTTTACAATATAAGCTATATTAATAAGTATGTCATTTTTAGGGCCCCGTTCTACACCCTATACGTAGCGGTACAAGATAAACGGCCCTAGGGGCCCCAAGAGTAGCTATCCCCCTAACATAAAATTGGTTTAAATAATTTTTGTCATACCTTTTGAAGGCTAAGTATCAGTGTTTGTAAGGGTACCGTTTTTTACTATATAAGCTATATTAATAAGTATGTCATTTTAGGGCCCTGTTCTACACCTTATACGTAGCGGTACAAGATAAACGGCCATAGGGGCCCCAAGAGTAGCTATCCCCCTAACATAAAATTGGTTTAAATAATTTTTGTCTTGCCCCAAGAGGGCTAAGTATCAGTGTTTGTAAGGGTACCGTTTTTTGCTATATAAGCTATATTAATAAGTATTTCATTTTTAGGGCCCCGTTCCACACCTTATACGTAGCGGTACAAGATAAACGGCCCTAGGGGCCCCAAGAGTAGCTATCCCCCTAACATAAATTTGGTTTAAATAATTTTGGTCATGCCTTTTGAGGGCTAAGCATCAGTGTTTGTAAGGGTACCGTTTTTTACTATATAAGCTTTATTAATAAGTATGTCATTTTCAGGGCCCCGTTCCACACCTTATACGTAGCGGTACAGGATAGACGGCCCTAGGGGCCCCAAGAGTAACTATCCCCCTAACATAAAATTGGTTTAAATAATTTTTGTCATACCTTTTGAGGGCTAAGTATCAGTGTTTGTAAGGGTACCGTTTTTTACTATATAAGCTATATTAATAAGTATGTCATTTTAGGGCCCTGTTCTACACCTTATACGTAGCGGTAAAAGATAAACGGCCCTAGGGGCCCCAAGAGTAGCTATCCCCCTAACATAAAATTGGTTTAAATAATTTTTGTTTTGCCCCAAGAGGGCTAAGTATCAGTGTTTGTAAGGGTACCGTTTTTTGCTATATAAGCTATATTAATAAGTATGTCATTTTCAGGGCCCCGTTCCACACATATACGTAGCGGTACAGGATAGACGGCCCTAGGGGCCCCAAGAGTAGCTATCCCCCTAACATAAATTTGGTTTAAATATTTTTGGTCATGCCTTTTGAGGGCTAAGCATCAGTGTTTGTAAGGGTACCGTTTTTTACTATATAAGCTATATTAATTATGTCTTTTTCAGGGCCCCATTCTACACCTAAGATATAGTGATAAAAAAATAAATGGCCCATTGGGACATTAAGGGCGTCTATCCTACTAACATAAAATGTGCTTAATCATTTTCTTCATGCCCTATGGGAGTCAGGCCTTACTGCTTCTCATGGTACTGTTTTTCCTATATAATCCTTTGTTAAGTATGCCCCATTAGTTTCTTTATTGTAAAATGCTAAATTGGCAGCAACATCACTGGAATTCGGAAGTGTTTTTTAAAATTGTTAAACAGAAAATATACGGAACGAAAGAAAATAGTAAAGAAAAGTGTTATTAGTTGCAATATTTTTGCGATAAAGTAATAAAAATGAACAAAATTGTGTCTAAAATGGATAATATTGATGTAAAATCATTAATACTATGATTTGGGAATGTTTAATAAGGTAAAGTATCAATAATATTATCAAAAAAATTTCTGCCGCTAAAATAGGAGATTACCGTATGTAAGTATGTATGTATGTATGTATGCATGTATGTATGTATTAGTGTATGTATGTATGTATGTATGTGTGTATGTATTAGTGTATGTATGTATGTATGTATGTATGTGTGTATATATGTTTGTATGTGTGTATGTATGTATGTATGTGTTTGCGAGTATGGATGTATGTATGTGTATGTATGTATGTATGTAGTCCTGCGTCTTGTATGTGTATAGATTCCGTATGTTCTCAGCCCGGTTACGCGCGTAACCCCCGCAAAAATCTGCGCGTACCTCCGGGGTACCCAAACCACACTTTGGGAAACACTGTATTTAAACATAGAACCTTTACATCGATATGGGATAGAATACCATGGTACGAGACGGACGTGTTGCTGAATCCAAGAGGTAGATATCATCACGGGCATACAGTCTACATAACTTAATACCGTAATATAACTGATAAATACATTGATATATTTACACACAACTACATACTAACATACTGTTAAACACAAATTGAACATAGTCATTAAAATATTTTTTAACCTGGTCTTTTGTTATGTAAGGAATAAAGAAATACTTCTTCATGCTGGGGGGGGGGGACGTTTTTCAGTCAAATACTGTCAGAAGAAAGAAAAGTTTTAATTAATAACATCTGGTGACATACGACTGTCACAAAAAAAAATTGTCCGGAAATTTCTCGTGTCAGCACGCTAACGCGATAATGCCAGACACCTTTTGTACCATTGACCACAATTGATCATATCATATCATTGTGGCGATTCCTATTCTAAATTAATTTTTTTTTTTAAATCGTCCAGGGGTATTTTTTTTGTTTTCGTTTTTTATCTTTTTTTTATAAATACATCTTAAGAAAGTATAAAACGAACTTTTCCACTTTGATTAGAAAAGAAAATGGAGACATAATTTCTTTGAGATGTCTCTGTTAGGACGGCCATTATGAAAGTGGACAGACAGACAGATGGACAACTTTGACGCTTCGTTTGCTCGCGTTTTCTTCATCATGTGGAGGGAGGGAGGGAGGGAGGAGGAGGAGGGTAGGCTGGAGCGGGGGGGGGGTTACAATCTTTTTCGGATGATTTCATCGTTGAGGGAAATAGAGGACACAAGCAGCGAGCGTTAATAACATATATGAGTGAGTAATGGTGTTCTAACAGACTCGCGTGTGTGAGTGTATGTGTGCGTCTGTGTGTGAGTGTCTGTGTGTCTGTGTGTGAGTGTATGTGTGTCTGGGTGTGAGTAAGGAAGTGGGAGATTCATTGATAAGGCGACACTGCCGAAAAGTAACCTTTCAGTTTTTTTTTACACACCTCCACAACTGGTTCCATTTTTGTTCTAAAGGAAAGAAAAAAAATTATCAGCAATTTTCTTATAAATCATCATTGTGACGATAATGTTGGTGAAAGAACGAACGAAGGAAGGATAAACACAATAAGAAGGATGAAAATGAGAATAGAGAGAAAAAAAAATATATAAAAGAAATTGACCGGCGATAACTGGATGAATTTGAGGAAACAGATTTGCTTGGCACTTTAATCCGATTAGGTTGGATTGAAGAAAGACATTGTGTGGGCAACACCTTCCGCTGAATTGTGGGGGGGCGCGGGGGGGGAGGGAGGGGCGGGCGCTTTTTCTCCATCCACCATCTCCCCCACGGTGCTGGCGTGGAAAAAAAAAAAGAACAACAAAATGAACTACTCGGTCGAGGTGACTAGGAGGGTCGGGGAGGGGGTCGGGAGGAAGGAGGGTGGGGCGCTGAACATTTGAATGAACATGAAATAATTCAGTCGCTCGGCAGCAGAAAGCGACAGTGTCATATTTTTTTTTATCGGCGCCACGGCGGGGGTATCGAGGGGAGCCAGCACCTTCCAGGGGGGTGAAGAAAAGAATAAGAGACAGAGAGAGAGAGAGAGCGAAAAAGAGCGGTGGGGGGAAAACTGGGATAAATTTTAAATACAACAGTTTTGAACCCACCACCCACCCATCCCATTTCTTTTTAGTCTTTTTTTTTTTTAAATTCTAACCGACAATGTACGCAAACAAATTCACTCGTTCTGTCGAGGAGGAAAAAAAAAACATCTTGATGGCATAATCCTTCATGACCCCCTCCCCACCACCACCGCCCTTCCCACCTCCCGGGCCCCTGTGTCTATCGGAAATGTTTCCACGGATCCGTGTACGATAGATATTTACTCTTGGGACTTTGGGTAATAGGTTTTGGACTAGAGAAGGTGTGGGTGGGGGGGGGGGTAGTGGCGGAAAGAAGATTAGCAACGACCGACCTGGTTTATTTTCTACGGGGGGCCCCCGTCGATCTCAGGTGCAATAACCGGTCATTGCGACACGTCCAATAGAACCGAAAAGAAAATAGAACAAGACAAAAAAAAAAGATCCTACGTAAAAGTTTGACAGATTCAACGAATGTTATTCAGGTAGAAATGTCACAATGTTATCCAGGTAGAAATGTCACAATGTTATCCAGGTAGAAATGTCACAATGTTATCCAGGTAGAAATGTCACAATGTTATCCAGGTAGAAATGTCACAATGTTATCCAGGTAGAAATGTCACAATGTTATCCAGGTAGAAATGTCACAATGTTATCCAGGTAGAAATGTCACAATGTTATCCAGGTAGAAATGTCACAATGTTATCCAGGTAGAAATGTCACAATGTTATCCAGGTAGAAATGTCACAATGTTATCCAGGTAGAAATGTCACAATGTTCACGTCAGTATTGTGTACTGTGCACAGTGAATGAGACAATAAAATTCAAGATTTAAAAATCTATAAAAAAAAATATATGTAAAAACTAACAAAACACCCGGGAGCAAATGGAAATCAGGAATTATTGTTTACCGAAGTGTCTAACATAAGTCTTCTTGTGAACCCTTAAAACTCTTATCGAGCTCATGGATTGAAACTCTAAAATTGCTCACCATTTCTCCTTACCATGTCACCATGGGAGACAATGTGAGGACTTTAGCCATGACCTGAAATATCCATTGGTCCTCTCTGAAATCGAACCAGTAACCCTCAGGTCGACAGTCTAGCGCTTTACCGCACGACCATCCGTCCCCACAACAATCTGATACCCACTTAAAGCTGGGTGAGCATGGAGACTTTCACTAGAACCTGAAATAAATCCAAGGCAAGTGAGGTTTGAACCCTGGACCCCTCCGGTGATAGTCGAGAGCTCTACATTGCACGACCACACGTCCCTGTAAATTAAACTTATCTTAAACAAAGTGATGCTATTTTTAAAAAAAAAAATCATTCTTCAAGTAAAAATTTCTTAAGAAAGTATTACGTCTTCTCCCATGCCCAGCGTACAGACTTCAAGACGAACCCAATCCCCCCCCCCACCCCCATGAAATTTTTTTTACAGCCAATTTATAAATTCTGTATGGAGATTTCCTTTATTTTTTATTCTCTTTCATTATTTGTCAGTCAGTCAGTAAAGCCGGTCAGAAATGGGTTAACAAACACCACCCATGGAAGGAAAATGTAGCGCTTGTTAATAAAGTTTGACTAGACATATTCAATCTCTGAGAAGGATTCTTTCCGCTTCACTGACAAACAGAAAGTGTCAACACACACTAGTCTTTTACCCTTTTTTTTGTTCCTCCTTGGCCGTAGTTGAGGATTATTCTTTTTATAGATATTTTTTTTTATAGTTTTGTAGTAACTCGCTGGCGAGGAAAGGGAGACAAATGACTTCAAAATGAAGGCTCACGACCTGATGTTTAAAAACGAGTTGGATTGTGTGCGCTTGTGTGTTTTTATGGGTGTAGGTGTGTGTGTGTGTGTGTGTGTGTGTGTGTGTGTGTGTGTGAAATAGGTGTATATAATTATTTCACCTTTGAGTATGAACATTGATTTTTTTTTTTGAGATGTATTGTACTGTAAATTATACAATATTTGAAATGGCATAAGTCAGTGAATTGGCGGATATAAGTTGCATGCTTGAAAGGAGCGGTGAACGATGTGGGTTCGCATCTTAAAAAAAAAAGGCAAACTGCTCCCCATTCTATAGGTCACTATATGAGAATTGCCCACGGTAAAAAGTCTCACTGATTGTGCTGAAAGTCTTACATGAGTAGTTTGATGTGTTGTTTAGTGAAATTAATAATTTGCATACGAAATACGCCAGCATCTTAGCATAGAAATGTGTTAATAGCGGGCCGTATGGCAGGTACATATCTGCGATGGCCCTCGGGGCTCAAGGGCACCACGAATCCCCTTTGTGCCTAATAATTAACTCTAAAAATAACATTTATGAAATATTATCTAAATGTTTTAATGAAATGTGCGATTATTGATGTTTGGTTACTTTGCTCCAAGGAATCTCAAACTTTCACGATTCGCGATTCTCCAACAAAGCAAATGGGTGTTTTTCGCAGCCTGCCTGTTGAGTAAGGGGTGGGGGAAGAAATAAAATAGTGAGTAGAATAAAAGAACAAATTTACAGTGGTTCACACGCTGTGATTACTAGACAAATTAAGTTGTAATGACGCCCACACATGTTGTCGATCAAGAAATTGCTATAATTTTTAGCGACCCTTGTAAAATTAGTCCGATGGTCGAAGCCCATGCTCTTTGGAAACTAGCCACTGTCAAACAATAAAAGATACTCTGATACCCCAAATCCACTGTTCCACTAGTTTATACAAAATTGGACAAAATGATAATTATAGTCGCTCTTATGATTTTGTTGGATACAGCCACAGAGTGGTGATAAGGGCATTAGGCGGATATAAAGTTATGTGCCCTTAGCCCTAAAGGGCCGTAGGAGCACATAAAGTGTAGGACCCATCTGTTAGCACAACACCCAGCCGCCTTTACTTGCCCAACTAAAGTTCGGTGCCCGTTCAATGCTTTGTGGAATTGTGGTACTTTAATCGACTTTCACCAGGACCTGGAAAAATGGATCGAACCCAGGACTCACAGTTCGACAGTCGAGCATATATTATACAACACTCAGCCATCCGTCTTAGTTTGTTTATCAATCGGAACGAATCTGAAATATTTTTATTTTGTCTGTTAGACAATGGAATAAGCGCCACGTGCAAGATTTAAACATGCGAAATACCTTTGTACGATTTGCTTGTTTTGTTTGGGATACCTTAATATTGTAGTCGGTGACGGATTTAAAACAACACAGACTTCAATCTAATGACATCACTAATGTGACAGACAAAATGTCGGGACTGCAACTCGAGCGAGTCTCGTAAAGCGATCCAATCATTCCCAATGGGACGGCGAAGACATGAACCCCGCATCGCGGTACGGCGGGGCATTCTGTAATGGGATGTTTTCGTGACCCACCACCGCCCATTCCATGCCCCTCGTGGTTGGTTAATTATCTCCGGTGTCAAATTTAATAACATACCCATTTTGACTTTGGTCCACGGAAGAGCTCTTGGTACAACTTCGCGTGCAAGTCATATGGAGAAATCTATAAAGGCGACATTTTTTTTTTGTATGCAGCTAGTGATGACAGAGAGATTAACTCTGAATAGAAAGAGAGAAGAAGAGAATAAAAATGCAATGGGTTGTTTAACTAGATTGGACTTAATCTTTATTTGTTAAGAGATGACGAGATAATATGCAGATCGTTATTATAAACAGACGCGCTGTACACTGCATAACCTTTGCATAGAGTTATGTCCCCTTAGGCTTGATCGGTAGGCTGGGTTATTTTTGGTTTCGGGCAGATCCGATTTTGTCATGATTGCATTTTAAACTGGAATACTAAGGCTTGATTTTTTTCACGATTATATTTTAAACTGTAATACTGTTGTATTAATTCTTTACTTTCGATTTAACACAGAACCCACACTGCTATTATTTATATTATTACTGAATCGTCGGGGCTGTTATTTATTATACAAAAATTATAAAAAATTAGTAAAGGAAGAGCTGGACAATAGAGAGTCGTCGGAGGCAGAGCATGTAGGTGTCATAGGTAAAGGTACAATTGGGAGAGGGGAGGAGGGGGCGCTATCTTTTTTTTTTTTTGTAGCCAAATTTGAATGAGTCAAGTATTAAAAGCTGTAATTAAAGCGAAGGAGTGAGGAAAGGTTTAGGGGAGTGAGTCTCTACCCTGGGATGGAAAGAATAATGGATATTTTTTTTACCAGTGATAGTTATAGGTCACACGTTTAAACTTTGACCCTCCACATGACCTGATTCGTGGGTTAGATGTGGCGATTAGCTGCAATGGCAAGTCGGGCCTGGCCAATGATCTGAGATCGAGTCTCACAATGACAAGTCCGCCGTGAGTGACTACAGACACCGTCATTGTGGATATTGTAGATATAATTTCAAAAACAAAAACCTGAACCCTTGTCAACAGCCCCTAGCCCTTGGGGGGGGGGTGGTCCCATCGCTTTCGAAATGTGTCTACTTTACATCCAAATATTGAGAGTAAAATGGCTCAAAGGGGCCCCACTCCGGCCCTGCACAATAAAAGGACCAACATTTTTGGACTACAACTATTTAAGTAATCAAAGGAAAGTTGCACTTTCGATGACTTCAGGATGTAAAATAAAAAAAAAATATGTCTGTATGTAGATTGTTTTATCTGTCTTTCATAAATTCTTTTTTTTTTAACTAAGTGCTTATTTTTAGTGAAGATTTATAGAGAGCCTATAATAGTCGTTAAATTTGGTAACATACAGGTCTCTTTTATTCTCAATGTACTGATAGGTGGTATCTGCGAACCACTTAATGAACAGCGGCATTGAAGGTGTTTCACATAATGGGTATCCGCATTCAGAGTGGTTCGTATAATGAATAACACTATTAGAGTTTTCTTAACTATGATCAGGTAACTCAATGTAAGCTTGATAGACCCAAGTACATCTTCCAGATATTTGAATAAAAAATGGGGAAAGCTTCCTACTCTCATTAAACTTACGACCATAAGGTCACCTGCCCTTCTTTCCACCGCTTGACCACTCTGTCACCAAGAGTTTGTTTACGGCTTGAAAAAAAGAAATGGGTACAATCATCCTCCAGTTTCAAAGCAAATGTTTTCCTTTACTTGTTCTCGCAGACAAGAATATAAAGAGAAGTTCTACATAAGAAAAAAAAAAATTAGAACGTAAATTCTGCTACAAATCAAATGTTGATTAGTGACCGTAAATGGCTTTGTTCCCGTGTCGGCTGCGTCTAACGGGACAATGAGATGCGACCGTTTAGCGTAACCGTGATCACACGGCATTAACAGTTCCGCTAACCTGCAATGTACCTGCCTCGTCTGTGTACCGCACGCTTAGCCACCCACCGGACACCGTTCTTGTGTGCACAGCCGTAAAAAAAAAAATAGAGACACAGACTCACTAACCGTTGCAGCAATGTAAAAAGATAAAAGACAAAAAAAAACCATCATTGCGATAGGTGGGGGTGGTGGGTGGAGTGAGGGGGCTACGCCTGAACGAGCTATGAGGTTGTACACGGTTTCTGTTTTAGAGGCCCCTTGATAATGTTAGCCAAGCTCTGCAAAACAGTGTGTGTGTGTGTGTGTGTGTGTGCGCGCGTGTATGTGTGTGTGTGTGGGTGAAGTTAGTTAACGCCTGTCAATGGGATAAATAGTCAATACCGCTGAAGTCCAGTAACGTGCATTGTTAAATTTGTGTTTTTGTTAACAGAATATCTCCGCACAGAGATACCCGTACAGTTGCCGCTTTGAGCAGAAGTTTCTCACACTAACTGAGCTCCTTATACACAGGCTTTTTTTCTCGTAATGTGATTGAACGTTTTTTCTAATTTAGAGAGTAGGGCTCAAGTTTGACACAAGTGAATGTTCAACTTGACAATGTTTAACTTGACAATGTTTAACTGGACAATGTTTAACTTGATAATGTTTAACTTGACAATGTTCAACTTGACAATATTTTACTTGATAATGTTCAACTTGACAATATTTCACTTGATAATGTTCAACTTGACAATATTTAACTTGATAATGTTCAACTTGACAATATTTAACTTGACAATATTTATTTTAAAATAATATTTAACTTGACATTATTCAACTTGACAATATTCAACTTGACAATATTTATTTTAACAATATTTAACTTGACAATATTTATTTTAACAATATTTAACTTGACATTATTCAACTTGACAATATTCAACTTTATAATGTTCAACTTGACAATATTTCACTTGATAATGTTCAATTTGACAATATTTAACTTGACAATATTTAACTTGACAATATTCAACTTGACAATATTTCACTTGATAATGTTCAATTTGACAATATTTAACTTGACAATGTTCAACTTGACACTATTCAACTTGACAATATACACGATTTTAATCATTTCGATTTCATTAATTAATATTTTGTTGAATTACGAAGACAGATTATTTATTAGTAAGTATTTATGGGAAAAAATCTGCCTTGAGATTATCATACTCAAAAAATTAGACGGAAGTGTGCCACAATAGCAAGTTTAATTCTTTCAAACCTAAAAAAATTATAAAAGCTTGGGTGATTGCAATATATAACTCATAAAATACATCTTAATGTTGATAGGTACGGATAGATAAATAAACAATCGACTTATCTAGATGTGCACTAACGCTTCAATTTTTAGAAATGATAATATATGTAAATATTTGTATGATACAATGAGTTTTTTTTTTTATTTTATCTTAGGTGCATTTTTTTTAAATAAAAGATTAATTTTTTTACATTTTAAAATATATTTGTCTATTTTTATCTTTTCCTTTCAACCTTCCTCCTTTCATCCCTCTCCATTTTCTTAAGCTGTATTCATCTTTAATCTCTCTATCCAAGATGTCTGGTGCAAAAGTAAAATCATTGCATGCATCCTATATACAAATCAAATATACAACTTTACCAATTGAAACAATTATATATGTATATACCAATAATCTGATGATCTAATCCACCATCATCCACCATTCAGAACATATTTGTTAATCCTAAACATTTTTGGCTTTTAAACGTATTCTCTTAAATCAAAACTAAAGCATTTTTTTTTTCCCTTTCATATTTAAACTCATTTTTTTTTTCCTTTTCTTCTGCAGATATTCCAGTCTGCCATCTCTAGGGAAGTTCGAACGCCGAAAGAGATCTCCGCGCATGCGTGGATCAGTCATGATAGCATCTCATCTTGCTGCTCCATCTGAAGTGTCCCGTATCTGCCCCCCGTCTCGTGCCGGGGACTCTCAAAAGACAACAGTTTCGGGATTACAGCTGGGATTTCCTGGCACAAAGGCCCTCAAGGTTATCAGGGGCTTTGCCCAGTCTCAGGAATCGAGACAACTGCTACCCCCCTTTAAAAAGACTAAGAGAAATAGGTTATCGCCGGGTTTGGGGGGGGGGGGTGGACTCTTACTGTGGGGCTTGGGGACGTTTTCAATGGGGGGGGGGGGAGTGTGAAGTGAGGAGTTTAGAACAGAGAGGGATATGGTTGGGGTGGGGGAGGGGCGGGGGGTGGATGCAACTTCCTGGTGTCCAGTGTAACCAGCCATGTCATCAGTCTTTGAGTTGTTTAATAGGAATAGAGAGACTGGGGGGGGGGTAGAGGACATTTAAAAGAAGCGAGACAGAGAAATGTGAGAGACTGACAGAGAGAGAGAAGAGAGAGAGAGAGAGAGAGAGAGAGAGAGAGAGAAATATAGAAAAGGAAACAGAAATAAACAGAGAGAAGAGAGTTTGAGAAAGGGTAGAGAGAGAGGGAGAGAGAGAGGAGAGAGAGAGAGAAATATACAACTAACAGGACAGAGAAATGTGTGCACAAATTAAGACCTGGCAAAATTTAGATGAAAAGCGCCGTCTGTCAATGAAAGATATGGACAACTTGTGTTTGATCTACTACTTCCAGAATTAGACAAAAAACGTTTTATATGTTGTTACATAGATAAAAGTAACTTGTATCTCTTATCCTTACCCCCTCCCCTTTACAACATAATCCCTCCTCCATCATCCCACCCCCTTCAGAGAGGATTACCTAATATGTTAAAATAGCTGAATATACAAGGGACAGACGTTATACATATGCGATTAGGTCATTGCGTTAAACGGCACTGTAATCAATACAGATACATTCGTAGACCTGAATAGCGTGGTATACATCTTGCTTCATCTACATTATACATGAATGTTTTACATGAATACATCAAGATGTATGGATGATCTGGGATGAATACATCAGGATGTATGGATGATCTGGGATGAATACAGCAAGATGTATATAGATGATCCAGGATGAATACAGCAAGATGTATGAATGATCCGGGATGAATACAGCAAGATGTATAGATGATAGCTGCATATAACCCTTCACTGTCTATTTGAATGTTGGAACTTACAGGAAACTTTAGGAATAAATATAATAGTGAAAGAGCAACACTTTGTTTGATGTCATTGTGTGCATTGCCATGATGGTGTACAACGATCCACAAATTCAACTTTGACTGTGTTATTATTCTCAAATATTAAAAAATATAAATACTGTGATCACTGTTTCGTTTTATTTTTGTAAGTAAAAGAGTACCTAAAATGGTATATTTTTTTTTTTATTTAAGATGATAAAAGTGGAAACCAATGTCCAGATCAAAGGATACTATTAAATACGTTATTTTTTAAAACAAGAGAAAAATTTAAATATCATGATATTGACTGTGTCGTTGTATCTACAGTGTAGAATACACAAAGATAAATTATTTTCTTATCTCGCCCCAATAGTGCAAAGGGAAATAACTCAGTACAGGGAAATAACACCCTACTAACTCAAATTTCCGCTTTTTTTTTTTTTTTACGCTATGAGTTTTCTAATGACTTATTTTATAGTCCTACAGGCCGGCTGCCGTAAGACACGAGGCCTAATGAAACGGAAGGGCCTTTATGTCTGAAAGACAATTATTTCCATGGGCTGGACCCCCACCGGGTGTCGTTATTTGGAATACAGAACTCGCTGGCAATCCTCGGATTGAGAGAGCGAGAGTAGGATACTGGACGCGAAGATCAATCGATGAAGTGAGGCGAAGTACGTCACAGTTATGACCCTCCTCCTCCCACCCGCCTAGAGCGAGAACATGTATGGTACATAGAGTACCATAGAGTATGGTGATGAAGAAACTTAGTTCAGTTCAGTATGGGCATTTACAGTGGCGTGCCTGGGGGGGGGCGGTGGGTGTGGTCCCGCACCGGGCGGCATTTTTTATTACTTTTTAGGGGGTGGGGCGGCAAAAATGTATAGATTAAATTGAAATACCTAAATGAGAGGGCGGCCAAATCGTCTTCCGCCCTGAGCGGCTGATACCCACGCTACGCCGCTGGACATTTGGCTTTTAGTTTCGCCGCACACTCCGAACACTGCTTCCATTTTGTACATCCTATCCTTCACATAGTCACTCAGAAGGACACATACAAAAACATACGCACAAACATATATACATATATAGTAATGTCGAGTGAGAACTCGACTCACATGCAAAGAGTACAGGGCAGGGGCTCGATTTAACGCAGGGGATGCCGAGGATATCCCCGACACTGAGACCGGTCATCCCCGGCCAGCTCCGTAGCGGGAAAATTCTACAGCAGGGGCCAGGCATTCTACAGCAGAGGCCACCCCAGGGGGGGGGCCAGGCCAATAGCGGCCGGGGGGGGCAGGTAAAAAATGTTACTAAGTAGAGAAAACAAGCAGAGGGGACCAGACAAACGCAGCGGGGGGGGGGCCCCCGCATGTGACCTGTCGGTCTGTGACCCAGCTGGGGATAAAATCATAGACATCTATCCCCGGCTCTGCAGAAATTTTTCTTTTCATCCCCGGCACTGAAACATGTCAGTCATCTCCGTAAAACATGTCACCCGGCACTGAAACATGTCATCCCCGGCACTGAAACCATGTCATCCCGGCACTGGTTTTTTCTTAAATCGAGCACTGGTACAGGGTACTGTCTTTGGTAAAGCAAATATTATTCTCCGATGACTTGAGAGGAGTCCACAAAAAGGACGTATGAAAGCACAACACATATATATACACACATATATATATATATATATATATATATATATATATATGTGTGTGTGTGTGTGTGTGTGTGTGTGCATATATTTGGTGTAATGTACAAGTGTTCTAAGTCTTTTTTTTTTTGGCATGCCCCTTTGTCTAAAATCTAAAAGGTTAACGTCGCTCGGGTGGTAGGGGGTAGTGTTATCTATTTTAACTTTTACTTTTCCGTCATATCTCCGAAGATCCCACTAAGAAAATTGTATCGCTCCATAGCGGTGGCGTAATTAGGTTGGGAAGCGGAAGAGGGCTTTAGCCCCGGGGCAGCACTGACTTAACCGCTGCATAAGTGCTTCCTACTATAGTGCGTTTTTTGTAATGGAATGGGGGCGCCGTTTTTTTTCCCGGCACTGCCAGCACTAAAAACGCCCCTGCTCCATAATCTCGCAATATTTGATATAGTCTCAACTTTCCTTTGCGTTATATTTAAATGTCACTTGATGTAAATGTGGGGGGGGGGGGGGGGGGGGGGGGGGGCGGCGGTGGGGTGATTTTGCCCGTCTTTTTACTAAGCCTAAATTCTGTAATAACCCTCTTTAATAAAAAAAAACATAAAAAAAATAAAATAAAATAATATTATGTTATTTTTTGATTTGGTTTGTTTAAATATGTTTTGACTTTCTACCGAGGTATGGGGGGGGGCCAACAGTGTCGGCGTCCATCGATATGTTTTGTATCATTCCATTCCCCCCTCCCACCTCCCCCCTCCGAGTACCCTTCTTCCCAGTGTTTCCTTTAGCCGACAGAGAAGCCGAAATTCAATTAGCATTGTATTATACGTTTTTACTGGAGGAGGGTTTGGGGGGGGGGAAGATTCGTCAAATAATATAATCAAAACGTAGAAGGCAAGAACATCATAATACTAATACTCTTAGAAGTTACAGTAACTTTAGTTCAGGGGAATCTCAAAATGTGGCTCGCGATCCTCTGGTGGGCCGCGAGGTGATTTCAAGTGGGTCGCAAAGATTTTGAATAATTGCAATTCCGATAATGTGCCCAATACGTTTAGATACTATTTGTTTTTTTTTTTTTCATTTTTACTTTATTTACAAGTGCGTCATAAAAATTGATCAGTTGTTTTAGTAGGTCGCGGATCGAATCCGTTTGCTCAAATATTATCTAATGGCTTTTTGGTAACACACATTGTTCTGACCTTTACTGTGTGGTCAAGTTTCTTTTGCGCTCTCTTTTTTTCTACTGCAAGTCAGTTACCGTAAAAATAGGATGTAATAAATGAATGTGAAAGTAATAAAGTGAGGGTGAAAGAGTGAAGTAGAAGAAAGATTAAGAGAGAAGAGTGAAGAGAAGAAAGAGTGAAAGTACAAGAATAGAAGAAGAGAAAGAGAGGAAGAGAGAGAATAGAGTGAAGAGAAAGAAAGAGTGAATGAGAGATGAAGAGGAGAGAGTGAATAGAGTGAAAGTAGAAAGATAGAGTGAATGAGAAATGAATAGAGTGAAGTAGAAAGAATAGAGTGAATGAGAAAGAATAGAGTGAATGTAGAAAGTAGATAAATGGAAAGAAAGAGTGAATGTGAAAGAATAGAGTGAATGTGAAAGTAATAAAGTGAATGTAGAGATGTAATAGAGTGAATGTAGAAATGAATGGATTAAATGAGATATGTAATAGAGTGAATGTAGAGATGTAATAGAGTGAATGTAGAGATGTAATAGAGTGAATGTAGAAATGAATAGAGTGAATGTAGAGATGTAATAGAGTGAAAGTGAAATGAATAGAGTGAATGTAGAAAAATAGAGTGAATGTAGAAATGAATAGAGTGAATGTAGAAATGAATAAAGTGAATGTAGAGATGTAATAGAGTGAATGTAGAAATGTAATAGATTAAATGAGATATGAATAGAGTGAATGTAGAAATGTAATAGAGTGAATGTGGATGTGTAATAGAATGAATGTAGAAATGAATAGAGTGAATGTAGAGATGTAATAGAGTGAATGTAGAAGGGGGGGATGAATAGAGTGAATGAGGAGAAAGAGGAAAGAGAAAGAAAGAGGAATGTAGAAATGAATAGAGTGAATGAGAAATGAATAGAGTGAATGAGAAAGTAATAAAGTGAATGTAGAGAGAATAGAGTGAATGTAGAAATGTAAAAGGTTAAATGAGAAATGAATAGAGTGAATGTAGAAATGTAATAGAGTGAATGTAGAAATGAATAAAGTGAATGTAGAGATGTAATAGAGTGAATGTAGAAATGTAATAGATTAAATGTAGATATGTAATAGAGTGAATGTAGAAATGTGATAGAGTGAATGTAGATAGTAATAGAATGAATGTAGAAATGAATAGAGTGAAGTAGAAGATGAATAGAAGTGAATGTAGAAAATGAATAGAGTGAATGTAGAGATGTAATAGAGTGAATGTAGAAATGTAATAGATGGAATGTAGAGATGTAATGGAGTGAATGTAGATATGAAAAGTGAATGTAGAAATGTAATAGAGTGAATGTGGAAATGTAATAGAGTGAAGAGAAATGAATAGAGTGAATGTAGAAATGTAATAGAGTGAATGTAGAAATGTAATAGATTAAATGTAGAAATGATTAGAGTGAATGTAGAAATGTAATAGAGTGAATGTAGAAATGTAATAAAGTGAATGTAGAGATGTAATAGAGTGAATGTAGAAATGTAATAGATTAAAGAGAATGAATAGAGTGAATGTAGAGATGTAATAGAAGTGAATGTAGAAGATGTAATAGAAGTGAAAGTAGAAATGTAATAGAGTGAATGTAGAAATGTAATAGAGTGAATGTAGAAAGTAATAAAGTGAATGTAGAGATGAATAGAGTGAATGTAGAAATGTAAAAGGTTAAATGAGAAAATGAATAGAGTGAATGTAGAAATGTAATAAAGGAAGAGAAGAGAGTGAATGTAGAAATGAATAGAGTGAATGTAGAAATGTAATAGAGTGAATGTAGAAATGAATAGAGTGAATGTAGAAATGAATAGAGTGAATGTAGAGATGTAATAGAGTGAATGTAGAAATGAAAGAGTGAATGTAGAAATGAATGAATTAAAGTGAAATATATAGAGTGAATGTAGAAATATAATAGAGTGAATGTAGAAATGAATAAAGTGAATGTAGAGATGAATAGAGGTGAATGTGAAATGTAATAGATTAAATGTAGATATGTAATAGAGTGAATGTAGAGAATGAATAGGGTGATGAGAAATGTAATAGAGTGAATGTAGATATGTAATAGAATGAATGTAGAAATGAATAAAGTGAATGAGAGATGTAATAGAGTGAATGTAGAAATGAATAGAGTGAATGAGAGATGAAGTGAATGAGAGATGTAATAGAGTGAATGTGAAATGAATAGAGTGAATGTGAGAGATGAATAGAGTGAATGTAGAGATGAATAGAGTGAAAGTAGAAATTTAATAGAGTGAATGTAGAGATGAATAGAGTGAAAGTAGAAATGTAATAAGTGAATGGAAATGTAATAGAGTGAATGTAGAAATGTAATAGAGTGAATGTAGAAATGTAATAGAGTGAATGTAGAAATGTAATAGATTGTTAGAAATGAAAGAGTGAATGAGAAATGTAATAGAGTGAATGAAAAAATAAAGTGGAATGTGAGAGATGTAATAGAGTGAATGTAGAAATGTAATAGATTAAATGTAGTATGTAATAGAGTGAATGTAGAGATATAATAGAGTGAATGTAGAGATGAATAGAGTGAATGTAGAAATGTAATAGGGTGAATGTAGAGATGTAATAGAGTGAAATAAGAAATGTAATAGAGTGAATGTAGAAATGTAATAGAGTGAATGTAGAAATGTAATAAAGTGAATGTAGAAATGTAATAAAGTGAATGTAGAAATGTAATAAAGTGAATGTAGAAATGTAATAAAGTGAATGTAGAGAATGTAATAGAGTGAATGTAGAAATGTAATAGGTTAAATGTAGGGAAATGTAATAGAGTGAATGTAGAAATGTAATAAAGTGAATGTAGAGATGAATAGAGTGAATGTAGAAATGTAATAGAGTGAATGTAGAAATGTAATAGAGTGAATGTAGAAATGTAATAGATTAAATGTAGAAATGTATTAGAGTGAATGTAGAAATGTAATATAGTGAATGTAGAAATGTAATGAGGGGAATGTGAAATGTAATAGAGTGAATGTAGAAATGTAATAAGTGAGATGTAGAAATGTAATAGAGTGAATGTAGAAATGTATAGAGTGAATGTAGAAATGTAATAAAGTGAATGTAGAGATGTAATAGAGTGAATGTAGAAATGTAATGAGATTAAATGTAGATATGTAATAAAGTGAATATTAATAAAGTGAATGTAGATATGTAATAGAATGAATGTAATTAATGAGGTGAATGTGAGAGATGTAATAGAGTGAATGTAGAAATGTAATAGATTAAATGTAGAAATGTATTAGAGTGAATGTAGTAATAAAGTGAATGTAGATGTAATAGAGTGAATGTAGATATGTAATAGAATGAATGTAGAAATGTAATAAAGTGAATGTAGAGATGTAATAGAGTGAATATAGAAATGTAATAGAGAGTGAATGTAGAGATGTAATAGAGGTGAATGTAGAGATGTATAGAGTGAGAAATAGAAATGTAATGAGTGAATGTAGAAATGTAATAAGTGAATGTAAAAATGTAATAGAGTGAATATAGAAATTAATAGAGTAGATGTAGAAATGTAATAGAGTGAATGTAGAAATGTAATAGATTAAATGTAGAAATGTATTAGAGTGAATGTAGAAATGTAATAGAGTGAATGTGAAATGTATAGTGAATGTAGAGATGTAATAGAGTGAATGTAATGTAATAGATTAAATGTAGATATTATAGTGATGTAGAGATTAATAGAGTGATTTAGAAATTATAGGTGTGTTTTTTGGAATGTAGAGATGTAACAGAGTGAATGTAGAGATGTAATAGAGTGAATGTAGAGATGTAATAGAGTGAATGTAGAAATGTAATAGAGTGAATAGAGATGTAATAGAGTGAATGTAGAGATGTAATAGAGTGAATGTAGAGATGTAATAGAGTGAATGTAGAGATGTAATAGAGTGAATGTAGAGATGTAATAGAGTGAATGTGGAAATGTAATAGAGTGAATGTAGAGATGTAATATAGTAAATGGGGACATGTAACAAAGTAAATATTTTCACCCGACATAATTCAACTTATAAGATGCACACAGAGAGAGTAAATCGATAAATCGATACCTTACTGCAATACGTTTACAGATCAGCGGCGGCTGGTACACGGGGGGGATGGGGGCCGTGGAACTGCAACTCTCCTTATTTCTGTTTGAAATTATCGATATTATCCATTACAACAAGTTTTTCTTTAGTTATTTCTTTTCTTTACACTCGTAATTTTGGGTTTGCAAACTTTCATTCATTCCAGAACCGTATCCGTAGCTCAAAACGTTCGTAACCCGAAAAATTGAAATCAATTTAAGATGAAAGAATCGTCAATTTAAAAAAAAATAATTAACATCCGGGTCGTTCACCAAACAAAACGCCACCAACATGTTTACTTCACGTGTTAAAAAAAAAAATAGAACCACCTAAATAAATTAAATTTTAAAATAAAAGCGAAAATATATAAAGATTTAATCTGTCTTTCGTAACAAGAAAACGAACTTTGGTAAATAAGTCGCTTTCTTTGCTACACAAGTGTCTTGACGGTGTTTCCAAGGGAAACTATCAAGTGAAATTGTCTCTTTCTTTGCTGGGTTATCTTTTTTTTTTGGTAGTCCATCTTGTTGTCTTTCATTAAGTCTACTCGCCTTATGGAAACATGTTTCTTTGGGTGATGGTTCACAATGCAGTCTTCGACGTCTGCCCACTTGCTGCAAATTTCTTTGATTTAACAGTCACTAGCTCCTCATCATCAGACTACTGCTACACCTTTCATTTCTTTAGATCCTCCAGCTTTATCTGCGGTCCTCAATCAGACTTTTCAAATGGTTGCCATCGACTTTAGGACACAATGTTTTGTTAGTACTGCGTTTGTATTTTACACGATCGTCTTAGCTCCTTCGTTAAACTTTGCTCTCTCTCTCTCGTTCTCTCTCTCTCTCTCTCTCTCTCACTCTCTCTCTCTCTCATTCTCTCTCATTCTCTCTCTCTCTTTCTGTCTCTCTCTCTCTTTCTGTCTCTCTCTCTCTTTTTCTGTCTCTCTCTCTCTTTCTGTCTCTCTCACTCTCTCTCTCTCTCTCATTCACTCTCATTCTCTCTCTTACTGTCTCTCTCTCTTTCTGTCTCTCTCTCTCACTTTTTCTGTCTGTCTCTCTCTCTCTCTTTCTGCCTCTATCTCTCCTCTCATACTCTCTCTCTCTCATTCTCTCTCTCTCTCATTCACTCTCATTCTCTCTCTTACTCTTTCTGTCTCCCTCTCTCTCTCTCTTTCTGTCTCTCTCTCTCTCTCTTTCTCTCTCATTCTCTCTCTCTATCTTTCTCTCCCCCATTCTCTCTCTCATACTCTCTTTCTCTCTCTCTTTCTCTCTCTCTCCCATTCTCTCACTTTCTCTCTCTCTCTCTCTCTCTCTCTCTCTCTCGTTTTCGTTCGTAACCCAAGACCAAAACAAAATTCGAGATTGTTGTTTGTTACCCGAATTGTTTGTTATTTGGTTCGTTCGTAAAGCGAAGTTTCACTTTATTTATAAATCCAGATCGTACATTAATCTTAAATTTAAGGCCTAGCTACCCGTGGGTTTATCAAAAAGATTTAATAAAAAAAAACAACCTTGTATGGAGCTGTGCATTGAACAGTTCTAGTTGCGAACTGTTTGGCATTATCGTGCATGCTGAATCAAAGCTCACATTGGAAGCTGCACGCGAAGCTACAAGGCATTTTGAGAGGCCCCCGTCGCTGATGCAGAGCCGACACATATTTTTAAATAAACAGATGAAGTTTGGGCTGGAACCATTTAGATCATTGTAGCTAACGAATGTTTCATTTTTTATTTGATTTTTTTTAGGATTTATATAGTTACTGAATGAATTTCTTTTTATAAAAAAGTTTGTTTCATTTTATTCCATTCTTAACAAAGAATACACATTTCTGGAGTAGTGCCCTCACCGACATTAATTGTTTTTTACAAGCCGCCACTGAAACAGTTAGAGGAACATTTATCTGTGATTTCACCTCACTGAAGTAAAAGGAGCAAACCATCGGTATTGATCGTAACAGAGGTTTAACATTCTCACATGCAAAACCTATTAATAGAAAAGTTACCAGAATACATTGGCCTGGTTAGAATTGTCTTTACTGTTTTAAATCCACTACGCTCGACGCCAGGGGGGCCAGGCAACCATGTTCGCCCTACGCCCTGCCGCATTTAACGGTAATGCTGTCCGTCTCACAACTCGAGAAACCTTACCTTTAATCACTGAAATTAACATTCTGAGATTAATAGTTTCCTAGTATTTTCTAACAATGTATTATGTCTGATTTTGATCATGTTGAAAAAATAAAAAAAAAATATAAATGAAAAAGCCATTTCTTACTTTTCTAAGACATCACTGAGAACAAAAAACTACAAAAAAAAAAAACCAATCAGACTGTTGACCTTCTTTTATTATATCGTGACTCACTTAGTACAACAAATTAATTGATACAAAATCAGTCATAAAAGAAAATTAAAAAAATAATTAACGTAAATGAAATTAAATCTAGCTTTCATTTATCCCCCCCCCCCCAAACTCCACAAAGCAGACGCACAAAAAATACAACAGCAGCAGCAACAACGTTAATAATACGGACATGCGCACTGCGATCATAATGTAGGCCTTAATCTAAACTGTATTCGGCATTGCACATACAAATTTTATATTACGAAAAATGTGTGTGTGTGGGGGGCTGGGGGGTGAGAGGGTGGGTGGAGGCGGGGGAGGTAAAATCAAGCTATATAAAGCCACGTGCATTTCTAGAAAAACATTTTTCTTAATTATCTTTTAAGATTAATATGTCGAGATCAATGCAGAATTTAGAGTTACACAAACCCCCAAATATTGTTTCCTATACAATTTGTTATACAATTTGTTTTAACGAATGCTGATTTTAATTAAATTAAAAATGTTTAAACCATCTGTAACATGTGGACCAGTTAAGAGAAAAAAAAATAATTAAAAATAACAATTATTTTATTTGTGTATAAAAAGCCTAGGTCTTTAAAGTTGTTTTTTTTTTAAATTTCCAAAATAAATCCAATCCACGTATTACAATTTTTGTTTGAGGTTTCTGTTTTTTTTTGACGTCTGGTGAGTCTGAAACCAATTCAAACTTTGTCAATGTTATTAGAAAAATCTGGTCTACACGTCTGGGTGTAAAATACGAAATATTTCTTTGTCGGAAGTACAATGTCACTGCAACATTTTTTTTAATGTTTATTAATTGATATTTAAAATATTTCTTTTTTATTTCTTTTATAGAACGTTCAAACTTTCTTCGTTTAACAAATACATTTTTTTTTAATTTTTTTTTAAGATTGTTCGAAATTTTTTTTTCTGTTTGGCTTTTTAATCTATTATTGTGTATTTTGTTGGGTTAAATTAATTTATCGAATATCGTGAGTTGGTCTTTTTTTACTGTTGTGTTTTCTCATAGTTCATGGGTTTATTTCATTTCTTTGTCCGTTAACAGCTTTTTTCCAGCAGCCTGTAGTTAGGGTCATTATATTTTGGCCTGTCCAGCAGCCTCTCTAGTTAGCATTGGTATATTTTGGCCTGTCCAGCGGCCTCTAGTTACGATTAATATATTTTGGCCTGTCCAGCAGCCTCTAATTAGGATTAGCATATTTTGGCCTGTTCAGCAGCCTCTAATTAGGATTATTATATTTTGGCCTGTCCAGCAGCCTTAGGATTAGTATATTTTGGCCTGTCCAGCAGCCTCTAGTTAGGAATAGTATATTTTGGCCTTTCCAGCAGTGTCCATTATTTGACATATTTGATCCATTCTTGGATTACCACTTCAACGCGTTCATTTCCGGTGATGCATGCAAGACAGTTTTGCAGATAGTATCGTGACGTCAGACAATTTCTAACGAACTATGTCAGCTTTTGCATTTTCTAAGGAATAACAAGATGCTGGTATTTATGCTTCATATTTGATACTCCAGGAAGTTTCATCTCATAATATAGATTTAGAAAATAGACGAACATACGAACTGATAGATACAAAATATGGATAAAGAGTTTAATAATTGGTTGATAGGTAGGTCAAAAGGTCGGTCACTTAGTAGCTGGACTGTTAGATAATAAGCAGCCAGGTAACCGGAAAATGATTGTGCAGTAAGTTTAAAGGTGAATATGTGTCTAGGTATCCTTATTGTAAATAGTTATAGGTTTAATCCACTGTTCGATGCAGTTCAAGTTTTCCTCATACAATGTATGTCTTAAAATATTGTTAGCTACGAATATACATGAATGTCAACAGACTGAACATTTGAGTCGATGTTTCAATTCAGACATTTAGGTTTGTTTACCACAGCATAAGATTATGGTAATCCTCCACCGGATCTAAATGCTGATATCTTGGGATCTCTCGAATTCCGTATCTGTCTCACTAAAATGATATTTTTATTTATTAGGTAAACGATTTTCTATTCGAATTGACGTTATGAGTAACCTTTTTCGGTTTGTTTGCTTTGAGAAAAAAAAAAACACTCCGCTCCGCTGCGGAAATCTAAACATGTCTGAATGTTTCTATTGTAATGTCATTGCAGCGAAACATATGCGGAATTCGTGAGTTCTAGACAATGAAATTTCCGAACGGTGGGGACTTACATTTAAGGTCTTGAAGACATCAACCAAAATGGTGGCAGATGAATATATTCCGGTGTTTGATCCTGATAAGAGCTCCAGCTATATTAAATCTCAGTGATATGTTGATCTTTAGGTCAGTTAGCAGATGCATAGGCGTCTGCAATATTTACAACACCAAACAAACAAACAACTGCAACTGTAATGAACGCCATTTTAAACCCTCTAAACAAAAAATGTCCAACAGTGAAATAGTCTCCCGGACTAAATCCTATTCACTGGTCTTTTCCGTCATACCTTCTTTCTCTCCATCTATTAGGAAGGAGTATGGATGTGTGTGTACTCCTCTTATTCATATTTAATCATCACTCCTCCAGGGCAGCCATTGAAGTGGAGCGAGGAATCCCTGATGTACTCACTGGATAGAGACAGGCCCGCTGCTTATGTTTTGTTTTGTTTTTTTCTGTCATAGAAGTCAATGCCGCTCGTAAAGTCAGTGTATTGTAAAAAATGTTACATTTAGTTACTGCAAACACCCCCCCCCTCGGTTACATTATTAAACAAGGATGTACGGACTTTGTTTGTATCTTTCTCTGCGTGTGTTTGTGTTTGTGTGTGTGTGTGTATTACTGTACAACCTGATAACGTGTTATAACCTGGTATGTATTGGGCTTGTCAAGCTGTGTGACCAATCCAAAATACATCTTTATTTTTTTTTACATTCGCAGAAAGTTGAATTGAAGTAATTTATATCGATCAACCTCATTTACGACATATTTATTCATACGATGGCACTACAGTAAATCGTTATCAGTTAGTTGAATGATTTTATTTATTTATTTATTTTGCTATTTTTTAAAATAATCCATTAAGTGTTTTGTGGTAGAGATTACTTTAATATATTTGAAGTTTTGTACATTTTAATAGAGTACACTTGTGAAACATAAAAAAAAAATAATTAAAATCTTATTACGTCATTTTTATTTGTCGTGTGTTTACATTGTCAGGAACATGGGTGAGCTCTTCACACGATGACGTTCAATTAGATCATGCACTTTAATATCGAATTCTTTTCCTCCAATATATCCAGGGCACCACAGGAGTCAAAAGTAGGAGGGGGGGAACTTAAGGGAATCGAACCTGTAGAGCTCTACCGCTATGGTGGTCTCGCTTACAATACCACCTCCGTCGAGTCATTCCTATGTTGGTCCAGCTCCGTAGCGTGAAAATTATACAGCAGGGGCCAGGCATTCTACAGCAGGGGCCGGGCAATAGCGGGGGGGGGCATGTAATATATTTTACTAAGTAGAGCAAATTAGCAGAAGTGGGCCAGACAAAACGCAGGGGACCCAGCCCCCTGGCCTCCCGCACGCTACGGGCCTGTGTTGGTCACTACATGTAAATCGAGAAGAAGTGACACAGGAACATAATTTTGTTTCAACGTTCAGTTAATGTTTAACCTATATCTAAAATGAGTATGCCATTTTCCTGTTTTTTCTATGTTCCACCTGTATCCTAATATGTCATTTTTCTGTGTAACACTCAGCCTACATAATTTTCCTAAATTAAAAAAAACTTAAGAAAAAAAATTTTCAGAAAAAAAAAAGTGTTTTTAAGAAGGTATCATTCGGAAATTGTTAAATAAACGCTTAAACACATGACGTCATTTCTCAATATATAAATAAATATATAAACTTATATATATATATGAATAAATCGGAGAACACCGAATCCGTTCTGCCCAAAGAGCAATCGAATACCCTCCCTTCCCCCTCCCCCCCCCTTCACCGCCTATCGTGTTCGTGGGCTCTTCGTTTGGAAACACTGACCTGTAATTAATCGCAAAGGGCAGTGATCTCCTAATTTATTTGTTTTGTAAAAATGAACCTATACCGGTACTTGTATCTGAAATGTTTATCAAAGCGCACATCTGATACATCAAGTTTAGGTCAATCAGTTCAACTACTCATTCTGTTGTTCGACATGCACTGTGTCTGGGGGGGGGGGGAGGGAAGGGTGTGTATGTGTGTGTATATGGGAGGGGGGTTCCCTTACTCAAACATTTTATTTGAAAAAAAATATCATTTAAAAATAATCATAAATGGACCGAGAGGGGGGTGGGGGAGAGATGAGAGGGGGTTAATACCAAATAGCTGTGCACTCACTGCATGATAACATCAACACAAGAACCTACTCTCATTATCAACCACAAACAATATCTCACGAATATATCAACAAGATACAACAAGAACCAGGTGCTGATAACTCTGGTTGAAAACGGAAAAAGAAAATCTATCCGGTGGTGCAAAAAAAAAAACAAACAAACATGTGTTGTTTTGTTTTTTTTAAAGTGTTTTCAATTTTTTTTTTATTTATTTTTTGACAACCTTAGATGGAGAGAAAGAGAAGACATGAAATTCATGAAAGCTAAAGGATATCAAAGAAACGAAAATATCATCATCATGCAACCAAAAAGGGAATCCCCCACTGAGCTCCCCGACTCCCGGCAGTACGTTCATCCCTTTCGCGACATCCATCTTCATTCTCTTCGCCGCCATGTTTTGGCGACATCCCGCAGCTTTGCACGGAACTAGCCTATGGCGCGTACTTGATTACTTTTCGGAGGTGCACTAAAAACACAACGGTGGGGTGGCGCCGCAGGGAGGCGGAGGGATACAAGTACCCGATTAATGAGCTTCGTGATTAGAGTCCTTGTGTGTGAGCGAACCCTGAGCGATGGAAACGGGAGAAAAAAAAATGAAAGGGGGCATGGAAAATTTAGAACGAAAAGTCTGAACTGAACAATGGATGAACATGAACGGGGGAGGGGATGAAATGGGTGAGAATATAAAATGCTGATATGATGGGGAAAAAATGTTAATATGATGGGAAGCAATGCTAATATGAAAGATGAGAATGTTAATGATATGATTAAATGAAAAAAATCTTATCGTCTTTGTGTACAAAGAATTCATATGCTTCATAAAATATATTAACGCAGGTATCAAAGCTTTTATTCTATTTGTTGTTGCTTTTTTGGTCAAATTAAATACATGAGTAAAAGATTTTGTTTCGGTTGTGGCGAGTGGAAATTTTTAATTTTTTTTTTTAATTTATTTTTACATATTTATAAACAAACAAGTTATATTAGGGTAAAAAAATATCATATGAAGTTTGCTTTGCGAAAAAATCAGCCATCTATGCAACAAACAAAGCAACTATCATCAAATGTCGTCAATAAACCAACAATCAATTCTTGCAATCAATAAACCAACCATCAATTAGTGCAACTAATAAACCAAACATCAATGCATGCAACCAATAAACCAACCCTCAATCCATGCAACCAATAAACCAACCCTCAATCCATGCAACCAATGAACCAACCATCAATCCATGCAACCAATAAACCATCTATTTAACAAAACTAGCCAACGAAACAATCAACAGATAAACTTTATTAATTTTCTGAACCATTACGGGAATTTTTACCCTCTCAAAATCGACACCCCTGCCTATGGTGGGCAAACAACAAAGATTAGATGGCTCTCACTTATCTGTAAACATATCGGAAGGAAAAAAATCGCAAACCCAACCGAAGTGAAAACAAACCCAGCAGTGCTTCCTCTAGCACAGAGGCGTAACATTAATGGGGTTTGAAATTTACGTCAGGGATTTAGTTCTCGGGATTTCTCGGGACCATTAGAATGAGACGAGAATGATACTTAGCGACACTTATAAACGAACTAAGTGTTTGCGTCTATCTATCTATCTATCTATCTATCTATCTATCTATCTATCTATCTATCTATCTATCTATCTATCTATCTATCTATCTATCTATCTATCTATCTATCTATCTATCTATCTATCTATCTATCTATCTATCTATCTATCTATCTATCTATCTATCTATCTATCTATCTATCTATCTCATATATATATATATTATAATAACAAAGCTACATATATGGAAAATGTTGGTCTTCATAATTTAGCTCGCGCCCCCCCTCACACACCCACACCCATCCCATGGTCATTACACCAAAATACATGTATGCTCACTTTAAAATCAAATTGCTTCTGCGAGAGGACACACATTGACCGTTGAACATAAATTGACCGTTGAACATAAATTGACCATTGAACATAAATTGAACATACGTTTAAGACGTTTGCAAATACCTGATCAGGGATTTTTTCCCTCTCCCCCCCCCCCGCCCTTTTTCACTTTTGCAACCAAAAATAAAGGATGATACGGAAAGGAATGCCCCCAGCTGGATGACTGAACAGACGACACCTTTGAACTTACGTCACACACACATTGAAGTCACTGTACAGCTATGAGTCAGACGCATGCAGATATCTGACCTATGACATTCACCCCCTCCCCTCCTTCACCCCTTCCCCCAATCCATATAAACATTTAAATTGTTAATAAACAATATACATTTGTTCATTTTTTTTTCATTCGTAGCATTTGTTCATATTCCAGATTAGCGTTCAACTGCTGCTTACATCCATGAATGAAAATAAAATCTTTCCTTCACTTACACAGTGATTCTCAAATGACTTCATTTCTGGACGTCCCATTTAACATCTCAATAATCTTAAACTATGCCAGCTCGTTTTGATAAATTTCCAGCCAGACAGTGAGCGCCCTAATCGAAGTAGCCTGTGTGGCGCTATAGCTGGAAAACACAACCTTTAGACCTACAATTCAACGTATGAATAGCTCTACTGTACTCAGTTGAAAAATCTTAATTGGTATGGTGTGGTATAAACAGGTGTGTTCAAACTTCGGCCCGTGGGCCGAATTCGGTTAGCTGGCCTGTTTGATTTGGCCCGCATACCAAACAAAGTTTTCTTGCATTTTTTTTTTACAATTTATTTACATTTTACCAGTACTTATATAAATAACCTCTAAATATGCACTTGATACGTTCCCCTCCCCCCTTGTCAAGTTATAGAACCCACGGTGGTCCACGACTGTAAAAGTTTGTTCACTCTGGTTTAAGAGGATAATGAGAGCGTGTGTATTTTATCAAAACATAAAGTATACATTTGTTCACACTTAACGAAACAATTTTTTTTTAGTTATTTCACAAACATTAAAGTGAAGTACAAGTTTTCTTACATACCATTACTAGCCCTTACAAATATCTACCAGCGGAAAAAAAAATTTATCAAATATTGCTCACACATTATAATAAACTGAATTAATTTGAGTCTAGTCTACCCACAACCACTTATCCCATCTGTACATTTTCAAATCCCATAACGTGCAATCATGCGTCAATTAAATGGAGATGTTTAAAAAGATAATATCGGGTCATCCTGTTCATATTTGAACACAAGTCGTCCCCATCCCCACCCCCAGTGGGTTGATCCAACCGATGGAAAAGAAAGGGGTTGAAGATGGAGAGAAGAACCTATAAAAACGACACGGTATTAAACTGCGGTACTTACATGAAAGGGGCAGCTTACTCTCTTAAACACTTATTAGCTCATAACTTCCCCTGAGGCACAAAAATATTAAAACAAGAAAAAAAAACGAAAATTGTTATGAAAAATTCACGGGGATGTTAAAAGGTAAGGAAATAAAAACAATAAGTGCAAGAAAAAAAAATAATAATAATAAATAAATAAAATAGACATGAAAAAGCTTTGAGCAACTTGCAGTGTGTTTTTAAAAAAAAAAAGGAAAAATTGAGTTGATGGCAAAAAGCAGACGACTTTAAAAAAAACAACAAAAAAACGGAGTAAATCATAAAATATATTTTAAACCAGACGCATGGCTACATCTTCCCTCATGTCTACCACTGTGAGTACTTTTTTTATTTATTTTTTTATTTTATATAACGGACTCACGGCAGGGGTCTATCTGGAGAAGAAGAAGCCCCCCCCCCCCCCCCCCGTTTTTTATTTTGTGTTGGGAGGTCTTCCAACGTGAGAGACGAAATACGATCAAAGCCATCGCTGCGTGATCCAACTCGCCGTGCCTGGAAGATGTTGAAGATTTCTGTTGACTGAGTGGATGGAGTTTGAGTCTAGCTACATTTTGCGTGTGTGTATGTGTGCGATTATTGTGTGATGATGCGTGCGTGTGTGTGCGAGTGTGTGTGTGAGTGTGTGAGTGTGTGTGTGAGCTTCGTGTATATTTGTGCTCGTGTTTTCAGTGAGAGAATGCTATGAGTTTCTTTTTGTTTTTCGAAGTTTTGTCTTAAGGAAAAACAAAATAAAGAGGTAAATAATAGACTGAAAGGTTCGCGAAATTAGCACAATAATACTAATAACTAATAACACTGAATACTGATAACCAGTGCCGAACCTATAATTAGGGGGCCCGGAGGCTTGGCCTCTTTGGGGCACCCTGCAGTTTGACATTCGACACCATGACATGAGATAATGTACTTAATATTTAATGTAAAAAAAAATGTGTGAACCCCCCCCCCCCTTTTCAAACTGGGACCCGTGGGGCTTTTGAATTTGGACCCCCCTCCCCAGGTACACCACTGCTGATAAGATTGACCGTTTCAATGAAATAATTAAGGCTGGACTCATTAGGTCAGATATGGGCAAACTACGGCCATCGGGCCTAGTCTCCGTAAGATTGTTTCATCAGGCCAGCTCTCTGCTCTTTCAACTCGTTCATTCCAATGACTTCTAAATGTATTATATATTATGTTAGTAAACACTCAACACGTCAGCTCTTGGTCCGGCCCTTCTGCCAAATATATAAACCCAATGTGGCCCGCGGTTTAAAAAGTGTGCCTACCACTGCACTAGATCCATCGCATTATACTTGTGTTGCTTTGGCTAAAAGCATCATCTGAATGCTGCAGTTTGCGGGTTCAAACTCATCGATCACAGACACCTGCCTTCCATTGGTGCTACCGTAGCCGTCATATACTAGTATACGGTGGCGATTAAAAAAAAAGGGGGCACTACAGAAAATGTGTCACTAGTAGATTATATGGAATCAAGATGTAAACATCTCATCCCATTAAAAAAGTGGCATGGAATCAGAGGCGAATTCTTGGAATCAGAGGCGAATTCTTGGAATCAGAGGCGAATTCTTGGAATCAGAGCCGAATTCATGGAATCAGAGGCGAATTCATGGAACCAGAAGCGAATTCATGGAATCAAAGGCGAATTAACCCTCTCTTTTCTTAAAGACTCCAATATTTTGTTCTTCGCCCGGGGACTTCACCTGACCTAAGTCTGTCTCAGCATAGAATCAATTGGTATGATCATGTCAAATGGATCACAATAACTTTGTAATAATAGTTCATTATTCTTGAAGATTTGTTTGTGCTGTTGGGTTTATCGGTTTGGTTTTAAGGCCGCGAGCGATATAATACATTTAGATAAACTATCGTCTTTTACTTGACCAATCTTCAGCGTTTGGTCAGTTTATATAGCGCCTTTTATAGATTACACCCGATGTCCGAGGCTACGATAGTCATAGAGGCACGACGGTGGTTGTAAGAACCTGTAACAGTTACTGCCCACGTAGGGCTGGCAACTCAGCCGTCGTCTGCTGGTGTAACATCGGTATCAACCAATGATTTTTCAAGGCAGTGCGCGTGCGCTTGCGTGCGCACAGTTCGTCGAACGCACGTGCGCACAACTTGTTAATTGCTTGCAATCACATTACAACTTTTACACGGTTACGTTGTGAACACAAATTTTAATTTTCTTCTAAATCTGAACATAGCCTCAGTAATACTAAAGCAGTGATAGCGACCAGACAGAAGTCTTTATGAGTGAGATATATATTAACATCTGTTCTAATATCTCTCTCTCTCTCTCTCTCTCTCTCTCTCTCTCTCTCTCTCTCTCTCTCTCTCTCTCTCTCTCTCTCTCTCTCTCTCTCTCTCTCTCTCTCTCTCTATCTATATATATATATATATCTATATATATATCTATCTATCTATCTATCTATCTATATATATATATACATATAATCCGTACAGGCCCGTAGTGTGCTGGGGGGGGCAGGGGGCCGGCCCCTGCTATTGGCCTGGCCCCTGCTGTAGAATTTTCACGTTACAGGGCTGAATCAGTAACGAAATAAAAGACATAAAAAATTATGAAGAAATTGACAAAGCTTGTGTTGTAATAAACATTTAACTATTTCATGTGTAGCATTTCGGTAAAACCCTATAGTAAATGGCAATAGTTGTAAATACAAGGCAATAGTTGTAAATACAAGGAAATAATTGTAAATACATGGCAATAGTTGTAAATACATGGCAATAGTTGTAAATACAAGGCAATAGTTGTAAATACAATGAAATAATTGTAAATACAAGGCAATAGTTGTAAATACAATGAAATAATTGTAAATACAAGGCAATAGTTGTAAATACAAGGCAATAGTTGTAAATACAATTTGACTGAAATGATAAAAATAACCGTATCTCATCCGAAAAGTAAAAAAAAATTGAGTAATTTGAATTTAAATGTCGTAAAGATAGGCGGTATGATGTAGCACGACACCTGCAGACAGGCCATCCATCACACACGTGGGGGACTGTTTGATGTCGCCCTATCGCAGTGGGGCGGCGAGGGGGGAGGGGGTATCTGATAATCACAAGAGGGAACCGGTTGGTGCCACACACGACCTGGTATGGATGCATGGGGGCGGCCAGGGATCGATGCGATGCTGGTCAGGTGGTTGTTACTTACCACTTCCGCCGACGCGCTCTAGCGTGTAAGGATGAGAGACGTTGATGGTTGTACCCCCGTGGTACCTCTGGTAGTACTGCAACCCACGGACATGATGGCGAAGCTAGACAAAGAGGTAAACGATCGAGAAGAGCCGTGGCTGGCTATTGTGAGAGCCTTTGGGCGAGAGTTACGGGTTGCTGTTGCTGTTGTTGTTGCTGTTGCTGCTGTTGTTGTTGTTTGTTTTTATTTTGTCACCGTACTACAGATCTTAAAAAAAAAAAAAAGTAAAAAATTAAATTAATTTAACAAGGTTATTTCGGTGCCACGTGTGGCCACACATCCTTCACTACGTCATTATTATCGATCTGGTGATTCGATTTTTTTTAAAACGATAGAAAAGTTGGCAAGCTGTTATATATATATATATATTTAAAAGTATATTAATTCAACGAATGTGAAAGGATTCTATCGAAATATGTGTTGTGACTAGGAGGGCCACCTTAACATTGTTATGAAGCTCGGTGACCAGATTAAAATATAAATGATCATGGCCCCAAAGAAGGTGAGCAATACATTAAATGCATGCAGTCAAACCAGAGGTGGCCCTAGCAGGACTGTTGAAAAGCACGGGATCTTGGACTAGTGTCAAAGAACTGTATCTGTTGTTTAATTATCCAATCAAAACGTCCTTATCGACTCGGCCGGCCGCTGATGTGTTATTACTGTATATGCCAGGTTTTTTTTTTAACTTCAGCCATTTCATATCTGCGAAAACCCCCATGTGAGCATGAAATGTCTATTCCTAAGATTTTTATCAACCAACAGTTTTCTTTTTATTGCCCTGCTTTCAACTCCACCCGATAGTGCAATGGACATGGAGGCACCGTAGGGGACACAAAAAAAGGTAAAGTGACCGTACAAGAACATCGCCAGGGCCGGGGGAAATAATAATCCACTTGCAGACTTAACTAAATTTGTGTGCACCCCAATCACTTATTTGCAAGACTGTATTAAAACCACGTGATGTGAAATAAAAAATGGGATGGGCTGTATCCACGGGGAAAAAATGGGTGCTAGGTCCGGCATGCTCTCCTCACTACACCGGTCCTGACAGATCCCTAGCCTCGTTAGGTTTTTCTGATTTTTTTATTTTTTTTTTAAATTTTCGACTCCTCTCGCAATTTTTTCGCAATTTAGAAAAGGTTAATGTCTTGCCTTTTATCATTCAGTAAAATTTATTTATTTATTCATTTCCCTGCCTCCCCCCCCCGCCCCCTACAATTTTCGAGCACCAACTTAAGTTAATTTTAAGGGCAGTACCACCCACCCACCACCTTAATTCCCGTCCAGCTATATTGTCCTTCCTCCGACCACCAATCCCCCACACACACACACACCCACCAGATTCACAATTCAGCGTATTTGGTCACGTGGCTCTGTTTAGCCAATGCTTGACGAGTGTGTGTCCAAAAACTTTGCGGTGTTGATAAAGGAACTTTGCTCAAGTTTTTAAGACCAGCCCAAGATTCACCACACACACACACACACACACACACACACACACACACACATAAAATCACATTCGAGAAGGGACGCGAGTGGGTAATGGCACCAGTGTCTTGTCGAATGTAAAAAAAAAAAAGTGACTTGGGGGGAAAAGGGGGGGGGGAGAGATTTGCAGATTTTAGGTGACAGATCTTTCTGCTCTACACTTTGATCTTTTCTGAGTTGTTTTTTTTCCCCCTCATCGGGATCTCAGGTCGAAGAGTTTAAGATGGCTGGATTTCTTTTCTGTTGTCATGTGACTTTCTGAAAGATGAAGGACAACATCATTTTTTTTTATTAATTTTTTTTTTTAAGAGTTTCATGAAGAGGATTGCGCATGCGTCTTATGGAGTCTGTATTAGGTTAAAATCCAGAATAATTTAATTAAAAAAAAATGAAACTAAAAATTCACCGAAGCAGGGTGGGTAAATTTCGAAAGAGATTTTAAAAGTTGAAGTGTTCCATGAAAATTGTGTGCTTATAAGGCAACTCAAAGAATCTGATGATCCGGTGATGAACTAATTTGTCTGACATTGTTCATTACCTCGTCTTACCGTTGTTTATTTTTTGTTCAGGTTATACTTAGAGTTTCACTGACCTAATTTAAATGTCACACATATAGGCACTGGTTGTTACATAAATATAAAGTTTTTCTTGTCACACGAGCCTGGCTTCTGTGATCTAGTAGATAGTGTGCATCCAAATACATAACTGTAAGTTGCACGTCTTTGTCATGCTAAGCTTTCAATCCACCATTCAATCCATCATTGAGTTCACCATTCAACCCATCATTGAGTTCACCCTTCAACCCATCTTTGAGTTCACCATTCAACCCATCATTGAGTTCACCATTCAACCCATCATTGAGTTCATCATTCAACCCATCATGGAGTTCATCATTCAACCCATCATTGAGTTCACAATTCAACCCATCATTGAGTTCATCATTCAACCCATCATGGAGTTCACCATTCAACCCATCATTGAGTTCAACATTCAAACCATCATTGAGTTCATCATTCAACCCATCATTGAGTTCACCATTCAACTCATCATGGAGTTCACCATTCAACCCATCATGGAGTTCACCATTCAACCCATTATTGAACCCAACATTCAACACACCTATGCGGCCAATATTCAAACCCAACATTTCATCTACCTTTGACAAGCCCATATTTCAACCCCTCATTCAACTCACCAATGAACCCACTATTCAACCCATGACTCAACCTCTCCCATCAACTAACAGATGGTTTGAGTTGCAGTATATACATTACAATTGTTAAACGATAACAAGTGGGTCAAGAAGACAAAATAGATCCGTGTATTCTTTTATCATGTCAGCCGCCTTTTTACCGCCACCATACCGTTCCGCCCGGTAATTTCAATTAAAACGGATTTTAAAAAACAAAAACAAAAAAAAAAACTACTCACTGCGCATAGAATAAGTCACGTGTCCACAATGATCATCTCTTCTCCCCACCCTTCCCCACCATCATGTGCTCACACTTATCTGTGCATGTCATCGATTGATTTCTGCCCTTTTCTCTCTCTCTCTCTCTCTCTCTCTCTCTCTTTCTCTTTACCTCATCTTCTTCTTTCCGCCCTCTCTCTCCCTGTCTCTCTTTCTCACTTTGACTTTTTTTTTGTGAACATCCCCCATATCAACAACGGTGGGCTGCCGCGATCAATAGACCCCCCTCCCTCCCTGCCTCGTCCATCCCTGCCCCGTCTATCTCCGCCTCGTCCATCCCTGCCCCGTCTATACTGCACTGGTCTACCATACTGACTCCACCTCCAAAGGGATTAAACTTCATTTTCCACTTCATTTTCTGTCAGCTTATCTGTCTATCCCTTGACGTATCAATACACTCTTCAAGCTCTTTACTTTCTATCTCTACCTCCTTCTGTTCATGGACCTGTGTCTCAGAGCAAGATGGACACAAAATGAAGCAAACAAAAAAAAAGTCTACTGCCTGGTGTTCTGGATTTAGCTCTGGCGCCCTACTCACTGGGACCTACGCGCGCCCTACTCACTGGGACCAACGCGTGCCCCACTCACTGGGGCTTACCCCCATACAAAGCACACGGACCCTTTACACATGCACGCTCCTTTTGTGCCACTGTCTTCGCGACCTTTTGCGGCATCATTCCTGCCAAGTACACTTCCACAAAAGAAACAGCCGTGGAGTAGTTGATGCTTCACATCTGCATCCTAGAGGCAGTGTCTACAATCCCCTGAAAGTAAAAAAAAATACGAACGTAGGGATGGATTGGGGGGGGAGACAGAGAGAGAGAGAGAGAGAGAGGGAGAGAGGGAGAGAGAGAGAGAGAGAGAGAGAGAGGGAGAGAGAGGGAGAGAGAGAAAGAAAGAAAAAAATCCATTTGCAGAACAAATACGTATTGCGCCCCTTCCCCCCTCCCGCCACCCACAAACCAAGCCACCCCTATTCCCTGGTACTATCTCTCCACCCCATCCCCCCCCCAACCATCAAGCTTCCTTTGGCCATCTATTTTATCCTTCATTACACACGAGCGCGCACACACACCGACTTTCTGTGTGTATGGGGCTCGGTGGGCGGAAAGAGAAGTCCTTCATCCCCCACCCTCACCACCCTGCTCCAAGAGATCCACGTCACCCAAAGCTGTTGACTCTTGTTCTGGCTCTGGTTCATCCTCCCGGGAACACCCCCCCCCCACCCCGCGCCTCCCAGATTACAAATGTACACAGAGTAGTTGGCGTGCCGTTGAAAGTATTAATAGAAGATAATCGGAATTCTATAATGTCTGTCCCAAACCCCAACCAAAACACACCCACTCACTCGCCCCAACTCTTTTATACAGAATTTCGGCATATCCAGGAAACTTGAAATTTTTTTTTTTATTGTATATTCGGCCTCATGATATTTTTTTTTCGGCCATCATTATTTTATGAGTTTTTTTTCTGCGAATCAAGTTTTGTATATGGAAATATTTACACAGAAACTCATGGGCTGTTAATTCTGTGATAAAATATTCCACTTTTCACTTAACATTTTGTTCAAGTAGCTCTCCTTCCAGTCCAAGGGGGGATTGGAATATTGGGGTGGGGGGGGGGAGGGGGAGGACAGGGGTACTCTTTTTTTTAAATATTTCTGATGAGAAGAATTGGGTGTGGGTTGGGCATCACCATCCGAGGATAAAATAAATTGTTGGAAGACAGAGAGAGAGATGGAAAGAAAAGAAGCGATAGTCCGCAAACAGCATTTAGCGAGTTATTTTTTTTACAGACCTGTTTGCGTCACTAAGCATGATTGTTCTGTAAAAGCGCAAATCGATGTTCTACTTACACTAAATCGATGTTCTACTTACACTAACTCGATGTTCTACTTACACTAACTCGATGTACTACTTACAGTAACTCGATGTTTCTACTTACAGTAACTCGATGTTTCTACTTACAGTAACTGGGGACGGATGGTCGAGTGGTCACGCGCTCGACTGTCGACCTGAAGTTACCTGGTTTGATTCCGGTAAGGTCCAAGGATATTTTTCAGGTCTTGGCTCAAGTTCCCGATATATCTCCCGTGTTGTCACCAATGTTCCCTCTAATGTGTGGTATGAAGTGAGCAAAAAATTTTGTCTCTGAGCGACATTTTGTTTTACGCCTAAATTTCGTAGTGTAGTATGAGCGCCGCTCTGAATTCATGTGAGCGATCGCTCACGCGCTCAGCTTAGAGGGAACATTGGTTGTCACCATGGCACTATCGGATGAAAGGAGGACACCATATAAACCGTCCCATTAGTGGTTTATAGAACATCGAGTTAGTGTAAGTGTGTTAAGTACCTGAAAGGATGAGGCTTATGTCTTAGATCTTATAAGTCCACTCTGGGAAGGTTTATATGGTGCCCTTCTTTCCTACCCGCCACAGCCGATAGTGAAACGGGCATGGAGGCATTGCAGACGACATGGATGGAGTATTATGGTGAAAAAGAAATGCTCTTGGTTATCCCTTGTATTATGTTCAAAGTCAGAGTATGATATTAGTACGTTACTCACACAATCCTACATGTGTTCCACCCCTTCCCTTTTCTCTTTTTCGTTTTATTTATGTGTGTTGGGGGGTGTGTGTGGTGGTGGTGGGGGGCGGTGTTCCTCCCCACAAGCTCCCATGTTAACCTCACAAAAAAATCTTGTCACCGCCGCGCCCTAAGAAATGGTTGACCAGTGCATGACAAGTACAGGAAGCTGATGGCGCCGGTAGCTGTGCACTGTCATCAACGGCCAGTGCAGACCGTACGATCTCGACACGCTTCATTGAATGCTGATTAATAATGGCTGGAAAACGTGAATAAAATTATTTCTACAAATAAATAGAAAGGGGGATATTTAATGAAGAAATTATATGATGATTACAATGTGTGATTTAACTGAACTGAATGGTATTATTCTGATTTTTACCCGATGTTAACTATATCTGATTTACTTATCTGATGATTAATATATCTGATTTACTTACCTGATGATCAATATATCTGATTTAATTACCTGATGATCAATATGTCTGATTGACTTACCTGATGATTAATATGTCTGATTTACTTATCTAATGATTAATATATCTGATTGACTTACCTGATGATTAATATATCTGATTTACTTATCTAATTATTAATATATCTGATTTAATTACCTGATGATCAGTATGTATGATTGACTTACCTGATGATCAATATATCTGATTTAATTACCTGATGATCAATATGTCTGATTGACTTTCCTGATGATTAATATGTCTGATTGATCTACTTGATGATAATTGTTTTTATTACGTCAGATAGTCTAAGTGAAACGTCCAAGCAAAAAGAAATCTAACAGAGAAAGAAAGCTAAAGTAGATAACCCAAAAAAAAAATAACAGCCAATGCTTCAAAATAATTATTACCACAATAAATACTTACACCAAGCAGTCAAAAACAAATTTGGTATAGTATTTATCCTATATAACTATACGTTGTTTTTTTTTAATTTCTGTTTTTCCGCAGGATAGGGTGTAGTGTGCCTTCCGCACCAGCGTTATTTTGCGACTCCCGTATAACTGTACATTTCAGAATGAATTTGTTCTTATGTCGGTACAATAGGAAAAAAAAATTAAGTATAGTTGTTCTTTTATTTTTTACTACTTAAAAATGGTAAGCATTAGTGTAGATGCTTGACTGTCGACCTGGGAGGTCAGGGTTCGAACCTCGATGAGAAACATTGAAACCTTTCCAGGTAAAATTAGGTGTTTAGTAACACAAGTCGTCTACCCAGCTGTTAATTCTGCACCTGACTTGAGTTGGGGACGTAAAGGCGTGTTTCTAACCACACAACCCCTAAATATGCCGAGGTTTTAGAAACAGATAATTTCCCCACCTCATCAGCCCCGATGGCCCGTCAGGTATAAGGGAACTGTATTTTAAATAAATTTAAATACTATTATAGATTTGACTTTTTAAAACAGTTTTTTGTTTAAAAATGAACTAAGTTGTCAAATGAAGCCAAATTATTGCTACACATTCTTTAAAAAACAAAAATAATACTGTTTTTAGTCGAACTTAAATTAGTTTGGTCCTTTTTTAATAAAATCAGGGAACTGTACTTATGTTCAGTGCCAAACCAAAGGATTTGGGGGCCCGGGGGTGCTTGGTCTCTTTGGAGCCCCAGGCTTTTTGACATTCGACACCATGACATTATATAATGTACTTAATATTTAATGTATAAAAAAGCTGGGGCCCGGGGGAACTTACGAATTTTGACCCCCTCCTCCTACCCTAGGTAGGCCTCAGCTTATGTTGAGGCATTAATCCCATCACGACGGCCATGTTCAAGGTGTTCAGGCCTAGGGGCCGCCCTTGTTGTATATAAAGCAGACAGATACCCACTATACATGTACTTTCTTTTTTTTAAATTAATCACCGGGTTACCAATCTGTCATGACGTTGTTGCCAACTTTCACCAAAGTCTGACTACTCACTCCAAACAAACATTACTCACGCGATTCACTTTTCTTCCCTGTGATTCCTTTCTTGTGTTTTTTTTTCACGACCCTCCAGTCCCTCCCTCTCCCCCCCCCCCCACCAAACCATCCCCCCTCTTTAAAAACCATATTTCACCTCTCACCTCATCCTTCTACTCTCTTTTCCCAGTGTCTCTCTCTCTTACCTTTATTACATTTTCCACCCGTTTTTTTTTTTTATTTTTATTTTATATCATCACCACTCTTTGTTTTCCCGCGTATTTTATCGTCCGTCCTGCGAGACGTCTGCCGAGGTTCCAGCTTTTTGAACATTTTTAAACTTCTATCGGAACTATGCACAGAGTCCAGTTAAAAAAAAATCATAATAATAAAGATTGGAACACAGAGTCGGGTCTAGCGAACGGTAAAATACAAAAAAACCTTATAATAAAAGTAAAAAGAAAAAAAAAGAGGAAAGAGAGAGAGAGAGAGAGAGAGGGGGGGGGGGGAAAAAAGAAAATTACAAGAGAAAGAGGAGGCAACTCTACGGGGAATAACGGGGAAAGTCATTTTCCAACCGCTCTCAAAAAAGCGATTGTGTTCTGATCAAATATTGAAAATAGCCGGGAACTCCCTCGAGGGATCAGGCACACAAGACGAGCTTAAAAAAACTCAAAGAGGGAGGGGGGAAGGGAGCAGAAAAAAAAAAGAAAAAATCTTTAACTGATACACAGATTTTTACTTGGATTACCTCCCTTACAAGCGTTTTTTTTTTTTTTTTAAATAAAAGCTGTAGCAGAGTTATTGTTCTTGATTCCGCGGGACCGTGGACAGTGATTTCTGTCCGTGTGGAATTCGCATTAAAGTATCGGAGACTCTAGGGGGACTGTCATCGTTAGGGACAAGGTTTATGGCAAAAAAAAACAAAAGGGGAGAGAGGGGGTGGGGGGGGCTGGATACAAAATGAATGGGGAAATAGAAGAGAAGGAGAATTCGAAAGGTAGAAATGATGTCAAAGAGTGAAAGCCACAATGACGTAAGATCCACTTTTTGGAATCCTGGTTTTGGCGTACCTTTCAATGTGAGCTCTACCGTACAGCTCGTGAGCACATTTTGGAGCGTTCACACCTTTTGATTTTATTAGCTTTTTTTTTTATTGTGGTCTATTGTATTGATTTATATTCTATATTACAACTTTAGCTAAACGCGGACTTTGGTGACGCATGTGGGTGCCCCCCCCCCATCCCTTAGGTTGAGCTGAGTACATCTGTCCATTGAGCGAGTTTTTTGTTTTCTTTTTGTTTTTACTCATTATTCCATTTTCGCTAAATATAAAAAAAAAACCATAAAGCGGTTCTCACCAACCTCATGAATGACAACCACTGGTACAGTGACTGAATGACAACCACTGGTACAGTGACTGAATGACAACCACTGGTACAGCGACTGAATGAGAACCACTGGTACAGCGACTGAATGACAACCACTGGTACAGTGACTGAATGACAACCACTGGCACAGTGACTGAATGACAACCACTGGTACAGTGACTGAATGACAACCACTGGTACAGCGACTGAATGACAACCACTGGTACAGTGACTGGATGACAACCACTGGTACAGTGACTGAATGACAGCCACTGGTACAGCGACTGAATGAGAACCACTGGTACAGCGAATGAATGAGAACCACTGGTACAACGACTGAATGAATGACAACCACTGGTGCAGCGACTGAATGACAACCACTGGTACAGCGACTGAATGACAACCACTGGTGCAGCGAATGAATGTCCTTGTTTTGTCATCATTGGGTATCAGTACATTGCACTAAGTACTTGTGAAGTACTTTGTCGGGTGTGGTATAAAGATAGATTAGATAGAAATATATCAATATATGTTGATTGATTGATCGATGGATATTTTAATGGACAGAGAAGGGGTTGGAGGATGAAGTACTCGACTTTCGTTCGACCTGAGGATCCTGGGTTCGATCCCCAGTGAGATAGCTATGAAGAAGGGTCTCTCCATTCTCTCGTGGTGCCTCCCGGGCATTACGTTCCATTGTGGTTAATAGGATCAAAGAGAGAGAAAGAGAGAGAGAGAGAGAGAGAGAGAGGCTGAGAGAGAGAGAGAGAGAGAAGATCACAGACTATACTAAAAATGTACGTCAAATAGAGTAAACCTACTTAAAATGTTTATTATACATTAGAAAATAAAACAATATTACAAATTTAGAGAAGAAATAAATTAAACAATAAAAAAAATTCGTTATAGAAATACTAGTTGCAAGTACCCGGCTTTGCCTGGGTTTAAAATAAGGTTTTCTGTTTACCTTCTGTTTTCTCCCTACCCCCTCTCTCCCTTCCTCTCTCTCTCCCTCCCTCCCTCCCTCCCCCTCTCTCCCTTTCCCTCCCTCCCTCTCCCTCCCTCTCCCATCTCTCTCCGTCCCTCTCCCATCTCTCTCTCTCCCCTCTCCCCCTCCTTCTCTCCCTCCTCCCTCCCTCCTCCTTCCCTCTCTCTCCCTCCCTGCCCCCTCTTTCTCTTTATCTCTTCCTCCCATTTCTTCCATCCTCTCCCTCTCTCCTTCCCTCCCCTCTCTACCTCCCTAACCCCTCTCTCCCTCCTTTCTCCCTCCCTCCCCTTTCCAGCTCTCTCTCCCTCCCCCTCTCCCCCTTCCTCCCTCCCTCATTCCCTCTATCTCCCTCCCTGCCCCCTCACTCTTTATCTCTCTCCCTCCCTTTCTCCCACCCTTTCTCATCCTCCCTCCCTCTCTCTCCCTCTCTACCCCCTCTCTCCCTCCCTTCCTTTCTCTCTCCCTCTCCCCCCTGCTCCCTCTCCCATCTCCCTCTCTCCCCCTCCTTTTCTCCCCCCTGCCCATCCCCCTCTCTCTCTCTTTATCTCTCTCTCTCTCCCTCCCTCTCTCTCTCTCTCTCTCTCTCTCTCTATATATATATATATATATATATATATATATATATATATATATATATATATACTTATTATTATGGCTTCACACTTCTTCTAAAATCCTTCTTCATTCCTTAATCTTCCTCAAAATGTACAAATCAGGGAGCATGAAAAAACATCAACAATTCTTTGTATCACAAAGACACAATACAGCACCAGCGCGCAAGTTCTATTCGATCATCGGGAAATGACGTCACAGAGGAATTTTATTTATGGCGCCGTCGAGATTACTTTAATATAGTAAAATACTAAAATAAAAAAAATGAATTACAATTAAACTACCCATCGAGATGAAACGAAACCTGTCCTATAACCTTCCCCATGTAATTATGTGTATGTGTAACAAATTTCACGTTATTTGGTTATCTGGATCTTGAGTTATAAGGGAACAGACAGACAGACAGACAGGCAGACAGACACAGCAAATGTCTCTTATAAGTATAGAGAAAAATTAAAAACAGTGTGTATAATAGATCATCTGGGAATAAAAATTAAAAACAGTGTGTATAATAGATCATCTGGAAATAAAAATAAAAAAAAAAGTGTGTATAATAGATCATCTAAAAATAATGTTGTTCCGTTGGTGAGCAATGGCGCAGTAGGGGCACTGTCGGTTTTGGGGCCGAATAGGGAGCCGAACTAGGAAGCAGCGCTAAAGAAAATGTTAAATGTTGATGCCATTTTCAGATTGGGAAGAGGGCCCAAAGAAAAATGTAATTCGCACAGAACCCCATAATAGCTAGTCTGTGGCTGTGTTTGTTAGACAAGTGTGCGGTATGCACCTCGCCCCTCCCTTATGACACCAATTTTTGTAGAGCTTTCCCTAACCATTATCATACGCAGGTTCTACCACAGTGTAGTTACATGATCCGTTAAGCGTCTAAAGAGAATGATTTGTCCTTGCATCGTGGTGATTATACATCAGATGGAAACAGGTGGATTTTACGTCTGGCGCAACAGGCGTTCGCGTGGGGCCCCATTTTTTTGGAGAGTGCCCCAGAAAGAGCAAGGTATATTCTTTTTTAATTAAATATTTTTTTTGAGGTGGGGGGTGATTGGGGGGTGATGGGGAGGAGTGAGAAAGAGAGGGGCAATACTTTCTTCTTCGCCCGGATCCTAAACCGACCTAAGTCCGGCAATGGCTGGGAAACTTTCACGAAGCTCACATCGTAGGAATAGGTGAAATTTGTTTCTTATATGTTAGCTTTTAATATTTGAACAACGACTTTTTAATTCTGGTTTTCCCAGTCCTCCCCCCCCCCTTTTCATATACAGATAGACCGGGAATCTCCGATGCCAAAGTTTTTAACAAGGGGAAAGACTTAACCATGTCCATACGATTTGTTATCCCTCCCTTCTGAAGTTGACCTGCGATCATTTTGTTCTTCTTGGTTTCTCTGAAGACAAGGAAACCCGGATACTTATAAGACCGTCGTGGTCGACTGTCCAAACATCACGGACTCACTTCAAAAAGACCACTGGTCAGTTTTGTAGATCCAGTATTTGATACAATGGAGGTAATTATGGTTGACTTTATTTTGTGTTCCTTCTGTTGATTTTTGTGTGTGTGTGTGTGTGTGTGTGTGTAAAGTTAGTTTAAGAGAAGGGTGATGGCTTTTGATGTTCTTGAAATCTTTAACGATAGAAAAAAAGAGCTTGAGAGAGACAAAGTTGAAAATGTCAACTTTTTGTCAACGGTATGAAATATACATTATTTGTACACAATGTCTTAAATCAAGTGTTGTAAAAAAAAAAAAACAATGAAATTCGCCGTTTCCAATCTTTTATGAAATTTCATTTAGTTTTTTTTTATTGAAACAAGGATTCAACTGGTTTGATAAAATGCACATTTATCCATAGGTTAACAAATTTATACATTTGGAGTCATACAAATATATTGGTTTGACGTGGCGTAAAGATGATTAGAGAACTCGATTAGACAGATTTGACAGACAGACAGAAAGACGGACGGACGATTGACGTGTCACAGTGTGACGGCAATCTTACTGTGATAGGACGGACATAAAGACAGCAAGACAGACATATAGACAGACAGACAGACAGATTAGATAGATAGATAGATAGATAGACAGACAGACAGACAGACAGACAGATAGATAGATAGATAGATAGATAGATAGATAGACAGACAGACAGACAGACAGACAGATAGATAGATAGATAGATAGATAGATAGATAGATAGATAGATAGATAGATAGATAGATAGATAGATAGATAGAAAGATAGATAGATAGATAGATAGATAGATAGATAGATAGATAGATAGATAGATAGATGGAGATGGCGTGGTCCATCTTCAGAAGTGTTTGACCTACTATCCCCCCCCCTCTTTCTGTAACACGTGTATTACAACCTTCACCAGCTCTTCATCATCAAACTCCTCGTCCATTGTGAGTCTAACAGTCTGTCATTCTCAAAATTTTATGACCGTATCATCCACTTTTACTCCGCTCTGCTCCCCTCCCCTCCCCACCCACCACACCATCTTCTTCTCTGAACGCTCTCCCTGTTCAATGATTTGTGGACACTGGACGTGTGACGTCATTATGGACGCATGTCCCAGACTATAACTCAATATCCGGTCAATACTTTGGGCCGAAGCTGTGAAATTGGAATTTTCCGAAGTTTGGAGAATTAGTTAGAAGACCATCGATCCGAGCAGATAGCGGGAAACTGCTAAGCGTGAAATTAAAGATTTTAGTTTATAGTTCCATTCTTCCATCTAGCCAGGTTTTTTCTGATTCTCTTCTATACCTCTGTCTTCCCACTATAAGTATCTTCGTTTGACATTTTTTTCTCTTAAATAAACATTGCTCTTTACCTGTGAATTTTCTATTCGTGTAAGTATGTGTGTATGTCCGGCGTTGCGCGGAAAGGAAGAATATTCTGCGCAGTTTGTTGGCAAACCTATGTTCATTAAAAAAAAATGTATAGAGTTTGACTGATACTAAATGAAAAAATATACTTTCTCTTCAATTTATCATTACTTTTTACTGTACAATTTTTGTATATTAAATTTTTCTACGAAACAGACACATTTTTTTTTTACTTTGCTGTAAAATATGTCGATGTACTCGGCAATACACAACAGAGTCATTCTATGGATAGGCTAGTTATGGGGGCCTCGTTCAGGGTTTCATTTTGCAAATTATAAGGGAGGAGCTAAATGAAAACATATTAGGGATAAGATGACTTGAAAAATTGGATGAAGGGGTAACGTCAGAGATGTGATAGTGTATAGGGTCGAATGTTTTGCAAGCGGGTGCTTGCCAATTGTCCCCAATATGTTTATTTACCTAGGGGCCCCATTGAACCTGGGCCTCCAAAAAATACAACGTAAGAACGGCTCTGCGCCAATACATTAAATTATTTTTTTTACTTTTATTAAGCTTAGAAACTAGCAGTTGTGTGGTCTGAACGCAATATAATTAGAACCTTGCACTAGGACGGCTATCTAGCATCCATGCGTTTGTTTATTGTCGCCCCATCCCAAACACAACAAACAGCAGGTGTTAGTTTATTTTACCGGTCTGGTCCATCCATTGGCCACGAGTTGGTCACAGGTCAGCTCATAATCAGTAAACATGTCTATTTTAGAGATATTCTTAAATGGCGAAACTAGTGGTTATGGTGCCCCTGGCCGGTCTATAAAGTTGCCGCCCTGTATTAAAGTGGTTTGTGGGCAAGCAGTTGCTGATGGATGGACTGATGGATGGGCTGATGGATGGACAGAGGAAAGTACCAACGACAGATAGAAATAAATAAAGAAAAATTTATCACTAGATAAAGTTAGACAGACATTCATATAGACAGATAGATAGATAGATAGATAGATAGATAGATAGATAGATAGATAGATAGATAGATAGATAGATAGATAGATAGATAGATAGATAGATAGATAGATAGATAGATAGATAGATAGATAGATAGATAGATAGATAGATAGATAGATAGATAGATAGATAGATAGATAGATAGATAGATAGATAGATAGATAGACAGAATGAAAGATATGCTGGAAGTAATCTACCATTACACTACATTCATTGAACAAGCTGCAAGATATAATAAATAAAATAATCAATATTGGCTCACACCTTTTTGTCAATGTAAATGTCTATAAATATTTGTATGTTCTATGTCAACGGATATACATTTTTACTTTTAGGACGTTTTTATTTTACACTCTTTGTATTAGTCGTAGTTGTGGTTGTTGTTGTTGTGGTTGTTGTGGTTGTTGTTGTGGTTGTTGTTGTGGTTGTTGTTGTTGTGGTTGTTGTTGTTGTTGTTGTTGTTGTTGTTGTGGTTGTTGTTGTGGTGTTGTTGTGTTTGTTGTTGTTGTTGTTGTTGTGGTTGTTGTTGTTGTGGTTGTTGTGGTTGTTGTGGTTGTTGTTGTTGTGGTTGTTGTTGTTGTGGTTGTTGTTGTGGTTGTTGTTGTGGTTGTTGTTGTTGTGGTTGTTGTTGTTGTGGTTGTTGTTGTGGTTGTTGTTGTTGTGGTTGTTGTTGTGGATGTTGTTGTTGTATTGACTTAAACAAGTTGAATTGACAATGGTGTAGTCTATTAAAATTATTGTTTTATTTTTTGTTCTGTTTTTTAAAACTGGATTTCTTACAGGAAGACACCTCTAACTGACCATCTTGATGGTTGACATTTCATATTCCATCTATGCGCCAGTTTTTTTTATATAGTTTTGTAACTACTTTTTTGTTATAATTAAAAATACATATATATCTATCAATTCAAATATCTGCTTGCCTGTATATGCACATATGTTTGAAATATGTTTATAGGCATGCATGTTTGTTTTATGTACGTATGTATGTATGTATGTTTTATGTATTTATGTATGTATGTTCCATGCAAGCATGAAATATATGTATATATATTTTTTTATTTTTTGTTGTGTGTCTGTATGCATGTTTGTATGTCTTTATGTATGTATGTATGCTTGTATGTACGTATGTATGAATGTAGGTTTGTATGTGTGTATGTGTGCAGCCTTCTATCTGTTTGTCTGTCTATATGTGTGTTTACTTTTGTGTATGCATGTATTAGTTCTATAAGTAAGCCCAGTCTGCATGCTGTAGGTAACGAGTTCAAATCTCTTCGTATCAAATCACTAACCTATGTCTCCCGTGGTCCCTCCATGACCACTGAACCTTCGGCTACGATGGGGATAAATAAAAGGCCGATTTAAAAAAAAACAACCTGTCCCATTAGTAGTTCAGGATGTAATCATCTCATCTTTACATTGGGGATTATTAGTAATACGTTCCTGATGTTCCAACATTACAAAAGGTGTACTCATCCTGTACTCATCCTGTACTCATCCTGTACTCAACCTGCACTCATCCTGTGCTCATCCTGCACTCATCCTGTACTCATCCTGCACTCAACCTGTACTCATCCTGTACTCATCCTGTACTCATCCTGTGCTCATCCTGCACTCATCCTGTACTCATCCTGTACTCATCCTGTGCTCATCCTGCACTCATCCTGTACTCATCCTGTACTCATCCTGTACTCATCCTGCACTCATCCTGTACTCATCCTGTACTCATCCTGCATATAACGTGCACGTTTTTGCGTCTCTGGGCAAACGCCCATAGTGCACTAGCTTAACTTAAAACTTTTAAAAGTCTTTTTTTTTATTATGTCAAGAATCCGTTGTATAATTATTGACTTTTTTATGATGATAACAACATTAATGTCCACAATCATGAGATCTGTCAACTGTAGATTATCATTGCCTCTGGCTGGACAGGACTCAAACCCAGGACTTTAATGTCCACAATCATGACCTCTGTCAATTGTACATTATCATTGCCTCTGGCTGGACAGAACTCAAACCCAGGACTTTAATGTCCACAATCATGACCTCTGTCAATTGTACATTATCATTGCCTCTGGCTGGACAGAACTCAAACCCAGGACTTTAATGTCCACAATCATGACCTCTGTCAACTGTACATTATCATTGCCTCTGGCTGGACAGGACTCAAACCCAGGACTTTAATGTCCACAATCATGACCTCTGTCAACTGTCCATTATCATTGCCTCTTGCTGGACAGGACTCAAACCCAGGACTTTAATGTCCACAATCATGACCTCTGTCAACTGTCCATTATCATTGACTCTGGCTGGAGAGGACTCAAACCCATGACCTTAATGCCCACAATGATGACCTATGTCAACTGTACATTATTTTTGCCTCTGGCTGGACAGGACTCAAACCCAGAACTTTCATGTCCCAAATCGTTTTCACTGTCAAGTGTCCCTAAATATATGTGTTTAATTATTTAAATATATGAATACAAAATAAATCTAAATGAAAGCAGTACAAATCAAGTCATAACATTGGTCCAGTGTTTGAATCTGACAATTTAATTTACTTTAAAACACAGCTTCCATTATTATTTTTTTTTAATTTCCAGTTCGACATCACACAGGCATATCTCATGACATTATCAAATGTCATCAATGAATCTCATGACATTATCAAATGTCTTCAATAAAACATTGCCATACATATACAAGTATATATTTATATATTTATTTATGTATATAATAAATACAGCATTAAGGCCTAAAGCCTATTGACGCATTTATGTCTCAACATTCAGTACAAATGGAAAGAGAGTAATTATGATACGGCACACATGCCCCTTTGTTTCAAAATTAAAACCATCAACAGCAAAAATAATAATAAAATTATTTATATTATACAGAAGTATCCATATCGAAGACTGGGAACTTCCTGCTCTAACACATAGTTGCTATGATACACTAAAGCTCCATGGTAACCCCGGCATAAATAACACAAGAAAAGATAATCAAGTAATAATCATAAAGGGGGAGATATTTGGGACAAAGATTTAAAAAAAAAAAAGATTTTTTTAAAAAATAAAATGTGTACAATAATAACGTTTACAGTAAAATGTACATATATATGTAAATATCAATATATCAACTGCAAAGATTGTCGTAAATGATAGATTTGTAAAAAAAAAATGTATTCATTAAAAATAAAAACAAAAAATTAAAATAGAACACATTTATTATGACAAGGATAGAAACAATAATTAAAAAAAGAAAAAAAAAACGTTTCCATGGAAACGAATATTATTATGTACTGCTATCACCAGGGACGTGTGTGAAGTACACAGCAAGTAAAAATATTTCTAAAAAATTGGAATATAATATCGTCATTCACTGCGGAACTAAATTACGAAACGAAGAAATTAAATTATGCAGTTTGTATTGTTTTGCTTTTTTTAATTCATTTTTTTTATTTAGAGAAAGCTCCATTAAAACCTGAACGAGCTGCAGAAGATAAACTATTTTGTATAGTTCCTTATAGATTAAAAATATTTCTTGTAGAAGATTTGTAACAATTATGCTTACCATTGCATAACGCGTTAATAATTTAAAAAAAATAACGCGTTAAGCAAACAAGATATTTTCAATAGTTGATATTTAAAAATAAATTCTAATATATCAAGCAAATAGTACATTGTAGTAAAAAGAATATTATGAAGCCTAAAGTATGAAATGAAGCAAATGAAGTAATTCATGTACACATATTCAGAGAAAAATATTTTGTTTTCGTTGAATCATTAATTACGTTCATTCTATAGCAACTCGTGTTTGTCCGTGTGAGCTCAATTCTTAAAATGTCGGAGCTCTGAAACAAATAATCTAAAGTTGGTAAATATTCAAGATTTCAACAGTATTTCTAAAGTTGTAAGATAGAAATGAAAAAAATTAGGAAATCGCAGAAAGAAAAATGTACAGTTTTATTATGCCATTCACAGAAATAAAAAGAATTATGTCAGAGGTAAAAAAAAACAAAGTGAAAAATATCTCCTGATTTTCCGTTATTGTTCCGTCCCATACCCTGGCTGTGAGTAACTATATGTGACATTTTGTCTTATCTGTAACTAAGTATATATGACATTTCGTCTGATCTGTAACTAAGTATATATGACTTATTGTCTTATCTGTAAATAAGTATATATGACATTTTGTCTTATGTGTAACTAAGTATATATGACATTTTGTCTGATCTGTAACTAAGTATATATGACATTTTGTCTGACCCGTAACTAAGTGTATATGACATTTTGTCTTATCTGTAACTAAGTATGGAAGCTTAAAATCATCATAGAGTAATTAGTGGGTGTACACATGGAAAATATTGCGAGAAAGCCAGAAAGAGATAGATATTCTAGAAATTCTAACAAAAATATACTCGCGTTTCCAATAATTATTATTATTGGGGATGATGCCACGTTGATATCTTACAATAGAATGAAACCACAACGGGGGTTAACCATTGAAATATGTTCAATAACACGGTGATAGTTACGGAACCTTACATTTATGTTGTTGTTTATTTTCTCGCTTAGTTTATTCAATTATTTTAACTTATTCAGTTAAATAAATTAAGACAATTAGTGCCCGACTTGTTAAAAAAACTCAATATTGTTTGTTGATAACCAAACAGGACAGTGGATGTATTATTATCGTTTAAGATTCTTTTCATTGTTTATCAATTATTTTTTGTTGTTGAATTATCTAATCATTTATTTTTAGTCTTCATAATTTCAGGACCCCCCCCCCCTTTCATCCCTCCCTAGTTACGCCTCTGCACAATTTGCAATTTCATTTTTGCAGTGATCGATAACTGAATTATTTTTTTTCCTTCATACATTTACTGCGGTATGGCAACATTAATCAGAAGCGTCAACTTAGGGTACCGCCCCAAGCACCGCGCCTCCCTGGGGTGGGGCTGAAGCCGTGGAGGCGCTTTAGTGCGATTTGTAGTTTACAGTTCAGGCTTGAGTCCCCCCCCCCACCTCTCCACCTCCATTTCACACTTATCCTAGACCTCTCGCAATAAACCCTAATGCTAGGTCCGCCCCTACATGTAACGTAGGTGTTGTCATAGAAAAAATATTTATTTTTTTAGGGTATAAATGAAAGAAGAATAAAATATTCAGTTTTTTGAAGAAATCGATTCCAATTAGTTTACAGTATTGATATTATAATTTTGTTATACTTAAGCTAAAAGGCTAAATATTACTTCATTCACCGATACCAATAGTAACTTTTTTTTGTAAAATTTCATATTTCTCATTTAAATTTAAAAACAAAATATTACAGGATTTAAGTAAATACAAACAATTGAACAAATTAATCACAAACATTGATAATTATCTATAAATAACTTTTTTCTAGTTCCGTGCTACTTCGACATTATACTTTTTACTTTTTCGTTTTGATTGAAATACAAATGATCGATCTCTATCTATATATTGGTGATAAACAAACATATTATACGAAATAATAGTTCCCATATCAACTGAACACCTGTTTGGTCTAAATGTAAAATTATCGGATAGTCAGGAATTATGCTAACTTTGTCTTGACAGGTGCTTAAAAACCGACGACGGACAAGCTGTGATTAGCAAAGGAAGATTTAGAAAAAATTGAGAATACGTAATACTATTGCAAATGAAATATTTCTTTTGATGCGACAACTCCCACCCTCAGAAAACTGTTAGATCTTTAAGGGGCGTATTTGGAGGGGTGGGCGTGAAAGGGGGAGGGTGGTCCGCCCAGGTCGGCTTTTACTTCATTACCAGCAATGGGGCAGTATTTGCCCAGCTTTTTGTATATTTTTTTTTTTAGGTTATAGAATGGGGACAATAGTTTTAGACTTCGCTCCGTACTTCAATTAAGCTATTTATCACCAGGGAGATTGTAAAAACACATATTAGGTATGTACCATTCACATCACCTTAACTTGTTTACATCATCAAACACAATATTATCTCATTAAATGTACAATATCCAACAATTCTTTTTTTTTTTAATCCTCACAATTTACTGCATCAGCAATTAGACACTTATTTGAACAAATATATGATAGTCATCAACCAAGAAAAAACAAAATTACTACTCAAAAAACAAAAACTGACATAAATTAATGACAGATTTTAAGAAGTAATGCATAACATGAGAATAAATATTATAAAATATCAAATTCATGTAAAAACAAACAACAACATCAAAATGTTTGTTATGCATCGTTTACATTCATCCAAATAAATATTGATTGTTTCATTTCATTGGCATTCTGTTACAGAAAAATATGATTATTATTCGTCATTTGTATATTTAAAAATCATTTTTAAAATTATCAGTTCTTCAAGTCACTTAAACAAGAGGCAACTTAACAACGATCACCAGTCTACATTAAAATGGGTTTCTGGTTACCTCTTGCACTGGACATTGTCCGTTTATCAGCCCCTGGTCAATAATGTACACAACATTTCAGAATTGTAAATTGCTTCAAAAGCATTTTTTGTTATCCCCGTACCCTCCGTTAACTAAACCCTCTTGTTATTGTTGTTGATTTTTAATGAAGAAAAGAATTGATTGTCTTCCTCGCCAACACACAAACACTTTTTTTTTAAATTGTTGGTATTTCAGTCAAAAAAAATAAAAAAATATATAGAGATTTGACCTAACCTATAAACAGTCACTATCTTTGACTTGAAGAAGTTCGATTAACGAAATAAGATTCCAAATGAGTTTATTTCCACAAGAACTTTAGATAAATTTAGATTTCACAAAAGTCTTTGTTGTTACAGTGCAGTGTTGTTGAGCAATGTCCAACTCTCCAATGTTTAGATCCATCAAAAAAAAAAAATACAACATCTGATCCGTCACCAATTCCGCTGTAGCAGCTATGACGTCATCACGCGATGTCATAAAGCTTTGTCGTTGCTGATGTCATGCCTCTGACGTCAAGCAGCTTTGACGCTGCTGACGTCACGCCCTGTGACAGACAGACGACACAAATGACGTGTAATTCAGTCTACATCATAAAATTTCGAAAAAGGTAAATAGTAACATAAAACAGATATATTTAAATTAAAAATGACATCCGCTTCCCTCTTATCTCCAACGATGCCATTTCCAATAACGATGACGTAAACAGGGTTTATTTTTAGAAACTGCGTTCTAAACTGCCTTAAAAATCAAGTCTAAATGTCCAGGATTTTTGGTTTCGTCAAGCGAGTTCCGCAACCAAATGAAAACTTCAGACTTGCACCGTTAGGATTAACATTCCGGGACATGTAAAGGATATTCTCAACTAACATATATAGGACAAATGTGTTGACTATTTTTTCGTCTTGTTCACATCTCTCTGACAATGAAAAAGTCTACAAGTTATTATATATAGTGACGACTAGAGTCCCGCAGTGGGCACTTCCATGATAACAATAATACAGGTTTCCAAATGCCGTAGAAATGGAGTCATAAGCAATCTATTCCAGATATTTGACAAAAGTCAAATATCAATAAACACTCTTTATAAAAGTTGATTTTTTTAAAAAGGTACTGTTAATATGAATCCATTATTGATAACAGAAGATTTCTTAAGTCAAAATAAATAGTTCATCCGAGTTTGTCCACTTTTAGAAAAAAATTGTTTTAGTACCAAAGTACTTCAATGGGTTGATAAAACGAAAACTAAATTGAAATCTAAAGGAAGATTTAAAAAGCAGAGCCTTTGGCGGTCTTCATAACAGCCTTTGGTATGGTCAGTATTTGGTATGGTCAGTATTTATCAGTTGTGCCTGGACGTCAAAAATATTGTCCAGAGGTCAAGGGTCACCACACCTCTGACGTCATTTCCGGCAGCTGCTGGTGATGGGCATGGTGCGGATGGTGATGCGCTAACGACGGCGACAGAGAAGGGTTGAAGTGGTGCCCCATGCCCCTGGGCATCCCGAAAGGCTCGTGGGGGCCCATGGGCTCCGGCGTTGACGAGGGCTGCATCATGTCCCCCGTGATGAACTGTCCGTCTGGACCAATGCCTGCGGATAGATAAATAAAAGTTTCGGTTAGGAAATAAATCAGAAATAACTCAACAAAATATGTACAGTTAATTTATTTACATCTAAAATTTAACTAATAAAAATATTTTACACCAATAAATTTTACTAAAAATAATTGAAAAAATATATTATTAAATGAATGTCATTTTAGAAATAAAGTCGATTTATTATTATCTACAAATCACTCATTCTTTTTTAATCGTATTTTAAATGAAAGTATTTGACATTACTTTACTAAATCTGCAGCGATTTCAGTAGATTTCATCAAAATTATATTTTGTCATTAAACGGTATTCAATAATTTTCTTTTAAATGACATTCGAAGAGTCTTATTAGATAATTGATTTAGGTAGGTAAGACTGAAAATGTATGAACGTAATTACAAACCAATTTATTTATTTATTTATGTATATACGTCAACAAGTCCACCCGAGGTCAGATAATAAAACTCTTTAAATAGACAAAAATGTCAAAGAGTGACCTGGCTGGTTTATTTGAAGCACATAACAGAATGGCTTCAATTTTGTCTTATCATTTGTCTGTTGTCTGTTGTCTGTTTGTTTTTTAAATAGCATGGCCCTGATCCTCGTGAAGATAGAAGAGGTTTTAAAAATCTGTTTTGTGTAAGTTTGGGAGCAATGTCCGATGTATAGATCTTGCAATAAACAAATGATGATGCTACAGAGTATAAAGTAGTGTAGAAAGCAGTGCCGAACCTAGGGATTTGGGGGCCCGGGTGCTTGTCCTCTTTGGGGGCCCCTGCATTTTGACATTCGATAATATTTAATTAATGCAACAAAGCTTTTGAGCCTCCCCCCTTAAGCTTAGGCCTTGAGGGACTTTCGAATTAGGACACCCCCTCCCCCCAACCTAGGTACGCCTCTGGTAGAAAGGCAACAATTAGAGTAATTAAAGTAATATGATAAGTTGCAATAATCATGATACATTTGTTATGAATATAAACAAAGTAAAACGTAGAACTTGTATAGGTTTTGTGTTAATTTGAAATATTAAATTTAATTTATTAAGATTACATCCTTAATAGTTGTTGTTTTAAAAGAAATAGTATATAAAAAATAACAATACCGCGATTAAACGCGCACAAAATATATGGCGTCATCAAAACTGAGCCATCTCACACACCTTTCAATTATATCTGATGGATGGCGTCATCAAAAAAGACCGCCCTTCCAAATACGCTGAGAGCCATTTCAGATCAATTATAGCATACATACATTATACATAGTAAGTAGCTACATATTATCATCTCTTTAGTTTTCGGGTATGACTGAATGTATGTGTGTTGTGTGTGTGTGCTTGTGCTTGTGCGTGTGTGTGTGTGTGTTTTTCTTCTCTCCCCCTTTTGTTTCTCCGTTTCAAAAAGAAGAAAAAGACCAACTCCTTTAGAGCTGGCGTCTCACCCCCATTGGTGAGCAGTATTTCATTCTACTCACATTACTCAACCGTTAGGGGAATTTCCGTTCGGGTCGAGCCCTCGGCCGGTCTCGGCTCAGGCTCCCCGAGCTAATTAACCCGCACCCTAAGGAATGACCGCGGCGTTGGATTTCATCGTCTCCTCTTTGCTGACCAGCGAATCTTATGGTGCCAACAACAACAGCCTCCTCCTCATTTCTCGGATATATGGGGTGAGGGAGCGGGAGGGATGGGGGGAGGAGTAGGGGGGAACATGGCGGTGGATCTGGCATATCTGACCATCACTTTGTACTGGACGTCGTTTGCATGCTTGCCCACCACCCCGGGAAGTTTTTTTTTTTTATGACCGTCGTAAGAAAAACACTAGCGGTCATTGCTAGACGTGAGCATACTTTTAATGTGTCTTACACGGGCGAGGAAATTTGCATTTTTTTTTTTTTTTTGCTTTTGGTTTCTATTCTAGGTATAGTATCCAACTATTGCTACAATGCTGGTAAAGGTGAGTGGGAGGTGGAGTGGGGGGGGGGAAGATGTAGCCGCAGTAATAACTGACCATTGACCGGTGTCAAAACTGACCCCGACGTGACCACAAGCCTGTGCGCGCAACAAAAAAAAATAACAACCCAAGAGCAGACAGCCGAGCAGGGCAGTCACGCACGGTACAGGAGAGTGAGCGGGATCGTCGACATACCTCGGTAAGACCCCGTGACTTGATGAACGCCCCAGCTTCTCAAACTTGGAACGCCGTTAAAACGTGTGAGCATTCTTCTTCTTCCCTCCTTTATTCCTGTCTGACGTCTGCTTCTTTTTACTCACCCTATCGCAGCCATATATCCCCCCACCCACCCCACCGCCTAGACCATTCCTTCTCCATCCCCCTACCCCTACTATCCTCGTACTTATTCAAGTCTCCCCCTCCCCCCACCCCCCACCAATGTTTAAAGTGTATCCGACTTTGTTTATCTCCCGTATCACATTTCAACAATCAGCGGCAAGTCTGAACGTCCGTAATAATTACACTATTTACAGAATTTCGCTCATGGTCGAAACAAAAAATATAGGGGAAAAAAAACCCAGATATTCGCGAAAATTTTTCACGGATCACGTTTCGCAAAATTTATAGATTTCTGAACAGCGGACATTAAATGTTTAGCAGTCGTAAAAGTTCGAAAATAAAACCCAAAATGTATGTTCTCTTACATCTCCTTTTTTAAACAGTTGAGACTTAAACCAGCGAAATCATACGGAGGAACTTTCAGAACGTTGAATTCCACAAATAGTTATTTTATACCAATTTTTCAGTCAGCAGGCAGAAGGGACCGTTGGGAGTAACAACTACGTCGACAGGCCCTTAAGCCCATGGCCCTTGTGCGCAGACCCGCCGAGAGGGGGGCTAATGCCCAGGGGCCCGGCGAGTATTAGGGGCCCGGACTGAGATGACCAATCAACTTTTGAAAATATTATTATCAGCACGGGTGGGGGGCCCGTGACAGCCCTGCCCAAAGGCCCGAAATTTCTCTCGGTGGGCCTGCTCGAATCAGCCGCTAACCAGAGCAAGTTTTAAAAAATCCAGGAAGCATTCACACCTACGGAACAAAATGTTTTCATATATATTGCAGTGATTGAATGTATCGCTTCGCACTCATGCTGCGCGCGCATCATTTCCAATCAGAATAGGAAATAAAACTTTTTTGTTTAAAAAAAAAACAGTTTAAAAGAGACAATGAAACTAAAATTCTGGAGTACATTAAACGTCCCTAATGTATTTTATAACTGCATCCCCCCGTATCTCCTCCCCCACTGCTTGCACCACCGAATGTGCGCTAAACAACGAGTCGTAGGGATGTTGTTTTATTTAAAATAAAAAAGAAAGGTATCGTGGGAGCGCCAAAACAAAAGCTACAATAAAACAATAAAACAACACTACAGACGATCCCCACCGTTTTTACTGCCAGCGTGAACGGCTAACGATTCCCAGCTGCCGACAAACGAACCGTAGCCGTGTAGCATTTTTGACGCATCGTTTCATCTGGTACTTGCAGACACGCACACACACACGCGAATAAAGAAGAAACACTAAATAAAAAAAAAATTTCCTAACATTCTATCAGACCCGGGGGGGGGGGGGGTAGACCGTGTACTTACAGAAGAGGGAGAGAGCGGGGGTGGGGGGGTGAGAGAAATCTTCCCGCCATTAAACAGACACTACAAATCATCGTCCTTTTTATATGCGCGCGCGAACTCGCGTAACATCAAGGGGCAAAGCACTCCATCTTACATATTCTACCTTTATTATCTCCCGCTTTTTATTTATTTACTTTTTTTTTTTCACCCCTTCTTTCTCTCTTCATCTTTCACACGTTCTTATGACTTCAATCAGTAGTTCAGTATTTTATGTTAGACAATACGTTACCATAAAACATTACCCCCCCCCCCAGTTTCTTTATTTAAAATTATCGAATTCGTTATTCTATTTAAATATTGGTGTAGAAACTAATGGAATATTATAATACGGCAGTAAGGACACCACCATGTGCAATAAACTGGTGACAGTATTTTTCAATTTTATGTCTGTTATATTTGTGTTTATTTAGTATTCTTTTTTTGAAACAGTATCCATTGGTACAAGAATTGTTTTCTGTGAAACTTACAGATCGAAAATCTGTGTGTGTGGGGGGTGGTGGGGGGTGAACCCGCACAATAATAACAATATAATAATTCAATATTATGCAGATTTTTTAAAAAGTATCCTTAGCTAATAAATTAAGCGTTTGGTCTAAAGATGTTTTACATAATTCAAAACAAAGGTTAGGGTACTTTAAAATGTTTAAAAGGGCCCCTCAGAAAATATAAAGTTGTTTTGTATTTGTCTATGTGTATTTGTGTGAGTGTGTGTGTGTGAAGTCCCTGTAAGGATGAGATGAAATCTCTTAGACCCTATGAACGACTAATGGGACGGTTTTTTATGGTGCCCTTTCTTTCACCCCCACCAGATGCCGATAGTGCAATGGCCATGGAGGCACCACGGGAGACATAGCAGAGACTTAAAGCCGTAACGTGAAATATCCATTGGTCCACACCGTAGATCGAAACCAGTAACCCTCATGTTGACAGTCGAGCGCTATACCACACGACCATCCGTCCCCGCTGAATGTTTGCCAGGCATGTATGTATGACCATAATGTGGCGAGCAAAACGTTTAGGAAACCACACATAAAAAAAAATACGCCTGAGTTTTACAGGGGGGTCATGAATATAAAAAAAAAGGTTAAAGACCTCTGGATGTGACAGTTTGACAACCCCCCCCCCCCCCCAGGTCTGCTCCCACCCCCCGATGTATTTACCTATTAAGTTATACTAGCTGTACCCTGCAAAACCTTTGCATAGAGTTATATTCCCTTAGGTTTGATCAGTAGGCGAGGTTATTTTTGGTTTCAGACAGATCCCATTTTTTAATGATTTTTAATAATTATTACGGTGTTTTTGTTTGACGATTTTAAACTGGAATACTGTTGTATTAATTCTTTAGTTTCGATTTAACGCAGAACCCACACCGCTATTATTATGTTTTATTTTTTTTCCATAAGACATAAACAAACTGTTGATCACAGTAACGATGTACATACTAGGTAAAGGTAACACACATTACCAAAAAAAAAAGTGAATAATTTGTATTATTGGACCTATAAAAAAAAATACTAGGAGACAAACGTTATAAAACGTGGGTATGATTTGAACAGAGCCGTAGCCAGTTATTGTGCCGGCCCTGTTTGAGTTACATTTGAGGCGCCCTTCTCTCAATCTGAAAAGTGCTAAAACATTCGGCGCCCTTAGCGGCCGCACAAACCCGCAGCACCCTTCCTACGCCCCTGGATTTGAAACAACAACAACAACAACAACATATACCTCACTGGCTTTTTTAAAAGAATTCGGTGGTTCATCATCATTCCTGTCTTCATGTGTACGGTCCAATGGGGTTTGTGCTAAATGATTGCATGTCACATGTTACAATGTCACCATACCCTCACCCATCACCACCCCCACATACAATGCTATATCCTCAAACATTTCTTTCTTGCATTTAAATACAACCAGCTAGATCTAAAAGTTTCAACCAGCTAGATCTAAAAGTTACAACCAGCTAGATCTAAAAGTTTCAACCAGCTAGATCTAAAAGTTTCAACCAGCTAGATCTAAAAGTTACAACCAGTTAGATCTAAAAGTTTTGTCCACCTTGTGTTGTGCGACTCTTCACACCAAAACAAAGTGAAGCATTCATTAAACTATCAACTATAGTACCCTGTTTTATTTCTCAGCTTTTGACCCACCTCCCCCCACCCTCCGCCCCGCTCCCCCTTCATAATACTACCCTCCTCGTTTGACACCCTGCGCCAAACCTCGACTTCCCTTAATCCCTTCAACCTCCCCCCTTTACCTCCCTACCCCTGTTCCGTAAAACTTTATATTTCTTAAACACCATAGAGAAAAATGAGAAGCTGGGGGAAGTGGGTGGGGGGGGGGGGGAGGGGAGAGAGAGAGAGCAGAGACGGGATGAATGCGTTACGTGTTCCGCATTTGCTCACGTCATTCAAAGTTAAAGGGCTCACTCGGTGCGCGTGCATTCCCCCGAGTCTTGTGGGGGCGGGGGGGAATGGGGGGGGGGAGGGTAAAGGAAATAAAGGTCGAGACAGGCAAAAGCGGTAGGATAAAAAAGAAAACGTGGGTGGGAGGGGGCAGCGGGAGGAGGGGGAAGGGGGGAGAATGTGACGCCCTCCACGTGTTTCATCGTGTCCGAGAAGGAACTAGTACCGGTGTGTCTGTGTGTGAGTGTGTGGTGAGACCCAATCCATTCACCGGTGACACGAACTGTTGGACATATCGATCTGGTTTTCACTGTTTAGATTTGGGAGAGGGGAGGGAGGGAGGGAGGGGGGGGGGGAGGTCGCCTAGTTTTCCTTACCATGAGTACGGTTCTGAATACCCTAAACTTGTCAATACATAATGATAAATCAGTGACTCTCAATCTGTTGCGATTCCGCGACCCAAACATCGAGATCAGTGGAATAAGCATACATTACTTTAACGATATAAAACAGCTAAAAATGATACATTTTTCTAAAATGTTCTGAACATAATGCTACACATTGTTTTATTGGATCATCATAACCAATATTATTTCTTCCTTTATTTTTGCCTTTTTCTTCATTTTAGGCTCTCGATCCACCATCAAACTGTTTACCTTCCTCTCCGCTTGAACCGAAGGGGAGATTACTTCAATGATAACAGTTCTCTCCGCTTGGTTAACGCGTCATTGTCATTCAGCTTAGATCTAAAGAAGAGTTACCTTTTCTTCTTCCCTACATTATGGTTCACCACATCATCGGGTTTCAATGGACCATTTCACGGCATCTCCAGACTATTTAGAAAGCGTCGCTTTTAATTAAATCACAATCACCGGACTCCATTGGATAATAATACATATAATATCATTTTTGTTGTTGTAACGGTCTGGATTGAACATTATATAGTGTATTTTTCTTTATCGAAAATTCTTTTTTTTTTTACATTAAACCATTTCACACAGTTCTAATGCGTTCATTAAACATATAGGACATCCATAAGCGTTAAATTTAATATAAAACTTCACCCAAATATGGTTCATCTGTAAAGATCTATTCGTAAGTAATCAATGAAATAAATCAGTGGTGAAATGTAAATAGTATTAATAACAATGACACGCCGTAATCGTTTGTGTTTCGCTCCTTCGTTAAAAAGTAATTGTTTGTATATTTTACTGTTTGATTGTTTGATACGTATGCATGCATTGATGCGCAAGTAATTTTCGAATATGCAATATTCTATTTGTGTGACACTATTTAATACAGCAAGGGGGTAACTTTTCACCCCGGGCCCGAATCTATGCGAAGAACTGATCCATATTTAATAATCTATCTATATAAATAATAGCGGTGTGGGTTCTGCGTTAAATCGAAAGCAAAGAATGAATACAACAGTATTCCAGTTTAAAATCGTCAAACGTAAGCAACAGTAATAAAAATCATGAAAAAATCGGATCTTTCCGAAACCAAAAAAATAACCTAGCCTATTGATCAAGGGAAATTAACTCTATACAAATGTTTTGCAGGGTACAGCTAGTATAAAATTAAGAAAAAATATGTTTGACAAGTAGAACTTGCTAGGATGACTACAAGTCATATATAGATAAGACTAGTTCGATACTGAGTCTTGTAGAGAAGTAAGTATAACAACACAGAGTACAATTCAGATTTTCAACAAGTCTTGACTTAGACTCAAATCAAATACTCTTTAAACATTAATAATGTAATTATTTCGTTATACTGCCACATCAACGCGAGAGATATTCAAAGTTTTATGAGGGCCCTAGACAGAGACTTTGAGCAAAATTATCAGGGCCCTAGACTAATGTACCTGTAAAGACCCAAACAGAATCAGATTTGAATTTTAAAAAAAAAATGTTTACTGCTAGGGGCACTGCTTAAGAAGTGACGCCCCAGATGGGCACATAGTTAGATTATGCATAAAACGTACACTGCTGGCAATCACTTCATTACCAACGATTCTAGAAACCTGCACGCAGGTATGACCTGAGGCACAGCTCCTTTGTAGTCTCCTTCCTCACCTGTAACCTACCAAGTTATCCCACTAGAACGTTGTGCAATTATTGTTTTGACGTGTACTCATATAACCAAACAACACGCCAGTATCTCGACAGTGGTGATAAGTTTTTCTGCAAACTAATATCATTATCGATTATTTTAAACCTGTTATCTTTAGGTTCAGGTTCGGGTACATTACAGGGGAGGGGAAGAGGGGTTTGCACCGGTAAAATTATGATACAAAACAATTATGTTTACATCTTTTTTTTTGGCTGGTCTTTGAACATAGTGAGTGAGTGAGGGGGAGAATACATATTTTTTTTTATCAAGTAATTGATTTATCACTTCCTAAGTTTGCTTTTACCCAATAACCCAGCCTTTACTTTAATTGTATAATCATAGAAAGTGAGAAGTTCGCGTGAGGCGGGTGCAGTATCAGCCGTGGACGCCAGCGGTAACGAAGGATAAGATGAGAAAAACATAAACAAAAACAAAACAAAAATAAAAATAACAACCTAACGATAAGATAATAGTGGTTATTAGTAACAATTTCAATTACATTTTTAAAGGCGACAGTTTGCTATTATAGACTAATATGTTTGTGTTTATGTGTATGGAAAAGAGCACTTTATGACACTGAAGGGTCTAAGAACATTTCGCCTGTTCCAGACAGACATGATGACATGAGTGGACGGATGGTCGTGGCGTAAAGCGCTCGACGGTCGACCTGAGTGTCCCGGGTTTGATCTCCGGTGACAGATTAGGGAATTTCTCAGGACTTGGTGAAAGATCCCTCCATCTCTCCCCGTGGTGCCTCCATGGCCATAACACTCCTGGCTATGGTGGGTATGAAAGAAGGGCATTATAAAACCGTTTCCTCGGTAGTTTATAGGATATAAGGTATTTAACCTCATCCTTACAGGGACTTCACACACTGACTTGGCATTCGATATTGTCGGACCCCACTGAAAACATTTTTTCTCAATATAAATGATCGATTTAAGGGGGGGGGGCGATTAGAGGCAACAAGATTCATTTGATCTAATACTCTATTAGTTCATTGGATCTAATGACTGTGTCAATATGACAAAAATAAATAATAATATTATATATTTATAAAACGGTGTAACCAAATGTCATGAATCGCATGTGTACGGTGAACGTGGTTATGAAACGTGTATTAGTGAATCTTGATTAATTTGTTTACGAGGGCCTGTAGGCAGAGCCTGTCTTGACCCAATGACCCACACATGCACTTGCCCTCTCCCCCAATCCCCCGTGACTATCACAAGTAATTGCACCCCCCCCCCGATCCCCAAGTAAATATAAACTTTATTCTTTATCCTTTATTTGAGGGTCTGTCGTTAAAGCAGGCTAAGAAAAACAATTCCCATAATTCTTGAGGAAAAAAAATCAACCCTTCTTGTTAGTGGTAAGATATTTCAGAACCAGGATGTCAACTTGACCACATGATTCGGACAACCGAGTTAAGCCAGTGGCCACAATCAGATTCAGGACTTTGACCGAGTTGGCGGTGGAAATGTGGAAGGGGGGGGGGTGTGTTAAAGAAAACAATAAGGAGGGGTGGGGTGGGGGTTGTACGGTGGGATTGTGTTTCTTTCTTCTGATCGCATTTTTCTAGTTCTTATGGAATCTGAGCTAGAAATCAGATCGGATATTCCCGGGCCTCATCGAATCTCTGTCATCCCCTTTTTTTCCCCTTGTTTGCCCCCCTCCCACCCCCGGGATCCTTCCCTCTCCCTCCCTCACCCCTCCTTTTTTTTTAACCCTGACGACTTTTTTTTGCGTGTGTGTGTGTGTGTGTGTGTGTGTCTTTCCGTATTGGAGAGCTTTGGGTCAAGTTCTTGATATCGAGTTACAATCTGTCTACTCCACTGCTCGACGCGGGTGACCGACTCGCGAAATCAGTTTGACAGCTGCATAGTAGACGGACCGGCAGGCTGAGACGGAAACCCGGGGGTGGGGAGGGGGGGTGAGCGGGGATGGGTGGGGGTGGATACCCCCTGCCCCGAACTCCCTCCGGTCTCGCTAACCGAACCGGAAGCAGGAGACCGGATCTTACACCGCCGGCCATCGATTCGACCTCGTGGTCCTAGTACTAAGTCAAAACCACTGGCAGACATTTCAGATCTGCCAAAACAAATGGTTCGGGGGGAAGGGATGGAAAGAAATAAAAGTAATTGTCCCCCCCCCCACCCCCTAGTTAAGCGCCACGGTACCAAGTGGCGTTTGTGTACAAAATCAAATGTGTTTAGAAATCTGTATTATCGTCCTAGTGTAGACTAGCTCGTACTAAATGATTTCTTCAAGCGACTTAATTTCTCTATCATTTTCATTACTGTTGATTTTACGAAATGTGGTGAAATATTTTTTTTTATTTCAAAATCTTCGGAATGCATATTTTGGCTTTTTTTTAGTAAAGTTTTTCCATCCTTTAAACTGCCTGTCAGGTAAAAAAAATATTTAGTTGGTTGGATTGATAGATACAGATTTTTTTTTTTAAATTATATTTTCCCAAATGTGACAATATTTCTACGCCCCCCCCCTCTCCTAACTCGTTGACCAACATCTCCCAAAACTCTTTCTCTTCTGATATCAGTCTTCACACCTACCCCTCTCACATTTCCCCCTCCCACCGCCACCCCTCTCAATCAGCGCATCCCAGTAGTACCCTATCACCCACGGTCCCACCCACACATACCGTGCTGTAACATACCGTGCTGTAACATACCGTGCTGTAACATACGTGCTGTAACACACCGCGCGTAACACACCGCGCTGTAACACACCGCGCTGTAACACACCGCGCTGTAACACACCGCTGTAACACCGTGCTGTTGATATCAGTGTTGGCTTGTCAACAACTTTCTCTCCTTTGCCGTGCGTAGTTATCAACACCTCCCTCCCCCCACCACCCCTATACACCCCCACCCCAACTACGCCACAGCCAGGGTATCGATCTCAAAGTCAAGTGATTGTCGCAGGTGTTGGCGGTGGTGGTGGCACTCACGGGCATGTTAAACGGGGCATCCAGCACCCCTCACCCCCACCCCTACCCTTACATTTTTTTTCTAACCGATATGGGAGTTTCTGTGGATTCATAGACTAGGTGGGTTCCAAGTCAGCGGGGATACCATTTGGCTTTACCAGGGATCGAACCCTGTGCCTGCATGTTATCCGAGTTCACTATCGACTTAGCTATCCAGTCTTAGTTAAAATAATTGCATATGTATTCAGTTGAATTGATCTTAAATTCAGCACAATCAATGCAATAATATATATATATATATATATATATATATATATATATATATATATATACAGAGCCGTCCCCAGGCAATTTGGCCCCCTAGGCAGTCATCTGTTAGGACGCCCACCCCTTCTGCATGAACAGTAAAGAAAGTTTTTTTTTCTAAAATTTGGCGCCCCTAGCAATTTGGCGCCCTAGGCAGCTGCCTATGTCGCCTATGCCTAGAGGCGGCCCTGTAAATATATATATACTTTAATAAAGTGCCAAACCGTACGTACATCGAAAATCAAGTAAATATTTTTATCACCAAGTAGGCATGGAGAGATAGAAAGAGAGAAGAAGGACATAAAATGGAATAGCATAGTTAAGAAAAGAATGATAACAGAGTGAAAGGGGGGGGGGGGGAAGGAATGAAAAGCTCTGAAAAGATAGAAAGAGGGGGGGGGGGAAAGAGACTCAGAAAGACAAAACGAGAACCAAATATATAGACACAACTTATTGCTATCTAAGTTTGTTAAAAGCTAGAAGTAGAATTGTTCCCAACTCACTCACACTGCTGCTGAGTATGTTATAGGCTGAAGTAAACATGTTCGCAACTCACTCAACATTGAAAGGAAGTGGCGATGGAGAAATAAAAATGTAAAAAACTACATCGTAAATTCAGGGAACTGATCTTTCATTACCAAACTTACATTTTACCTTTTTTTGTTACCTGCAGCCAGTAAATCACTCAACGAACAACGGCTTCCATTTTTTTAAAAATCCTTTTTAAGATATTTTCTTTTTTAAGTCAAAAGTAAAAACCAGGCAGAAAAAAAGAAGAAAAAGTAATGTTTTCACATAAAGCGTTTAGCTGATAAGCTGAACAGAACTAGCAGGAGAATAGAACACGCTGGAGAATTGAGCTATCCAGTAGAGGTGCACACTTGATAGTTGTACTGTAGGAGGCACTGGTTGTAGCCAGTAGAGGTGCACACTTGATAGTTGTACTGTAGGAGGCACTGGTTGTAGCCAGTAGAGGTGCACATTTGATAGTTGTACTGTAGGAGGCACTGGTTGTAGCCAGTAGAGGTGCACACTTGATAGTTGTACTGTAGGAGGCACTGGTTGTAGCCAGTAGAGGTGCACACTTGATAGTTGTACTGTAGGAGGTACTGGTTGTAGCCAGTAGAGGTGCACACTTGATAGTTGTACTGTAGGAGGCACTGGTTGTAGCCAGTAGCGTAGGAAGGGCTTGTTGAGTTGTGCGGGCGCACAAAGCCCCGAACTAGGAAGGGGCGCCGAAAAAGAGCGCTGCTAAATGTTGTTGTTTTTTTTGCACTTTTTAGAATGGGAGGAGGGCGCTAAAAAGATTAACTCGCACAGGGCGCCACAATATCTAGCTTCGGCCCTGGTTGCAGTTCCATGATTAATGTTAATGACTGCAGGCCAGAACGCTTGTCTTTAGGGCATAGTAGTCTGCAGTAGTGTTGTTTTCGTTGACGAAAACTAAAACGCCAGTAGTCTGCAGTCCAATGACTTATCCATCGGAGGTTGTCGATGTTATAATGGGGGGGGGGCAGTTATTGGTTATTTTCAGAGTTCCATTAAGGTTGGCGACATCCATTTTAACAATTGTTATATATGTTTAGTATATACACATTTAGCATTAGGTTGAGTTGTTTTTTAAGTGAAGCTGGGTTTAGTTTAGGTTGAAGGAAGAAGATATCTAGGTTTTTTTTTTGTATTTTTTTAAATTTTTTTTTCAACGAATTAAAATGATTATAATTAGAAGTGAATTCATATTCCAGTCGAATTATGAAAATTTAGAGTGACAAACAGAAGCAGACAGCAGGTCAACAGAAGAGAGAGAGAGAGAGAGAGAGAGAGAGAGAGAGATAGATAGAGAGAGAGAGAGAGAGAGAGAGAGAGAGAGAAAAGGGAAAATAGAACATGGCAGATGATAGTCACACAGAGGAGTATCCGAGGATGGAATACAAAGGGATGTAAGCGGCTAAGAGCTTTAGACATAAGAAAAAAATCTTGGTGGAAAAAAAAAATTAAAAAATAAAGCCTAGATTAACCAAGGTTGAATGATTTATAACAATGGAACATTTCGACTATCTATTTATTTCTAGTTTGTTTATGTTTGAAATATTTTTTGTTTCTGCATTAAGTTTGTCCTTTAATGTAGAGAGGTGAGGAATGTCACATTTTTAAGTATTGGGTAACTGTAATCTATAATTGTAGATTATTAAACATTATACAGTATTATTACAAACTTATATTATACAAGTGTGTGTGCGTGACTGTGTGTGTGTCTGTGTATTGTGAGTGTTTTACCTTTTGACCATTTATAAATTCTCTATTTTGCGATAAGAGAAGTCCAAAATATACAACTTTTTGAATGTTTTCATGGAACATGGAGTATTTTTTTTTTTTGTTGCTTTCTTTGCGGAATGATTCTGGACACCTAATAACAGAATGATGTTGTTTGGCTTGTTTTCTAGCTCAGTTGGAATTGAGTCAGACGGGAAATGGCGGAGAGATACAGTTTTATGAAGTCACAGATCATAAAAACGCGTCCAAGATGAGGCCAGCAGTGTGTGTGTGTGTGTGTGTGTGTTCGTGTGTGTGTGTGTGTGTGTGTTCGTGTGTGTGTATGTGTGTTTGGGATTGGGGTGGGGATGCTAGGAAGTGGGGGGGGGGTGTTAGTAGTGCACTCAGATTTTTTTAAAACAATTTTTATAGATATCTAAATAATTAGTAAGTGAAACTGAACTGTTCTTTGGACTCACTCCCAACAAAAGACGAAAAGCATTCTTTTATACAGAGACTGATTTACTCACTCTTATAGACGCCATCCCGCGAAGCCAGCCAGGGGGTTACGTGCCCTTGCAGAGGAACATTCTTGTTACGCAGCAAAGATCACAGTACTAAACGCCTCAAACATTGTGGAGGGGAAGATGAATGTAAAGACGCGAGCCAAGTAGATGAAGGGGCTACGGGGGTGAATGGGGACGTAGATAAAAATAAAAATTTTTTCGTACATGTACTCACCTCTTCAGTGTTTCGTTTAAGTAGTAAGGTCGTGAGTATAATTTAATTGGGTCATAAACTATCACGTGCCCGCGTCTTGGTGAGCAGTGAAGCGTACATGTGTTACTGTGTGAGGAATGTTGACGAGTAGTGTCCCTTATTGTACTGTTGTTTTCATTATCTTCCTTTACGAGACATCTCTGTTGGCGTGCTTGTTTGAATATAGGTGTTTTCAGAGTTGTACTATTTCTCTCTTACCTACCCATCTATGTATCTATCTAAATATTATTTTTTTTTAAAACTTCATCTAAATATAGACTTTTTAAAATTTGATCTATCTAAATATAGACTTCAGTTTAACGTTATCGATCTAAGTAAAGACTTTTATTGAAATGTATCTGTTTGTTTCAATGTTTTTTAAACAGCTTCTGGCATGCCCTTACAATGAGCAATAATTTCTCCAATAAACAATATATATATATGTAAGTTATAAACTGTAAAAGTATAAACGGACAGGGCTACCAATGCATGAACTAAAGACAGCGGCGCAGGATAGGTAACTATGGAGAAATATGTCTGTTGGTGTGTGCAATTGTTCCCCCATCAACAACATAGGTTAGGGGTGTGATGATGATGATGGTGATGATGATGGTGATGATGATGATAGTGATGATGATGATAGTGATGATGATGGTGATGATGTTGTTGATGATGATGATGGTGAGGATGATGGTGATGATGTTGTTGATGATGATGATGATGATGTTGGTGATGATGTTGTTGATGATGATGATGGTGATGGTGATGATGATGGTGATGATGATGGTGGTGATGTTGTTGATGATGATGATGATGGTGATGATGATGGTGATGATGATGGTGATGATGACGACGACGACTATGTTGATGGTGAAGTAATTCCCAGTTGTTGTTGTTTTTTTTCGAATAACCGACTAAGTCTATCAGGTTGTGTATTAAGTATTATGAGCATGTATACACAAAACAACGGTTGCTGTAGAGAACATCCTATCATCATGTTTAAAGTTTATTGAAAAAAAAAACAACATCTTTGAAACTCTATTGAAATACAACTCACTCTATGAAAAAAAAAAATAAGGAACGAATCCACAGTTTACACCCCCCAATGGTCTCTAAGGGCAACTCCTTCACCCACCCACCCGCCCGCCACCCTGGCGATAAATAAAACTAATGGGTGAGAGCAGTTGCCTGTATGCGAGTATGTATGTGTCTAAGTGTGTGTGTGTGTGTGTGTGTGTGTGTGTCTATGTATGATGTGTGTCATCCCGGCAGAGGCTCGGGCGCCGAGTGGAATGTCAAGAGTTCCAACTCCCCCCCCCACCCCCACCCTCCTTCCTCTTGTAAACGAGGACAAGGGAACACAACCAGCGCCGAGAAGTTCATCGCGTTCGAAACTCTTAAAATGTTTCAGTGGCGAGAGGGGGAAAAAGTCGCCTTTCTGCAAGAAGTGACGACTGTATTTTATTTTGTTTCATTATTTACTTCCTTTACTGAATGGAGGAGTAAAAGCTGTAGACCACAAATATATTGAAATAAAAAAAAATTGTCTTTGAAACAAACCACCCCCCCCTTCTCCCCACCGCCCCAACCACTACACCCCATCAACCCCCCGCCTCCATAGATTAACTTCTTTTTTTTTTCCCCCCTCTCTCTAAGGTGTAATATTCATTGAAGTATCGGAGCAAATAGTGAAGTGTGTTGGGACAGTTTTTATTTCAAACTGAAATAGAAAGAGAAATTTTTTTTTTCAAACGCTTTAAACCTCTTGTAAAATTAATGGAGGGTGGCCCCGAGAAAACGATACAGTCCCCTTTCCCCTCCCTCCCCCTCCTCCCTCCCTCCCGTCCTCCACCCCGGCCTCCGCACATCCATACAGTACGGTCTCCTGTTCGTACAAGCAAGTTTGTGCAGCGTGAATCAAGCGAATAATTTTATTTCAATATTATTTTTATTATCGTTATTTGGAAAGGCGTTTTCCGCGGATCATCATCGCGATTTGCATTACATTGAACTTGTTTAATGAAACATCGGTGTGATACCAAAATGATGTAAACATTCTAAGTGAAGATACTGGGTTTTTGTTTACTTTGCTTTGTTTTCGGTTGGGGGGAAAGGTGCTGGAGGTAAAGGGATAGAAGATAAAATAGCCGATTGGGGGGGAGGGGTTTCTACGCATATGTGTGTGGTTTATTTTTATTAGCAGTAAATGTTCAAAATGGTTTAGATGAATTTTGATGCTAATATAGGTGAGTGCATTGTGCAGATAAGTACGCTTGCCTTGTTAACAATGTGACTTCATACTTGTATTAGAGTTGGAATCGTCCCAACAATTTTTTTTTTAACTTATTTCCAATACGTTATCTATTCTTAACTGTTGATTCTATTTCATATTCGAATACATAAAACAAACAAAATTTAAAGAAATGTTCAAAAATATAGTTGTTGTTGTTGTTCCGGGTTCAAAATTTGAAATGAAATGTTTAAAAGATCCTAATTCGATACCTCACCTCAACTCTATCCCTCCCTCCCACGCCTCCCTCCACCCGCTCCCCTCCCACAAAGTTTCGATACTGCAGATTCCGGTGGATTATTCAATTACTTATTAATAATTCTTTAAATAGTTATAATTAAATGTAAAATGGGCAATATTTAAAACCAGAAAAAAAAAACATCTTAGAAAACATAAAAGAGAAACATTTTTTGGCAATAACAAATTAACAAACAAACAAACACAGATGAACACACACAAATAAACACAGATAAACACAGATAAACACAAAAATGGAATAACAACCATACAAAACAAAATTCGGCCCATGAATAAACAATGGATGTACTATTTGGTAATTCCAGTAGTCAAGGGTGAACCATGTCCATCAGACGCTGACCTGAGGGTGCCAACACGAGAATCAAGGGGGAAATGGGAGGGGCGGGGAGATTGAGAAGTTGGGGGGGGGGTCTCTTGTCACGCATAGGCATTCACACCAACTGCTCGACACATGCAAATTTCAAAAGTCCGGGTTGGGGAGGAATGAGGAAAGGGGGGGGGGGACTACCGTAGGGACAGATGACACCACGCGCATGCACAGACTGAAACAGAATATAATGCACGGCGTGTCATGTGAGCGTGTCTGTGTGTGTGTGATGTGTGTGTGTGTGTGACTTTTTTTCTGGGGTTGGGGGGGGGTGGGGAGACACACACGGAAGTAGTTTCTGGTTATCAAAAGTCACAACTCGAGACAGTTGAAGTAGATCAGAGTGTACCGGATGGGTATCGATAGACCAACAGATGTTGAGCGATGCGGTTGGTTGATTCCCAATTCACGTGACGACAATATAAAGCAAGAACTGAACGATGTGTTCCATCCAGCATTGTGTTGACAATACAAAACTAAGTTTTCAATTTCGAACAAACGAAAACACCATATTTTATTGTAATTGAACGTGTTAATGTTCATACGGTTGATTTTAAAGTATATATTACAATCGCTCACTCGGACAATTTTTGCCCCCCCCCACACCCAAGATATGGGGGCGCTAAGACATAGCACATACGTAATTCCTGCAATGTGGGCGTGCAAATAGATATTTTGAATGGGAATCCTCATGCGGCAATCGTAGTAGGGCGCTGTCGGTTAAATCGTCTTAGGGCCAGCAATGAGTTTTTGAAATGTTTATAGTATATTCAAAAAAGTTTTAAATCTATCTCTATGAAAAGTATCACTGACTAAGTTTTCATCTCTCGTCCCGCCATTGTTACACATGCTTATATAGACAAGTACTACACAATAAAGAATTTAAAAAAAGTATGTAGCAGACGTCAGAACTGGGCAGAAGTCGCTTGCAGACGGCGCGACGAGTTTCTCACGTCATTCCAAGCGGACGAGACTCCCCCCTAAATATTTAGACGCTATCCCGTGTGCAGACTGTGGTGTGCGTGTCATACATAAACTGTGATCAGGTGGGCGGGAAGATGAAAGGGTGGAGGCGGGAGGTTGACGCGTTACACGTACTAAAATTGTTTAAGTGGGTTATCAACTGAACCGCTCTTACACATTTTTGTATAATTCCACGGTTCTCAAACTTATTCGCGGTACTGTACCCCAAAGTTTTTCGGTGCAATGCATGTCTGAAGATCAGAACACAAGACATGGGCGGCCTAACCGTTACGGTTGAATGCGCGAGGCCTAATGACGTCTGCCGAATGATGAGCCCTAAGACCGACGATCTATATCGTCCAAAAAAAAAAAATATCGCCTCGGGCGCGGTGCTTAGGGGATATTGTCATCACCGCGACCCCCCCTCCTCCTCCACCCCCCCTCCCCCAAATGCCGCTGCACCGAATGTAGTAAGTAAGGAATATGACTGAATAAATACGTTCACAATAGGAACTGAATTGGCGGGGTTTTCTGGATCAACGGTGTTGAAATGAATCAATCGCTATCGTCTGTTAGCGGAGAGATCGAAAAGAGTCCCCACCCCCTCCTCCCGACGCCCCATCCCACCGTTCCTCAATATGCAGACGTTTGAATGCCATCATAAATCTTCGACGGTACTATTTTAAGTCAAAATAACACATTGGCTACACCATAACATAATCTTTTCAGACAAACTACATTTTTATAGACACATGGAAATTTTTAGAGCATTTTCGAAAAAAAATGCTCTATTGTCTCCGTTTTGTCTGTCTGTCTGTCATCACTCTAGATCTCAACAACCATAAGCCCTAGACCCATGATGTATATATCATTTTGTAGGTCTTGGCCTGCCAAGAAATGCCTTTTTTCCATTTCGCGATCTGACCTCTCAGGGCCGTAAAAGGGGCCTTAGTACCGTTTTTTACTATATAAGCTATATTAATAAAGGAGCGCTATATCTCAGCAACTATAAGTCCTAGACCCATGATGTATATATCATTTTGTAGGTCTTGGCCTGCAATGTGTACATCAAAAGTTCATTTCGCGATAGGACCTCTGAGGGCCGGGCTTCAGGGCTCCTAAGGGGCTTATATATTATATATACACCTTGTACGTTCAATAACCCATTCATTTGGTGCGAAATACTGCAGCACGTAGTTTCACCAAGATTTATTAAGAAACTCATCAAATGAAATAGTAAGCTTGTGTTCTGAGTTTAATTGAAAGTATCAGAGCTATGCAACAATTGACGGAGTTTTCGGACGATTAAATGACTATAATTTCGAATGTTTTCAATTATGAGTCCTATTTCAGTAACCACAAACCACTTGTAGTTAGATTTAAGAGACAATAATTTTTTTTCAAATATAAAGAAACGTCTTTATAATTTTTTTTTTACAGATATATGCATTACACAATTGAATTTATAAACATTTCCAAAATTTACAAATATTTACTGAAAGCTAACAAACGTACTGATACATAACACGAAAATGCGCTAACACGTCCTGTGTCCAGAATGGAACAGGCTTAGATTGCTTGTTTTTTTTTTTAAGTTCACTATACAATTGGAGACAATTTGATTTTAAACAAATTCAACAGCGAGTGGGGGGGGGGGGGAGGGGGGACCCCCCCACCTCCTTTACGACTTTTTTAAAAAAATCAACACAAGTAGAGACTTGTTCTTCCAATCCCAACCTGGCTCGCTAGTGTAATGACACCTTTGACACTTTGAAATAGGTCTTGGGAACACATACACACACACACACACACACATATGCGCATACATGCATATGCACACAATCTAGGTGGGTCTGACTCGTGTGCTTAAATAAAAAAAAAATTGATTTAATTTATGCAAATATATGGAGATGTGTATTTAACCAAAAGGCGCTTTGAGTAAACGAACGTATCAGGACACAGAAGTTGGATGTCTTAAAGATTTGAAATTTAAAATTGGCCAGAGATTGGATGTGTAAATGGAGTGGGGAGGGGAGGGGTGGGGAGGAGGGGATTCAAGGTAGAACAGATTGATACACCACTCCCCAGCACTATCGATATTTTACTCGTAAAGAATAGCCTACTGCTAAATTTACCTATTGAAATAATGCATCGATAATTATGTGAATATTGACAAGGGGAATAATTGATTTGACCTTCAATTTTTAGCATTTAATAGACGCAATAACTCAATGTTGTCAGGCTGTGCTATTAATCGCAACTAATAAAATGCCCGCAGTGAGAAATGCCTTTAGTGGCGTAAAAATGATACAAATATAATTTTAATGACCAAGTAGTTTGTGCTACTTTGTGCTACAATTTTATTCAGGCTTTCTGCTACTTTTGTTTCAAAACATTATCATATAATTGCCCAATGTATAATAGACTACCATATCCATTACTAGCAAATATTATATTCTATTATAAATTCTAGCCAACTGTATCGTATACAATCCCACTATTTGATATACTACTTAGCACAATGTATCCTACATCAACCTACAGGAGCGGATCTAGACAACTTTGACGGGGGGGGGGGGGCAAAACTTTGAAAGTGGGGGCCAAAACTGTTTTCATTGTTGAAAATTGATCTTAGAACACAAAATATTTGGATAATTTAATGATGTCTTACCTAAACTTGCCGTACTCTATCATATGCTAATCCACCATAACTATTACTAGCACACACTATATAACGTACTAACCGCTGTATCGTATACATTCCCACTATTTGATATATTAGTTAGCACAATATTTATATCTTGACTTATACCAACCCTCTATATCATTGACCAGAGAGAAAAACAAGCAAGCATGACACACATGCACACATAATTTTAAGTCCTTTTTGTTTTGACTTGAGACAAGAATTATACTTTCTAATTGCACTGAAAATATTTTTTGTTCATAAAGTATCGACCAACTCTACCTGGTCCACAGAATATAAATCATACAAGAAGAAAATTCCTCTATTGATGACTTAAAAAATATTTTTTTTTTTTAATTTGTGTTATTTTATTTTTTATTGGTGTAGTACCTAAATAACGATACACCACCATAGCACAAAACAAACACAAACATGGCGTGTTTAGGAAACATCATATTTGTTTTGTCTGTGCACAGTGTGTATAATTTATATTTTGCGGCCTTAACATTGAAAGAATCACAAGACTAGCATAGAAGTAATTAGACTAAGGGATCACAAGACTACCATAGAAGTAATTAGACTAAGGGAGAATCCATTTTTTTCCCCTTAAGTTTAAAAAAAAAAATCGTTGTTAATTTTTGGTTTGGTTATTTAATTACAAGTGTCTTGTCAAGTTTAATTAATTAACTAAAACTCAAGTCATTATACATATCAGCGATTATAACCTGGATATAATTCTGAGGCTAGGGTTGTATATGTTGGGGGGGGGGGGGGGTAAAGTCTTAAGTTAGGGGGTTGTATTCTTATAAAACAGTTTCGTCATCTATTCGCCTATTGGAGGTACCACTGGGTTCAGTCAGCAGTTTTCAGCCGGACCGGTTGAGATATTCAGTTCGTTCGACTTATCTAGGCTAGCTTTGAACCCGTAACCCACTGGGCGTACCTAGGATGAGGGGGGAGTGGGGGTCTAAATTCAAAAGTCACCCAGGGCCCCAGCTTGAGGGAGATCCCCAATGTTTTTTTTTTGCATTTAATATTCATTTCATTATTTCATGTCATGGTGTCGAATGTCAAAATTCAGGGGCCCCCCAAAGAGGCCTTGCATCCCAGGCCCCCAAATCCCTAGGTCCGGCACTGCCGTAACCCTAAAGTTCAATGAACATGAGCTACATTTCACGTGTAAATAAACACAGAAACAAAAAGATTTTTTTAAACAATAAAATATATAAAAAAAGAATACAAAATTTCTTTTTTTTCCCCCCTTATATTTCCATATTTTTAAATATAATTTTCTTTCCACTTGAGTTAATGTGACATGCTCGGTGTGGCGTTTTTTGACACTTAGACAATATACTTTGACAGCTAGACAATGCACATCAAGAGTAATAGACGTGAGCTTATTGTCAGATCCTGTTGTTTTGATATATCATTTTATTTTTTTTTTAAACAATGTCAGAGTGCCTGTAAAAGTGTGTGCGTGTGTGTGTGCGTGTGTGTGTGTGTGTGTGCGCGTGTCATTGAGAAGGAAGAAGAAGAAGACAAGGAGACAGACAGAGCGTGATGGAGAGAAGGCATTTAACCGTACATATGCCAGTGAATATCAAATAAAACTGTTATTATTTATTTAAGTAATAACGTCATTTGTTAACTGGAGGATCGAATCAAAAGACCTTGTTTTGTTTGTTTTTTTAAGTGGGGGGGGGGTCGGTTGGGGTAGGGGAGAGGAGTGGGGTGTGTGGACACTCTTAGTCTAACAAAGTTTCTTCTTCATTGTAAGCTACACGGGAAATATAGTGTTTCATTGAAGCTTTCCTTAAGCTATCTTATGTATATATATGTTACAGCAAAAGCCTGAAGTTCAGCCGATTCTCGAACTGGCCGGCCATTTCGCACTTTGGCAGAGGTGTGCGGCCAATATCCGATGTACTATATGATTATCATTACAACATACAAACAACCAAAATCTTTCATGAACTATTTCTTGCGAATATGGCCGATCGCCCGATGCCATTTCGCAAACTGGCTGGCCAAAGATAGGACGTTGGCCAGTCAATGTGATGCGATATCGGCCACTTCCCGATATTTGGCCGGCCAGTTTGCAATTTGGCCGATTTTGGGCTTTGGAGTAACATATATACAAAATACGTATATACTTCAATGAGATGCCAAGTTTGAGTATGGTGTACTTGGACGCGGCTTTGGCTGTTTAAGACGCTTAAACAAATATTAAAATTAATATTTTAAAGGACTCACAATGGGCATTACAAAATGATATATATATACATGCAATTTAGGGGATAGACCCTATGTGGAGAGGCCATTTGATACTGAATCGTGCCCTATAAAGTATCCAGAATGTTTTTTGTCTCTTCATCACGTGAAAGAGGGACACACACACACACACACAAAAAGAGGAAAGGGATGGGGGGGGGGGGTTGGAAGAGTTTTGTCGACAGACGCTATTTTAACCTTTTCGATTACCGCGGGTTTAAGGGCGCTGGTACGGATCGATGCTATTCTAATTGAGTGGGGAGCAAGTGATAACACGGGGAGTCCACGACGCCCGACTTTAGACGATTTAGGGCTCAGATAGAGAAGATAACGGGTAAATATCTTCACATCCTTCTGCCTGGATCCTACAGTATTAGAGGAGTTTTAGGAAAGGAAGGGGGGGTGAAATAGGGGTGAGGAAAGGATTAAAGGGGTGGGGTGGGGGATGGATGCGAGGGGTTGGGGGATGTCTCCTTAGGCAGGATTTTTTTTTTCATTATTATTATTTATTTTGCTTTAGGGAATTTTCTGATTTTGTTATGTGAACATATAGTTGAAGTTGTTTTACTTGAGTGAGTTAGAACGGGTTATTGTGTGAGTGTGTGTGTGTGTGTGTGTGTGAGTGTGAGAGAGAGGGAGAGAGTAAGACAGGGGGATACATAATAGGTACACGTAGTTGTGACATGTTGTGAGGTCAAAGGCCATGAGATGTGAGTATATGACTAGAATCAAGCGCTGAGTTAAAGGTAGAAAAGACATAGGTATGTAAGAGGTAGATATGTAAGAAGGAAGCTAGGTGGATAGATGGGTAAACAGAAATATAGACAGACAGATAATTAAATAGCTAGACATGAGACAGGACGATATGTGTATATATGTATATATAGAGAGATTAATAAACAATATATAGATATATATGTAGATAGATAGATAAAAAGGTCAAAGAAATGTAGGAAGTGAGAGAACATGTTAAAAAGGTCAAATGAGATCAAACGTAAAATGCGAGATAGAGAGAAAGAATCATAGATGAGTGCAACATTGAGGTGTCAACGAAGAGTTTTTGTTGACATCAAAGAAGAACATCGAGTTATGATTTTTGTGTTGATGTGTCACGTGATGAAAGCCAATGATTGGTTTAAAGACAATGAACATTTAAAATAGACGGAACAGTTCAGACCACACACACACACACACGCACACACACAAACACACACACACACACAAACATTGATGAACCGCTAATCTCTGAGCGAGGATAAGAAACGAAGAGATTGGGGGTAGGGGGGAGTAGATAACAGATGATGAGAAAATCGAAAACAAAAGAACAACAAAAAAAATTTCTTAAGGCAAAGCTGAGGTCATAACCCCCCCTCCTTTCCACCCTCCCCCAATAATTTTCCCAAATCTTTACCTTTGACTCCTCCAACTTTATCCCAGGAAAAAAAAATTCGCAGATGGTATGATGGGATAGTTTGGGAATGGGGGGGAGAGAGGGGGGGGGGCTGGAAATCGATGTCAACTTGGTCCCCAAGGGGGCAGCAGGGACTCGGGTTGCCTCTGAGCTCGCTCGCTGAAATAACTTTCCCCCACCCCCTCCCCTCTCCCCAATTCTCAGCTTCGTTTGATAGATGATCGGAAAGCATCCAACTCTTTGGGTATCTCCGGCTTTACCGTGGGGGGGGGGGGGGGGACGGGGGTTGGGACACTCGCGAGACTCCACGAGATGAAGAAGACAGACAAAGTTTTCTTTCAGGAAACCGGGCACACGACGAAATCTCTTTCGGCAATCTTCAAACTTCTTCCTATTTCCTTCTTCTTTTTCTTTTTCCCTCTTTTCTTCCTTAACTCCCTATTTCCTTTTTTTTTTCTTTCCCCTCTCTGTGTCTCCCTATCTTCAAAGCCAAACATTTTTTTCTCCTTGTTTTATTTTTGTTTAAATTTTTATTTTCTTTCACATTTCATCACTCTTTATCAACCACCTTCCTCGAACCTCTATATCATCCTCTTCTTCCTCCTTCCATCCCCTCTCTCCCTCCCTTCCTCCCCCCCCTTCCCTTCATATCCTGCATCCATCAAATAAAACTTAAAGTTATTAAACACATCAACAATAACCATCTGGATATATATCATTCGGAGGGTAGGGTTATTCTTTTATGTGGGGTGTGGGGGCGGGTGGGGGGGGAGCGGGGGTGTCTTGAAGTGGGCGAATGAGCAGAGAAATCGGATGGGGAAAGTCTTAGCAGGAAGTTTCAATTAAGAAAAGAGTAGATAAAGTTTTAAAGATTATATATATATATGTACATAGGCTTCACTTGTGTATTTAACATGATAACAGAATAATCCTTAGAATTTTGCGTCATCAGTGGATCTCAAAATGCGGTTCGGCAAACTTTTTTTTTATATTATTTAATCAAGAATGTCTATAATTAATTTTTAACTTCTTTTCATTCCTTTATACATTGGGTGTGGGGAAGGGAGAGAGAGACAGAGAGAAAGAGAGAGAGAGAGATAAGAAAAAAGTTTGAAAGCCACTGTGCTAGACTTATGATGACACAGCAATACTTAAAAAAAAATAGATATGTCAATACGCTGCTGGTTGACATATAAATCAACAAAGACTTATGTAAATATATTTTTTTTTTTTTACGGAATAAGACCAAAATGACGACATCTGTCTGGAATGACCGGGAGGACGGGTGGCTAGTGCGGTCAAGTGTTAGACCCGTCGACATGAGGATCTCCGGTTCGATCTCCTGTGAGAACCAAGTGAATTTTTCAGGTCATGGTGAAAGTTACTTCCCATGTCTCCCGTGGTCCCTCCATTGCACTATCGGCTAAAGTGGAGGTGTGTGTGTGTGTGTGTGTGTGTATGTGTGTGTGTGTGTATGTGTGTGTGTGTGTGTGTATGTGTGTGTGTGTGTGTGTGTGTGTGTGTGAAAATTGACAGCACTTTAAAACTGTCGCGTTAGTATACACAGAATAGAAATGTATACACAAAGCGCATCGCTATGTATAAAAAAAAAAGGTCCACTAACAATGACTTAACAAAATGTGCCGCCATTTATTTCCCCTCTCTAATAGTGTTGCTATGGTAACATCTAAATATTAACTCACGATAAATCAATACAAAAAATATGGCGGCTTCCGGAATAAAAAACAAGCAATTAAGCCTGTTCCATTCTGGACACAGTACGTGTTAGCGCATTTTCGTGTTATGTATCAGTACGTTTGTTAGCTTTCAGTAAATATTTGTAAATTTTGGAAATGTTTATAAATTCAATTGTGTAATGCATATATTTGTTAAAAAAAAATTATAAAGACGTTTCTTTATATTTGAAAAAAAATTATTGTCTCTTAAATCTAACTACAAGTGGTTTGTGGTTACTGAAATAGGACTCATAATTGAAAACATTCTAAATTATAGTCATTTAATCGTCCGAAAACTCCGTCAATTGTTGCATAGCTCTGATACTTTCAATTAAACTCAGAACACAAGCTTACTATTTCATTTGATGAGTTTCTTAATAAATCTTGGTGAAACTACGTGCTGCAGTATTTCGCACCAAATGAACGGGTTATTGAACGTACAAGGTGTATATATAATATATAAGCCCCTTAGGAGCCCTGAAGCCCGGCCCTCAGAGGTCCTATCGCGAAATGAACTTTTGATGTACACAAGGCAGGCCAAGACCTACAAAATGATATATACATCATGGGTCTAGGACTTATATTTGCTGAGATATAGCGTTCCTTTATTAATATAGCTTATATAGTAAAAAACGGTACTAAGGCCCCTTTTACGGCCCTGAGAGGTCAGATCGCGAAATGGAAAAAAGTCATTTCTTGGCAGGCCAAGACCTACAAAATGATATATACATCATGGATCTAGGACTTATGGTTGTTGAGATCTAAGGTGATGACGGACGGACGGACAGACAAAACGGGGACAATAGAGCATTTTTTTTTCGAAAATGCTCTAAAAATCCACTGAAATTGACGATACGCATTCTGTATAAGTTATATTCTGTATAAGTTATATTCTGTATAAGTTATATTCTGTATAAGTTATATTCTGTATAAGTTATATTCTGTATAAGTTATATTCTGTATAAGTTATATTCTGTATAAGTTATATTCTGTATAAGTTATATTCTGTATAAGTTATATTCTGTATAAGTATCTAAGTAATAAACAGCGACTCAAATATAAGGTTTCTTTTTAGCTGTGTGTTACTTGATTCAGAATTTCTTTAAAATATGTCATTCTAGAACTCGGATTAGAATACCAAATACACATGTATACACAGACATTTTTATATCGTTGTTGTTTTTAAGTGTGTGTGTGTGGGGGGGGGCGACTTTGACACTGGTGGCATTAAAGGGAGTGGATTAGTGAGCCGATAAACTAGCCAGATTCTGATAATGAACGAACAGGCCAGGTATCAAATCTAAAATATAGATCCATAAGAGGGGAAGAGTGTTTGCAATTGTGTTGCGGTGTTTTCTGCGTCCATTAAAGGGAAACACAACCATAGACCTTTTTCTTATCGACATTTTAGATATATATATATATATATATATATATATATATATATATATATTGTTTATATATTGTTTATATATTGTTTATATATTTTTTATATTTGAAGATGGTAGTTACGTTTGAAAAAAAAGGGGGGGGGGGTAGGAGATGGCCCCTCTGGGCTTTGTTGGGGGGGTGTAAGGGGTGGTGGTGTAAGGGGGGGGGTGGGGGTTATATTCAAGCCAGGCTAAGGTAATTTATCTTTTTATTTCTCTGGCACCAAATCTCCAGTACAGCCTCACTTCGGTTGTCTTCCCCTCCTGTGTACCAGAATTATCCCCGCTCCCAATCCTCCTCCTATCCTTCCTCCTGGCCATTTCTTCCCTACTTGTCCAGCTATCGTTCGAGACCATCTATGCAAACGACCATATTCCCCGTGATTTGTGACTTTCCAAACTGGCGGGAAAGAACGGAACGACTCGTCTGCCGGAATGCGCTTCTTGCCAAAAGAGCTTCGTGATAAAAATCCTCCAAGCGCCGTCCGCCCGGCTCCCCCTGGGGAAATGGGGGGAGGGGGGGAGGGGTAGGAGAAGAGACTGAGGCCAGAGTGCGCTCCGATGGTCATTTCCCGGCTCAAATATGACAGTCTCATCTCCAGCACGAGCAGTTTGGCAGATCCCCATGTGACCCCCCTTCCCCTCCCCTCTCCCTACCCCAGACTCTCTTTCCGCCCCTCTTCCATCCCAACTCGTTGTATTCCTCCATCTTTGCAACACACACACACACAAAATAACAGCATCCATTCACATTAGCCATTTTATGTATTTTTTTTATATTAACCAAAAAAAAAATCCCCCCCAAAAAAAAACCCAATGGCTTAGACGCTCTCTGTTTCTTGGGTGTGAGTCGTGGAGTGAAAGTGGAGCTCACACCGGAAGTCCGCGACGCCTGGAGAAGATTATCAACGTCTGCACGAAACAGATATCATATCCCTTTGCGCCATACAACTAATCACGCCTTTCCCGAAAGCCCCCCTCCCAAACACACACACACACACACAAAAGGACACTTTCTAAAAAAAAAATTGATATCTTTCGAACTAAATGTTCAGATCCCCATAAATTGTAGATTTCTTTCAGGGTCTTTCACGTGCGCTTAAACTATTTTGAAGGGCGGAGGTCGCAATTATTTAATATTTAATAAAAATTGATTGTTTTTTACCGTTTTTTTTAATTGTTTCTGTTTTTGAAAAAAATAAAAACAAACAAACTGGATTTTTGAAATTAACAAACAAAATCTTTCCGATTTTTACATTCATTAACAAATTAATTTATTTCCTCAAAGTGCCATTGACTAAGTCATCAGAGTTCATTCGAACCACAAAGTTTCACTCATACGCGGACACATTTATTTACATTCACTTCATCTGTTGTACTCAATATACAATAAATAAATACATTTAACTTTCTTTATAAAAAATGTTTAAATTTATTATGCCACATTTATATTCAAATTATTTTCATTAATCCACAAAAAAAAAGATATTCATATTGTCTTCTGTCACAAGACATTGCTGTGAGTATTTATAGCATTTCCAACATCTCTCCCTCAATCACAAGCGCCACGTTTACAATCTATCAAACTCCTCACAAATCAAGGTTAAAACTCAATGCTTTTGAAATGATTCGATTCAGTACACAAATCAATGAGTTGATGTAAACAAATGAACAACCTAAGATCAATAAATGTATGCCAGTGAGCCCCATGACGTGTCCTTACCTAGGTGACGGCTGGCCGGGTGTAGTCCAGGCTCCATGTTTAACGGCGGCGTCCCTTGAGAAGGGGGTAGAAACGTTAGTCCCGGAGGGGGCCCGTCCTGCGGCTGCCCCATGAAAAATTCGCCGTATCCTTGGTAGCCTGGGTAAAAGTCGGCTCCATTATCTGCAATACAAACAAACAAACAGAGGTTAATAGAACTGTATACAAATAATTAAAAAAAAACACAATATATAACGAAGATCTTCTGTAAAGATTAACATAAACATATTTCATATAAATATACCATATAAATATATCATATAAATATACAGCGTACAAAAGATAAATAAGTTTTAAATTTTTATGTAATCTACTGTCTTGACCAACGCTTCAGAAAAGAAGTCTGTGTGAAAAGGAGGGAGTCCGGGTGGAAAGCAAAATGGTGGAATTAGGGGGGAAGGGGGGGCTTTATTATAACCCTATCGATTGTATCCCCTGCGTGCCATTTTGTTGTTCCCTGTGAAGACATCTCGGGTTACGCTCCTGCCGGTCACGTTCGTAAGACTTGCGGTTCGTTGCGGGGTATGGGGGGTGCGTCCGAGAGGACACGCGCTCCTCAGCCCTCACACCGCCCACCGTTCCAACCACAGACCACCTTGCCGTCCCTTACCTACGTGAAGGCCCATGCATTCTTTTTTTCGATTAATTAATCACCAGATACAATCGTAAGAACGAATAGTTGCTAAAAATTATAATAATTGTATTAAACCTGTTTACTGGATTCGGTCACATATGTTAGGCAATTATTAAAAAAAATCTGGCACTGTAGAAATTGGCTGGCAGCAGACGACAAGTTTTGAAGAGAGCGTTTCATATCGGCGGTAAATCTGTATGGTTTAGTATATCTGTGCGTTTGGAGCGAGAATAGTAAATACCCATACGTGTGTAGCGTTATGGTTAGAACACGCTGGAGTTCATAATAAGACATTGTGTATTCAGATGTGATTATAGATTTTGAATTGTGTGCAACTATATGTAAATAAATATTGTCGTCTTGGCGACCCTGTGGGGCTGGGGGCCCCTGAATGGCACAGTGAAGGTAACGAGTCTTCAATTCCCAGTCACTCAAGTGCCATCATTCCCCAGGCAGTCGCCTCGTTTGAGACACGTTGAGCCATGACCTCCCGTGGTGCCTCCTTGTCATCTGCACCCCTATATTTATGGCGGATATGAGGCTTGATGTAAGATCAAGAGATAACATGTGCATCCTTACGAACAAGACAGCAAATAAATCTGATCCACCGACTTTCGCGTATCTTTATTTTTTTTAATTTCTCTCCGCGAGTAAATGTTACCTTCAAATAAAATTATGCAAAAAAGATTCTTTCTTTCTTTCCATTGTTCGAGCATGAAAACAACTTTTGCATCATCAAATTGTCATATATGTCGTCATTAAGTTGCTGTAACAGCCACGTAGATTTAGACGTTGTAAAACGAAACGTTGATACGAATTCAACAGCGTAGCCGGTGCCATGCCGAGATTAAATCAAACCAAAATGTCACACTTGAAACAGTGGGTAAAAGACAAATGACATCTCTTTGTCGCTGGGATTTTTTTTTTTAAAAGGGACGGGGTGGGGAAACAGGTAGCACGCAATAATAGCGTTGCGGTGATATCCGCCAGTTTTATCAGTAAATTATTTTGGACACGCACTTGCCCTTTGCCCCCCCCACACACCCAATCACCGCAAATACCCCCCTCTAGCTGAACCTACCAGTGACATAAAAGAAAACTCCCCCCCCCCCCAACATCTTAAATTTCACCAAAACAGTGATGAACAAGACTGTGCTAGTGACTTTGATTTGAACAAGTTGTCAAGTTTCCTTTTCAAAAGGAAAACATTACCGAAAAAAAAAAATTTTTGTCAGGCTAGGAAAATAATAAAAAAAAAGAAATAGTTTACAGTAATTTACAACCGCACCATCAAATTTAGTCTCGTTATGGCGTCAGCGAGCCTCGCTTCCAGTTCCGCGTCATGGCAGCGAAGGTCATTTGCATAATTTCCGTTTAAAGGGTGAAAAATATCGTCCAATCTAATCTCATCTAGCGATCTTCTAGAGAGAACTTTTTTTTGTTACAGTAGTCAACTGATTTTTTTTTCCCCACCTTTTATTTTCGTAAAATTTTTCCTTCTTTTATCAATTTTTATTTTTTTTTTTTGATTTTGTTATCTCTTCTCGATGAACTTAGAAACATAATGAAAACCTCCGATGCTTTTAAACTGAGCTTTAAAAAAAAAAAAAAAAGATACATTTATACTCAGAATTTGATACGTTTGCACTAGTTACTTTCTAAAACTCCATATGGTTTAGGAACTGGATTTTTACAGGAAGATACCGAAAGATTACCAAGAGCTGTTGCGCCCTTTGAGTGTGTGAGGGGGGGGATTATGGATACCGCTCAAAGACCCACCGCCCGCGTCTAAAAAAAAAGGAGTAAGGGGTGGTAGGAGGGCTGTGATACGATATATATATATATATATATATATAGACAATGGTTACGGTTCTAAGCTTCCCATTGGACGACCATTCTAGGCCCCATCACAACCAAAAGTAATGTTTAGGTAGCCTATATCAAAAGGCGCCCATAACTCGAAAATAATCATCAAGAAAATGTGTCACTTGTGGTCAGCAAAATAAGTCGGTCGTGTGCTATTCATGATATCCACGAGAAGTTTAAAGTGTGTCCATCTATTGATATTTACAAGAGGTCGGCCACTGGTCAAGTCAGACTTTTTTTTTTTTAAAGAGGTTCGTAACATGGTGAGATTCTTTACCAGAAAGTGTCGTAACTACTCGAAACACAACACTACACTTTACAACACAACACTGCACAACAGAACAGAACACCTCGCATTACAATAGATCATATCACAATGCTTAACTATCTCAACATCCATCATTGAACCTCCCCCCCCAACAACACCCCTCTTTCTCGTGTTACATTTTAACTTCCTTGATCAGCGAGGTGATTGCTGAGTACATACAAAGAACGATGCATGCACTCACCACTTGGGGGTGCAGACATAGGTGACGTTATATAATCAACTGGTGAACATTTCACCATCCATTATTTACATATAATTTTGTTTTTGTTTTTTATTATAAGGGAACATAACAGATAGAGGGCGGACATCCGAAGTGCTGCAAGTTACTTGAAACGCATTTACTGCCCCTTTTGTTCAGAGATAGTCTGTCTGACTCCCTTAGATCTATATCACTCACAGGTAACATGTTAACAGTGTCACCTTACAATATACAACTTTCTATAACCCACCCCATCTCTCCTTCTCTCCATCTCTCTCTCTCTCTTTCTGTCTTTCTTTCATGCCATAGTTTGGTTGTTCACTGATATATGAGCCCAATATTGTACACAAAGACATCCCAGAGGTCGGGGCACATTGAACATGGCCGGCGTGATAAGATTGAGACCTCAAGTACCCTCCAATGTTCCCTCTAAAGTGTGGTATGAAGTGAGCAAGAAATTTTGTCTCTGAGCGACATTTTGTTTTGAGGCCAAAATTTGTGAGCGATTTAAGCGATGTCGTCCGTCGGAGTGAGTGATCACACCTGTAGTATGAGCGACGCTCTGAATTCGTGTGAGCGATCGCTCACGCGCTCAGCTTAGAGGGAACATTGGTACCCTCCCAGATCTAATTAAAAGGGCAAATTAAATTTAAATAAAAATAATACAGTATAGTTTTTAATTACATAGAAATAATATACTTTATATATTTTTATTTTGATATAGTACCACTTAAATGTATTTTTAAACCAATAACTATATTTTTAAAAAATCAATATTTTGAATAGTATTTAAACTAATTATTACTAATTCTAGACACAAAACAATCTGTTACTTATATTTTTAGCGCCTGTTCCTATAATTCGCTTGAGTTAGACTACTCTAAGTACATGTAAGATACAAGTGACATATTTTGTATTTGTGTTTCACTAAAGGGGGTCACAGCATGACATAATTGAACATTCGAGAATTTATAAACGAATGATTCCAACTCTTTGTTTCTCGATTTGTCACAAAACTAAAAAAGTTTGTAAATCTCATGTCGTGGGGCCCCGTCGAATAAAACGAACGACCAATCGGATTACAAGATGAGTCAGCAAATGGTGGATGTGTTTGTGTGTGTGTGTGTGTGTGTGTGTGTCTGTTGTCCGGTACGTTTGTCATTAAAGATAACACATGTTGATCCAGTATTGAAACTCGAACTTTGACCTATGCAGATCCATTTCGCATGAAGGTAACATATTGATTGATTTAAAGAACAAGTGCACGTGCGTATGATGAAATGCATTACACAGTATTTAATATCTATGTTTAGCTTGTATTAGGGCAAACAGTAGATACAACAGGATGTCATATATTTTAACCTTTTTATGCTTAAGGGGATAATTTTTTTTGTTACTTGTGGATCGGGCTTATGTAGGTGGAGAGGGGGTGGGCGGGGTGGGGGGGGGTTTGGAGACGGGGTTTGGACGGCACCGTCTTCATTGAAGCGGATGAATCCGCCATTCAAACGACATGTTGAAGTTAATAATACCCGATATAATACCCTCACAGAAGTGCCCTATTGTACGCGGTATTACTTGCAGTGAAAAGGGTCGCGCGCACAACCGAATAGGATCCCCACCCCCGCCCCCTGGGATCGCTCTGGACCTGCAGGTGTATAAGATCAACCCCTTGTAAAGGGAAGGTCAGGCTAGTTGTAACAACTGCAGCCCGTGTGTCTATGGAGTTGTTGTATCTACTGCACTACTGGGGGTCTTGTTAAATTGGCAAGTTTGTCACGTGACAAAGGTACACACTTTTTTTCCATTTTTTTTTCCTAATGTATTACTGTAACGACTTGTTAATACGTGTATGATGGCAATGAACGGTTAGGTTCTGCTACCGCCTGAAATGTCTCAAAGGTAAAGGGATGATGGAGGTATACAGTAGTCCTTGACGTGACGCTTGAATGACCGCTGGTCAAGAAAATGTGGTATTTAACCAGAGAAATTAAACAAACCTCGAATGACCGGTCAGACTCAAATTTAAAGAAAGGAAGGGGGGGAAGGCATGACTGTCTTTTGTGCCCATAAAAACTCTTCCAGTTAGGTATTTTTATTGTCCGCAATGACCACAGGTCAGTGGCTTGAGACGCTTTATGAATTCATTAGCAAGTCCGTCCCGCGCGACGATGATTGGCTTAGAGACGTCTCGGGGACAATATGTGGCCCTGTTTGTTCTCAGCACGTCACCACTTTCGCCACTGATGTCACGTCCGGCACAACTTGACCACTGGTCATTTCGAGAAAATTGAAAATGAAAACATCGGCCGTTAAAGCGAAATTGCAGACTGGTTTGAACTTTCACACTTTCTTTCTTTTTTTTTCGACGAGTTCTATGATACAGAACTTTTAACGTTAGAGAACTTAAACGGTTGTAAACATTTATATGGAGGGGGGGGAGCAAAAGACGGAAAATAATTTGGGATTTTTTTTTTTTCAGGCACATTCTAAAGTTTGATTCGTCTGTTTCTTGTACTGGTGACCCTCATGGTCAGTTGGCCGTTCTGGCGTAAAAGAAAATTGTTTGAGAATGGACAATGAAGTATTGTCCACTTGAAGAAACCCATTTCTGTTAAGGTCACAGCGCAGAGATCGGACAATTTTGGGGGTGGGGGTGGGGGGGGGCTGGAAGTCGGGGTAGAATCAAAGGTATCGAGCGGGGGGGTGTATGGTCTAGTCTCGGGTTTGTTCAGAAACAACAGTGAGCTTTGACCACCAATGTCCACGCCCGACCAATGACCCATGCCACCAGCTACTGGTCGATAATATCTAAAACAAACAAAGTCACGACCCCTCCTAGATCAGAAGATAAACGTAAAGCATACACACGTATTCATACAAAAAATAAAAAACACGTAAAGCTCATTTCATTTGGTGAACGTGATATACAGGTGAGTTTAGCTTGTGACGTCACGGAGCGAGTCCGACAGATACGAATCGAGAAAAAAAAAATTGGCATAATTGTTTTTCAAATTATTTATACACACATTGTGTTTGATCTAACAATTCAGAAACAAAAAAAAATGAAATGGGGATGAAGGGGAAAGACTTAATGTATGACTAACTGTGTTACAGTGTAAGAGTGATGTCATCATACTTCACGGGAAGACAATTATATACATAATGGTCTTTGAGCGATAGACCAACTACTTTTAAATTTATCATGTACACAATTATGTTTTTCAATTGAAGTCTACCAGCTATAAAGTGTCATTAAGAGAATGAATGCTAACAGATACATCGAAATTTGCAATTAATGGCATGGACAGGGGTAAAACCCTTATGAGTAAAATAGATGGATAGATAGATACAGGCCCACCGACAGAAATTTCGGGCCCCGGGGCAGGGCTGTCACGCCCCCCCTCGTTCTGATAATAATATTTTCAAAAGTTGATTGGTCAGCTCAGTCCGGGCCCCTAAAACTAGCCGGGCCTCTGGGCCTTTGCCACCCCCCCCTCTCTCGGCGGCACTGGATAGATAGATAGATAGATATATAGATATAATTACAGACAGACATACAGACAGTTAGATATATATATATAGATAGATAGATATATAGACAGACAGACAGACAGACAGACAGACAGACAGATAGATAGATAGATAGATAGATAGATAGATAGATAGATAGATAGATAGATAGATAGATAGATAGATAGATAGATAGATAGATAGATAGATAGATAGATAGATAGATAGATAGATAGATAGATAGATAGATAGATAGATAGATAGATAGATAGATAGATAGATAGATAGATAGATAGATAGATAGATAGATAGATAGATAGATAGATAGATAGATAGATAGATAGATAGATAGATAGATAGATAGATAGATAGAAATGAGTGATGTCATTTAGTCTATGTATTCAAATCCTATACCCCCCCCCCCTTTTTACTTCATTATCATCGCTTACAGAAGGAAAATGTTTTTACCAATTACCACCTCCAGAGAAACGTGTGATAGTCCGCTATCAGCAATAAAGTTCGCTATATTTTATCTCTCCAGGATTTCTCATGACAGTCGTACCCTCTATCCCTAATTCAACTTTGCTCTGACCGAGCTCGCTCCCCCCCACCCCTCCCTATCCCCACCCCTTCAGTGTCACTCATGGTCATTCTATTGTCAAGGCCATTTGGGATATAACGAGGTTCGAACCCTGGGCCACTCAATTTATTAGCCGTTACTCTTTATGTGTCCGGCGAAAAACACGGAATGGAGTTGTCGTTCAGTTGTTTACGGGCTCAACTCCCAATGGAGAGGGGGTGGGTGTGGGTGGGGGACGGGATAAACAGAAAGGAGGACATTGGCGTAAAAATGTCAGAGTGGCAGATAGAGGTGGGGGGGGGGGGAGAAAGAGCCCCCCCTCCTTTTTTTTTAACTCCCTCCTGTAGCTTTTGGGCCATAAATAAGGAATATTTTTAGAGACCTCTGGACACGTGGATAGTTCTCTGCCTCCTCCTCCCACCCATACAATAATACGCTCCTGCTAACGCAGGTTTCATTCGACATATGGGACTTCGCAGGAGGTGACGCTTTTAAAAGATGGACAGCGCCCGTCACCGCCCTCCGGGTGTCGTTAGGGCGTTTAGGGGAGCCCATTCAAGAGGTGTGTTTTACGATCATGCTACTGTTTCCGAAAAAAAAAAAACGAAAAGAAAGGTAATGGTCATCGAAGGGATAAATTCTATAGTCCGGTCAGTCGGGACTCGAAGTGGACAATATCCTGGTGTGAAAGGGTGGTCATTGAATTTATTTGCCATTTCCTTGGCAGGAGAGTAAATTGACACTACACTTGCCGCTCATGCTCCGCATAAGAAGCCATTTTGCGGTTTCGGGTGTATGAACTGGTGTGTCTCGTTTTACGGAAATTTCAAAGACCCGATGGCGCTCGACTCTCGCGTTATTTCGGCGAATGTCGGATTATCTGTAAAAAACCAACAAAACAACCGAAGCAGTGACAAGTTAAGCGACAATGACCGAACATCATAAACAAAATGTTTACCGTGACATGCGAGAATTTATTGAATTTTTTTATATTTTTTTAAAGGGAACTGAAGACATGTGTGTGGGAGGCGGGGTGTGTGTTGGGAATTGTGTGGGTAGGGGGCGTTATTACTTCCGGTGGGATAATTTAACCCTTTCCAACATATTTCTTATTACATAGTACGTCAACAAAAAACTTAAGTTCCTTAAATTATGGTCAACATTTAAAGTACCCTAAGCTGTGTCCACCAGTCGCATGCACTATTAGGTCAATTTTTCTTATTCTTGTCCTGTCTACTACCTCACAAAGATCAAGGCAGCTATAACTTATCACTAATGGAAGTTTGGAACACCACCTCATCGACTGCTGATGTCCACCACATCTCTTGTGAGACGATCATAGAACCCAACAAGTTAAAAACTGAGACAAACATGTTGTGCTTGTGGACACTACATGGCGGCATAGTTCAAGTCATACTTTTGACTGACTCGGCCTTGGTATCAGGGGGGAGCCTTGCGGACTCAGAAAACCGTTGGAGCGGTTAAGACCTTTTAAATTAGTTTATGCCTCGAAGATGCAAGCGACACGGCCGATCGTATCAATGGCGGGACCCGGGCCGATAACATCGGCGACTCCGCCCGTACAATTTCATTCAGGGCGCACTGTCAACAAAGACATTTTTCCCCACCACCCCCCGGTATCCGTGCGGCGCCCTGCTCCATACCCGTATACATGCGGAATGCACACTCTGCCTGGTCTTTTGTTTTCACTCTTTCCCACCTCTCTCTGGGTTTGTCTCTCTTTCCATCTCACCCCACTCTCTCTCTCTCTCTCTCTCTCTATCTCTCTCTCTCTCTCTCTCTCTCTCTCTCTCACACTCTCATCCTCTATATCTCTCTTCCTCTCTTTCTCATTCTCTCTATCACCCTGTTTCAGTCTTGTACACTTTTCGCATGTCGTCACTTGGCCCAAAAAAAAAAGCTTATGGTATCGTATCCAATATCTTAACACGTCAAGTCTTCTACAGACGATGGCGGTAGAAACTGGAGGGGGGGGAGCAGCAGACAGAATGAGGGGGTGGGGGGAGTGGGCGTGTTCTCGAGGAAAGTATAAGGGTGGTTGGGATGTGGGGATTTCGTTGCGATTTAAGTTGGATTTATATGAGAGAAATGACTTGACATGGGGGTTTGAACGGTGTGTGGCCCAGGGCAGGAGGGGAGGGAGATGATCCTGATCGGTTCGGATAGTCGTAGATAAAGTGTAAGTCACTCTTCGTTTGGGAATAAAGGATGCAATGTGTGTGTGTATATATATATATATATATATATGTATATACAGAGAGAGAGAGAGAGAGAGGGGGAGAGAGGGAGAGGGAGAGAGAGGGGACATATATAGACATATATATATATAGTATATAAGTAGGTCATAAACAATGAAAATGTATCCTCGAGGATCACGTACTAAATGAACAAGATGATTGTACTAGTGCTGGAAGTGATTCACTTTTTTTTAACACAGACATTCTCAAACACACAAAGACACACACATACACACACACACACATATGTACGCGGACTGTGAATCACAGAAATAAATACGGTAACACTACGACTTATCTTTAATCTCACGTTAAAATAATGTGTTCACTTTATAAGCTCTGCCTGTGTTCACTGGCCTTCCCCCCCCCCCTTCCACCAATCCACAGTCTCATCCAGCTTTGCTAAATTCTGAGAGGATTCTGAAAGTGCCGCCCTTTGCTAAATTCTGAGAGGATTCTGAAAGTGCCGCCCTTTGCACCTCTACGTATTTCTAATTAGGAGCTGTCGATGTATAATGGGAGCGGGAGGTGGGGGTTACGTCTCAAAAGGTGTGGTGGAGATATGGACAGCAGCAGCCCCCCCCCCCCGCTGTGATACCAACCTTCGCGTACAACCGTATGATTTATTTTTCTTATTAGAGATTCAAATTAGCATCCATCTCTCCCCCGTAGTGACTGCTCTCAATAATCGCCATGATTGTTGCACCTGGTGGCCCCTCAGAAATGATCAAATTGAGGGAAATGAAAAAAAAACTGTTTGTTTACGCGTGGACAAGTTCATTAAAAATAAAAAAAAATAATAATAATAATAAATTGTCTATCCAGAGGTTTCTGGTTCCCACAGGTGGACAAAGATATATATGTTCGTGATTTTGGTATGAATTCTTTGTTAATGCGTTTCTAATATATGCGGGGCTGGGAGCGAGGGAAGACCGGGGGGGGGGGTAGACGATTAATGCTAATTGACTCCTGTCATGTTCTCACTGCAATCCTTACCTGTTCTTGTTGTGTCCTTCTTTCTATCCTCACCGCCACCACCCACCTTTCCACGCAGGACGACTCACCCACACGCGCGCCACCCCATGACACAAGTGACAGATGCAATCAACTTATAAGGTGAACAAGTTTAAAGTTACGTGTGAGACTTAAAGTGAGTACTTATTATTGTTTATAATGCTTAGTGCCACCTGATTTGGCGAGAACTTCATCAAATTTAAGAGACAAAATAAAAGGACGTTTGTGTGTAATTTTAGGACGTTTGTGTGTGGAATATTAGGGCCTTTTTGTGTATTTTTGGGACGTTTGTATGTTTTTAGGACGTTTGTGTGTATATTTAGGACGTTTGTGTGTAATTTTAGGAAGTCCCCTTGCTGTTGAGGGATGGACTGATTAGTTTCAGGCTCGATTCTCCTATCAGCGGGAACAAAACTTTGAAGCCTAGATCTCTACCATTATCACACCTGACTTGAATCATACTCGATGTCAGTATAGGACTTGCATACGTACTTGCATACGTACTTGTAGAAATAAGTTAGCTTCCTTATCGGGGGTGTGAAAGGGGGAGGGGGCTAGACACTATATTTAGATCCATAACTTAACCGGATATTACATAAGCTTGTGCTAGAAAGGACATTTTGCCAATCACCGATATGTAATATAGAGGTTAGTGGATTCCTTACCAATCCTTATGGTCCGGGCTCCATTCATAGTAATGACTTCAACCTTGCTATTCTCTGAAATATATCACTTTTAGGAGATAAAGAGTTGAGCCGTTAAATACGCGTGGAGTAATGTTCACCTGTGCGCATGTGTGAGTGATGATCTAGTCACTCAGGTACTCATATCGACAAATATGAGCGCAAAATCGCATGAAGATACGTACACTCACATTCATGTGTAAACAAAGGCATGTGTGCGCACATACATTCAGACTCTTCACATCAATTCTGGACGTTATTCTAGATTTGATGTGAGTAACCATAGTCGCAGGACGCTAAAACAGTGAGAGTATTTTACATTTTTAACCTTCAATGCACACAAAAAAATGCCCAAATAATCAATTAATGGGTTCTGTGTTAAATCGAAAGTGAAGAATTAATACAACAGTATTCCAGTTTAAAATACAATCATGAAAAAAATCGGATCTGCCCGAAACCAAAAATAACCTGGCTTACCGATCAAGTTTAAGGGGACATAACTTTATGCAAAGGTTTTGCAGGGTACAGTCTCTCTCTCTCTCTCTCTATCTCTCTCTCTCTCTCTCTCTCTCTCTCATATATATATATATATATATATATATATATATATATATATAATTTTGGCTCAAGGTATATGAGACATTTCCTAGAAGACTTTTTTCCTAATAAATATTTTAAACTTAAAATCGACTTCAAAAATAAAAACATTTTATTTTTTAGCTAGATAATATAACACCTACAACAACAGAGGTAAGAAAACAAAAGAAAAAAAAAAACATATCTAACATCGGATTAACGTCACTGGGAGGTATGGGATATGTCCCTCAGGAGCGACACGCGATGACGTGTTAATTACCCACCGATCTTGCCAGATTTTGTGATCACTCTAAGTCGTTTTCACCGCGTGAACTGTTCAATGTGCCAAATTGACGCTAACAATTCATAAAGAGATATTCATTTTACTTTGTTTGTGTGTGGGAGTTGGTGTTAAGTCAAAATTGATCGTTAATCATTCAAGATAATTACATGAGAGCGAGAAGAGTTGATATCGGATGTTCTTCTTTCTATATGTGTTTAAATTTTCTATTTTTTTTTTAATTTAAATTTTTATTTCTTAGTTGATTTCAGCAATACGAAATTGTTCATGACCAAAGTTGCCACCCATATTTGTAATGACATGTTTAAGTTGTGTGTTTGTGTGTGTGTGTGTGTGTGCGGCCCAAAAAATAATAATAAAGAGGAATATGAGCAAATGCGCAAGATTGTTATGATATACTTGGGGTGAGGAGTAGGGGGGTGGGTGGGAGGGGGGATGCCAATAAACACCGCCCGATCTGAGTTACGGCTTTAGACCAGCGATCTGGCGATGTCTGTTATTTACTGTCCGAGCTGATTGGAGCATCCGCTGGAAAATTTCTGTCATTAAGTACCCCTCTCTCCCCCCCCGCCCCCCCCCCCTCCGCTCACCAAAAGATCCTTTTGTCTCATTTCTCCACACTTGACGCCAGCTAAACTGTCGATTTTCACGGCATCGTTGTGTGTGTGTGTGTGTGTGTACGTGTGTTGCTGTTGTTGCCCGCGTGCGTGCGTGAGTCAGTTCCTGTATTTACTTTGCTACATTGATGAACAGAGGGGTTTTAGGGATAGAAGGGAAAGGAGCAATTACGGTAATAGGTCCAGAACACACCCCATGTCGTCGCGTTCTTTATCAGGGTACTTGTTGGTGTTTTTGTTGCCAAGTTCAGAATATTGTGAGTTTGTATGTGTGAGTGAGTTTGTGTGAGTGGGTGAGCTAATATTGTGAGTTTGTGTGTGTGAGTATGTGTGAGTGAGTGAGCTAATATTGTGAGTTTGTGTGTGTGAGTATGTGTGAGTGAGTGAGCTAATATTGTGAGTTTGTGTGTATTATGTGTGAGTGAGTGAGCTAATATTGTGAGTTTGTATGTGTGTGTGAGTGTGTGTGAGTGAGTGAGCTAATATGTGAGTTTGTATGTGTGAGTGAGTGAGTGAGCTAATATGTGAGTTAGTATGTGTGAGTGTGTGTGAGTGAGCTAATATGTGAGTTAGTATGTGTGAGTGTGTGTGAGTGAGTGAGCTAATATGTGAGTTAGTATGTGTGAGTTTGTGTGAGTGTGTGAACTAATATGTGAGTTTGTAGGTATGAGTGTGTGTGAGTGAGTGAGCTAATATGTGTGTTTGTATGTGTGAGTGTGTGTGAGTGAGTGAGCTAATATGTGAGTTTGTATGTGTGAGTGTGTGTGAGTGAGTGAGTGAGCTAATATGTGAGTTTGTATGTTTGAGTGTGTGTGAGTGAGTGAGCTAATATATAAGTTTGTATGTGTGAGTGTGTGTGAGTGAGTGAGCTAATATGTGAGTTTGTATGTGTGAGTGTGTGTGTGAGTGAGTGAGCTAATATGTGAGTTTGTTTCTGTGTATGACTGAAACTTTATTGAGTTAAATATTACAGGAAAGTTTAATTAACGCCGAATGCTACTTTCGGAAAGTTCTAATATTGTTTCTTGATGAAGTCATTACCCAACAAATGTCCCATCCATAGGTAGCATTTGTCAAACTATGTTTTATGTGTCTGTCTTCCTTACCCCTCCCCCCATGGAGCAGTATCCATGGAGGCACAACGGTGATCATTGAGCGGTGAGTATGGCACGAGAACTGTGTGCCGTGGAAAACTGGTGGAATTCAGCCCAACTGGATGACTAATAGAAACAAACAAACTTAAAGTTGTTGTTTTATTATGAATTCAATATAACTGAATATGTTTCGATATTGTTTTTTTTTTAAAAAAAAAACATCATCGATATCAATAGATTCATTCATAATTTTATTAATATCAATAATAACTAAAAACTGAATCAACAGTAACAAACAACGTGTATTTATTGTGAATGCTAAAAGTTAACCTCTGCTACAATGCTGTCCACCCACGTACCAAACTCAGAATGCCAGCCTTCCATTTACATAAACATGTTTTCAAATACCAACTTTTTAATTCTCTTTTCATTTCAGCCATTTTGTTTTTTTTACGTCTATCATTAGTCCTGAATGTTAATGAAGTTGGGGGGGGGGGGGGGGGGATTAGCCTGCACAAAAGATACACCTCTGCCACCATTCATTTCTCAATCTGCCACCCCCTCACCCCCTTCTCCCCTTTCGTTTGAAGTCACCCTAACCTTTTAAATCCAGCCACACTTCTAATCCAACCACCTTACTAAATAGCGATAAAAAAGTATAAGAATGAAGCCACTAAACCAGCGATATTTACCTAAAAGTGTACACTTACACACACAAACGCACACACACACACACACACACATGTTAAACACACACACACACACACACACACACAACATGGTCGCACCAGAATTTTAAAACAGAAGAGACAAACAATAATGAAAACCAAACGGTTAATTAAACCGTGTCAACCAGGGTCTTGTTTATTTCACCCGCATGCCCCCCCTAGATCCCGCCCTCCCCCCCCCCCCTGTGAGTGTAAACACTCTCCTTCCCCCATCATCTCACCCCCCTCCCACTACCCCCCCCCCCAAAAAAAAAAAACTGTATATCTCCACCCTCTATTTATATCTATACTTTTATTCACTTCAGCCTTCTTACCTCCGATTCCTGTCCCCCCCTAACACGATCTAACCTCTAAAAGTCTCACCAAGAACAGACAACAAAGATTTAACAACCAAAGCTTGGATGTGGAAAGAGGGAAGGGGTGGGGGCGGGGGTAAAAAAAAACAACAGCACAACAACAACAACAGCAACAACAACAACTGCCACAGCCAACAGCGCCATCACTGGATACACAGATTGCATTTCGCGTGACTGGATTAACGAGTTTCACTTTGTGGTATTTTTTTTTGTTTTGGGTCTCTTGTTGTTTGTTCTTGTTGCTGATGGGCAACGCGTTATTTTCATTGTTTATCTAACGTGTCCCTGACTATCGACATTTGACGAGCCGCTGATGGCAGGGGGCGGGGTGGGGGGGGGGTAGGGAGGAAAACAGGGCGTAAATCATTTAAATATGAAGGGGGTGGGTGGGTGGGGCAGAGTGATAGGAATGGGGGGGGGGGGAAATGACAGAGAGAAAGAGACAGAGAAATAGCATATATTAAAGTACATAACGGTCATGGGGAGGGGGGAGGGGATGGACGACGTTAGTTGTACTCATGGCTGTCGGGCATGCTTGTCTCTTTGTTGGTTTATAGACACTGGTTACTTTTTATTAACAAAGGATGGGAGGGCAGGGGGGTGGGGTGGGGGGGGGGGTTGGTAACAAATGGTGTATGTTTAAGAGGGGTGGGGGAAATGGTGTGCTCATTTACCATAAAAGACAAAAAAAAACAATAAGTGACGCTGCGTGATGCTCACGCCACCCCTAACACCCCCCCCCACCACCGACCTCACGCACACACTTACGCAAAACCGCTGTTAAAAAGAGTCAACATACAGTCCTCACATACAGTCAGCATGCATAATGGCGTATCTCGTTATTCTCTCGTGTTGGGTACAGACAGAAATAGAAAGACACACTACTAGAAACGGGCATACTTCTAGAAACAGAAAGACACACTACTAGAAACAGACAAACACACCACTAGAAACATGCAGACACACTTCTAGAAACAGAAAGACGCACTACTAGAAACAGACAAACACACCACTAGAAACATGCAGACACACTTCTAGAAACAGAAAGACACACTACTAGAAACAGGCAGACACACCGCTAGAAACAGGCAGACACACTGCTAGAGATAGACACAGAAATGTTATATATATATATATATATATATATATATATATATATATATATAATATCCAACAGACCAACTGATATAAAGTGGAATGTTTTGTATATGTTTCGGGTAACAGGTGTCATTGTACCGGCTGAAATCTGACGCGACAGATTAAAAATAAAAGTCGTATCACCGGGAGGGTGTGTGTGTGTGGCGGGGTATTATAATAATCGATCCGGTTAGAAAGAAAATGGGAAGTAATCGGGGTGGTGGTAGAAGTTCATAGCATCGACATAAAAAAAAAAAACAAATACTAAAAACACTTTTTTTTTCTGTGCTGGATTAATGGTTTGAACACGGGTTAGGGTTAGGGTTATCAACAGTTTAATGTGGTACGACAGTTGCAGAAGAAGAGCACGGTCGGTTGTTGGCCGGGGGTGGGGGAGAGAGAGATGGAGATAGGTGAGTGGTGTTTTGCTGGGGGGGGGGGGGGTTGGATTGGAGTAAGGAAGGTTTAGGGAGGGCGGCGAAGGGTAGAAAAAAAAAAGACCCTAGTTTAAATAGTTCAAACATGCACACACACACATTGCCTGGTTTGTTGTTCAGTTGGATGTGATAACAATAACACGCGTGCAGGGGGGGGGGTATTGGAATGAGCCGTATAGTTGGAGCCGTTTTGTTGATGTGTTCATGTGTGTGTTTGCTGGTGTGATTATTTAACTTTAGAGTTAATAAACAGAGAAATTTGCGTTTCCATATCTTGGGGATCGGAATTTATAACTCAAGCAACTCGCTTGTAAACAAAAAAAAATATTAAAATTTTTTTTTTTTTTTATTTTTTAAAATTTTAAATTTTGATTATTATTTTTTAAAGTGACTCACCCAAATAACCGAAACCGGGGCCCATCATATCAGGGCTGTCACCTAATTCCTCACCAGGCCGCAAAGCACGCATGCGCCTTGGGTTGCGGAAAAAATGTCTCCTGGCACCAAGAGCGCTGAGCTGCTTCATTCGTCTTTCTTTTGATCTCCTGTTCTGGAACCAAACCTGTCAGAATAAAACAACTATTAGTCATTAGTTTTAACATTTATTCTATTCAAGAGAAGTATTATTATTATAATCTTTCTAATACTTTGAGACTTTTTTTAAAATCATTCTTTGAAACTGATTACTTTAATTGCAGGGTTCACCAAACTTTAATTGCAGGGTTCACCAAACTACAGCTTGCGGGTCCGCGACGCTAGTTTAATAGGCCCGTCGCTAGTAACTGAATTTGTTTGAAAAAAATAGTTCAGACATGGGCGTATTCATGCGGGGGGGGGGCATTTTGAAAAAAATGTCATATAAAGGAGGGCATTTGCTCCCCCCTACATTTAAAAAAAAATGTCATAAAGTTGTTATTTGCCCTCCCCTGGAAAATTTTGCCCCCCCGGAAAAATTCCTAGCGACGCCCATGATTTCAGACATGAGACGCTGTAAAAGAAGTAAAAGTTCCCTTAGCCCAAACGGGCCATCGGGGCAGATGAAGCGTAGAATTCATCTGTTTCTATAACCTCAGCATGTGAAGGGGTGGTGTGATTAGCAGCCGCCTTTATTTCCCCCAACTTAAGTCAGGTAACCATCAAAAGCTGTCTGGACTTGTGGGACAACTTTGAAACACTCCCAGGGTTCTCACCGAGGATCGAACCCAGGAATCTCAGATCGACAGTCCGGTATCTACAACACTCGGCCATCCGTCCGCAAAGACATTGAAGTTACGACATTAAAATTTTGTTAACTTAGCCCGCGCTTAAAATTCTTTCAGCTATCCGGCTTGCTGTATAAACGATAGTGGCATCCTACTCTAATGTGTCGCTCAATAGAAAGTAATTTTCCAATTATATAACACATAAATTAAACAAAAAAAAACAGCCCAGAAAGAAATCTTTATTATTTATATACCAATTGAACTAATCATAATATATATGTACAGATGAAATGAACAGATTAATGAAAACTGAACTCTCTCTCTCTCTAAAACTCTGTTGCTTGATTCGAAACTTTGTTTTTCATTCGTTGAGAAATATAGAAATATATTTGTGGCCATTGATGCTTTCTGTTGTTGTCGGTCATTTGATATTCTGGATACCAGCCGTCCTCAACGACCGGGAATTCCGTTAAAGTGTGACCCAACCCTTCCGTAATAAATCTATGGGGGGGGGGGGGAGTATTCATTGATGCGGTGGGTGGGTTGGTGGGGGGGGGGGGAGGGGAAAGTAAAAAAAAAATTGTGACAGGAGGGACTTAAAGACTCTAGTAGTGTTGTTTTAGTCCCAGGTCATATTTTAGTTTCAGTTTTTATTTCGTTTTTTCTGTGATAATTTTAGTTTTCGTCTAGTTTTAGTCTTGCTTCTAATTTTAGTTTTAGTTTTAGTTCTCGTTGACGAAAAGTCAACATTTTCCTTAACGAAGGTTTTAGTTTTAGTTTTCGTGAACGAAAGCAACACTATATTTTATTTTTTTTTTTTTTTTTTTTTTTTATTTAATAATTTTAGTTTTTGTTTTGTTTTAGTCTTTCTTCTTATTTTAGTTTTTGTTTTTGTTTTAGATGAAAAAAATTCTATCATTTAGGTAAAAGAAGTTTTTGTTTTTGTCTTCGACAACAAAACAAGACTCTAGGAGGGAGGGCATGACGAAGGGAGTTTATGATGCAGGGTGGGGTGGATGTGTGGTGCAGTGGAGGTTGGGGGTGGGTGCAGTGAAAGTTAATTAGTTCTTCGACGCCCTTGACAACTGCGCTATTTTTTTTTGTTTTGTTTATTTGTTGCCAACTTCCGGCATGGCCGAATCTAGCCCGACACACGCACTTAAATTCACACGTACGACAAAATTGTTCTGCAACGGAGGGGAGGGGGAGTGAGAGGGGGCGATGCGTGCCGTTATTGCCCCATGAAGGCGTAGTCTACACCTGCACCCCCCCACCCCCCACCCCATTCCCTAATCGCCAACCTCCTTATACACAGATAATTTATATTTCGTGGGTCATACAGAAATCGCCGTGTCCAAATTGTGACACTCTGGAACCTGACACCTCTGGACACCGGCAATGACCGAAACGACACCAGTTTCCGCCTGACCAGTGAGAAACAACCGTGTGATATAGTTCCCTTGCTTTGACCGTGGGGTGGGGGCGGGGAAGGAGGGTGTGTGGGGAGGGGAGGGGGAGGGGGTTGCGGTAAGAAGTGCTAGTCATTTATCGCAGGGAATTTGCGGATGGTGTATGTGGGGTTGGGAAGGGGGGTGAGGGAGAGGGTTGGTATGTCTGATTAGCCTCATTAAAGATAAGGCATTCATGTATTAATCTTGTATTGCACAGGTAGGATCGGTTTAACATGGATACATTGAAAACTAAAAAAAAAATAACGATTCGCTTCAGTTTAAGTCAAAGATCGTTCATCAAGGTCGATACAAATCGTCGCCTTACGGTTTTATCCCTTCACCATCCCTTACCCTATCTTCACTATTTCACCTCTAATGGACTAGTTAATAAGACCCGATGAACTAACAGCGGGTGAAAGCAACATTAATAATTCACCATTATTTTTTTTATTTTTGTAATGCGGCATCACCAAGTCCTTGTTAAGTGTAATCTCCATGCGAGAAGTAAATGTCCATCTCTTGGATCCCACAATCACGGACCGTTACAGTTTTTACTGTTCGTTCTCTACTTTCACCTGAACAGTTTTTTTTTGTATCAGTCTGTCGTGTCACCGAGGTTGCCTCAAGGTATTCTGCTTTTAGCACTCACCCATACATTTTATCGACTGCGATCACAGAACTCACCACATCCCCTCCACTAAGGCAGCTGGACTCGGGGTATTTATAAACATTTTTTTTGTTGTTAAGCAAAATGGAAAGAAAAAATAAACTCACATGCACTGGCATGAGTGGACACACCAAATAGTTTTAGAAGTCAATTTTTTAAATGTCGGGGTAAATGTTCAGTAAAACTGGTTTTTTTTTTCTATTTAGAAAATGTAAAAATGTGTTAATAAATTTCGTAAGAATAATACAGATGCCCCTTTAAATACACTTTTCGACTAAATGGGGGCACATCATGTAATTTTGTGTAGGGCCCATCATATAATTTTGTGTAGGGCCCATCATATAAATATGTGTAGGGCCTATCATATAACTTTGTGTAGGGCCCTGCACTGATCTCTTTTCTTCTCTATCTTGGGCCCTTAAAGCCTCAGATCGTCTCCTGGTCTCCTCGGGCCCACTACCCTGTTTTTTGTCTATTTCTTGTCAGCCCCTTCCCCAATCCCCACATCCCCCCCCGACCTCCTTTCACCTGCTTTTGCTACGCCCATTGATTGGGTGGGATGATCCTCCCGGGAGACCAGGTATCAACATTCAGTGGCTCGGGGAAGACTGCATTAATAAATAAACCAACATTTTTACTTTTTCAAAAAGTCCGCCATCATTGGATGAAACCAAAAAAAAAAATTCCTTTCCATTAATGAAGCCTTTCCCATCGCGTCCTCGTCTACGGGAATGTCGCTGTTTAAATATTCATCCGCCAGTTGTTGTTTTGTCTTTTTTTTTTACCCCAGATAACTCTAATTAACTCTATGTGAATTAGCGCTTAATTAATTCATTCATTTCTCTCAAATCAACACGTGTGTTCAGCTATTTATTTTTATGCGCATTTGTAGACTTTAATGGATTTTTTTGTTTTTCTACTTCTTCATGATACCGAGCTTGCCATGATATGATTAATAATTTTATTCAAGACAGGTTGTCTATTTATATATATATATTTAATCCTGTGGGGTTGGGGGAGAGAGGTGTAGGGGGGGTGTAGGCGTTGACATTCTGTATTGATTGGCTTTAAAAAAAAAAGGAAAACTGACGTTTGAAATGGTTTTAGTTTCTTAAGTCATACCTTTGCGATTGTAGAATTAGTGACATGTGATGGGCCTGGGGGATGGGGGGGGGGAGGGGAGGGGGGCAAATAGGCTGGATTAGGAAGGGGGAGGGAGGATGATCGAAATGTTCCCTAACAGACTGACAGTAGCAAATTGATTCTGTCACACCTGGACAGGGTCAGTCAGTCACGATGACCAGATCATCTCTTTTTTTTTTTTGTTTAGTGTTTGTCTGTTAAAAGATACAGAACACGGTTATTGTTGTTTTATATCATTATGTTGGAAAGTGGGGTGGGGGGGGGGAGAGACTCGATGCTGGAGGGAGATGTGCAGAGGTGGAGAAGGAGGTGGGAGACCTAATACTGGATGGGGGATATAGAGAGGTGAAACAGGAGGATGGCAATACTGAATGAGGATATGGAGAGGTGGAGAAGGGAGAGACTCAATACTGGATGAGGATATGGAGAGGTGGAGAAGGGAGAGACTCAATACTGGATGAGGATATGGAGAGGTGGTGGTGGGTAAAAAAACAACAACGAAATAAAAATAAATAGAAAAAAAAAGTTGCGGAATCATTCTGATTTACGACACAAGGTAAAAATAAAAGGTAAATTGTATTAAAATCGAAGGCCCCGGGGTGTATGGGGGGGCGTGGCGGCGGTGAGGTCGAATCATTGTGTCCATTCTCTGTGAAAGTCAAGAAAGACAGGTCAATTAAGAGCTGCGTTCTTTTGTCTGTCCCGAAGAATGGGCAGTTTGTGTGTGTGTGTGCGTGTGTCTACGTTTGAATAGCGTGTGTGTCTGTCGGTCTGCGTGTGTGTGTGTGTGCATGTGTGTGTGTGTGTGAACCTTTTTTTTTTGAAAACTTGTGTTGTTTTATAATTAAGACAAGTCCGTGTGGTTAAAAGGCATGTCATTCCACCTGTGTTGCACCACACAATTTGCCCACAATTTGCTTCGATTTTTTTCTTTTTTGCTAGGTAAGCAACAATTGATTCAAAGTAAACAAAAGGAAATGGCCCCCTTGGTGTTATTGTTTGCCAGAGGTTTTTGTAAATGTAAAGAGTTACACACTTCAAAAAAAGAACAACAACAAATGCTCAGTATATATAGAAAGTACATGTTAGTCAAAGATATGAATTATCGGTAAATGTTTTGTTCATGTTAAGAGATTTAAGGAATGCGTTGGATACAAAGAGTTCAAGCCCTTGATGACCTTATTAACATAGACAACATAAAAGCTTTCATAATGTAGCAACATTGTTTTGTGTGTTCTCTTATAACCTTTTTCTTCCTCATCGCTCTTTTTTTATTCCTCCTTTCTCACCTACCCCCCCCCTCATCTTTCTCTCCATTATTTTCTATCGTATCTCCCCTTCCCTTCCACTTCCCTCAACCACATATCCCTCCCCCCCATCCCCCACCCCAGTCCACAGCACCTTGCCTACCCTTGTTTCCACGGACTGCTAATGTTTTCGTTTTATTTTGTAAATTTCGTGTAATCTACAGCATCCTTCCAGTTGATTACATTACATTGATGAAAGTGAAGGCAACAGAAAGATACCGTACATCTCAACTCTATTATTATATCAGTACATACACTGATAAAAATTTGGATCAGGGTAAGGGTGTGTGGGGGGAGAAAGAGATGAAAGAAAAGGGGGTGGAAACATGGGTCCGGGTCTAGGGTTGTGGTGGGGAGGGGGCCCACAGTGTATATTATTTAATATTTGGGAGGTTCTTGGCAGAACAGTTGGGGGGGGGGGTTCCATGCGAAAGTAGCCGATTGAAATGAAAATCAATTCTGGAAGTGGTACCTATGGCAGTAGACAGAGGGGTACCAAGGGTGGGAGGAGAGGGGGGTCCAAGTTCGAAAATACCCCCGGGCCCCAGCTTGAGGGTGGGCACCAAATTTATTTTTTTATATTAAACATTAAGTAATTATCTGATGTAATGGTGTTGAACGTCAAAATGCAGGAACCCCCAAAATAGCCATGCCCCCCTCGGGCCCCCCAATCCCTAGGTTCGCCCTGTCAATAACAGTTAACAACCCACATGAACCATGTACATAGAGTATTTGAAAATGTAAGGTATATCCATCATTACAAACTAAGATGTTTTGTTAATCAGTAGTCAAACAATAGGTGAAGAAATACGTTTTTCCCCCCTCATGTTAACTTATTCACTACCAAGTGAAAGTCATTCATTCATGCGTCTGTTTCTACTCGTCCCTTTGTATATAGTCCAAGCCGTTGAGTACTTCTATGATGTGTGAGCATGAAAAAGAAATTGCAGTGAAATTGCTGAAATAATAAATACTTGACATACCTTCAAAGGACAGACGGATGAACATGCACGCAAACAGACAGTCAAATATATAGATTCTTAGATAGGTGGAGTAGTTTTTTTTTTTTTATAAAACGTTATGACAAAGTCTGGCACTGACGAAGCCTTCGAGTTTTTGTTTGAAAGGGGTGGGGGGGGGGCGGGGTTTCAAGAGAATTGAACCGTCGCCAAACAGGTTAACACCCATGTTACTTTACCAAGCGCCCTCACTACCCCACGGAGGGGTTTAAAACAAAACGTACCCACACTCATAAATACACTCCACCTCCTCCCCCCACAACCTCTCGATCGTCTCCCCCTCCCGCCCGCCCCCCCCTCCCCAGTATGATAAGCAGGTCTCCCATTGTCCCACGTTTTGACAAGTGTTGAAAGGGACTTTACCGCTGCACCGTAACCCTATCACGTGACATTGTGTGACGCGCCGTAACAATGGAACTCTGAGGCCCAACTGAAAATGGGCCATACAATGGCGGGGTTGTTACGGAAAACTTATCCAGGTGAATATCGGAAAGAAAGAAGAAAAAAAAAGAGTTTCGATTATATCGTTAGCCCTTACCGCCCTCCCTCATCTCCCCTGATCAGCATACAATTTTCCGTTGTTCCATTCAGAGTTTCCAGATTGCGCTACTTTACGCAAAAAAGGCTACTTCTTTGGGCCATTGCGCTTCAAATAAATGTTGTTAATAGGCGCACACATATAGTTTATTAACAAAGGTTAAGAAGCCGAACCAGTGTGTTTGTGTAACGTTGTGCTATTTTATTTTTTTAAGTTGGTGCTTATTTCGGTCTATACATTTTCTGACGTCACTGGTTGCGTTTGTGCAGGAGGGTTTTCTTAAAATCAAAAAGCGGGCTTTAACCGGGACTGAGGGGTGGGAGAAGAAAAAGTGCAATAGGTAAGGCTGGGGTGGGGGAGGTAACCAAAATGGAGTTTTGAGACTTAAGTCTTATAACAGCTAGGTGACTGAAGAATCTCTATCCTATGGAATTAGATGAATCTCATTTGCGTTATCCCATAAAGAATGTACATAATAATATTTTGAAATCATAAAAGCGGTTGAAATTTTGTGAGACTGAATTATTTCACTTATTCACTACTAAATCTATTTCCCTTTTTTTCACTTTATCATTTATATTGTAAAGCTTGCGCATAGACAGACAATGAGATACAGAGACACACGGAAAATACATACTTACATAACTGCACAGACAACATAATACATATATGTGATCCCTTCAAACCCTCCCCCCTCCCCCTCCTTAAAGTGAGGTAAGGAACGTTCTGGCACAGAATTTAAACAAGGGAGACATGTGTCATGAGATGGGGAAAGGAGGGGGTGGGCGGGGGGATGGGCGGAGGTAGTAGAGGGTAAAGGGGGGAGGGGGCCACGATGGAAGTGTCAGATCGTTGTGAAAGTTTAAGGAGTGGGTTTAAGATCCTTGGATGCAGGTAATCGTATACCTGGCCCCCCTGCGTCTACTGATGTCAGGCTTGCAGACTGGTTTTTACATTGTTGTGCTTTCTCGTGTCGAAACATCTTTTAATAAAGCTGGTTATAAATGGTGAGGCATACACCACCCCCATACCTTTCTAGATAATATTTGCATGTCTGGTCCAAACCTAGGTCGTCACTAAAGCATGACTGTAATTTCTATATAACTAACATAATAATATATATAATAGCGATTTATATCTGCTTAAATCGAAAGTAAAGAATTAAAGTTAATACAACAGTATTCCAGTTTAAAATACAATCATGAAAAAATCGGATCTGCCCGAAACCAAAAAATAACCTAGCCTACCGATCAAGCCTAAGGGCATATAACTCTATGCAAAGGTTTTTGCAGGATACTGCTAGTATTCATTAAAATTATTTGTGTTAGTTTTTTTAGAGCATTTTCGAAAAAAAAATGCTCTATTGTCCCCGTTTTGTCTGTCTGTCTGTCTGTCTGTCCGTCCGTCCGTCCGTCCGTCATCAACCTAGATCTCAACAACCATAAGTCCTAGACCCATGATGTATATATCATTTTGTAGGTCTTGGCCTGCCAAGAAATGACTTTTTTCCATTTCGCGATCTGACCTCTCAGGGCCGTAAAAGGGGCCTTATAAAGTACCGTTTTTTACTATATAAGCTATATTAATAATGGACCGCCCTATATCTCAGCAACCATTAGTCCTAGACCCATGATGTATATATCATTGTGTAGGTCTTGGCCTGCCTAGTGTACATCAAAAGTCCATTTTGCGATTTGACCTCTCAGGGCCAAAATATAAGAGTTTTTTATGTACCGTTTTGCTTATATTTTAAATATAAATAATAAAAGCTAATCAAAGGGGCGTAATCATTATTTTTTTTTGTAACAGTTATTAAACATGACTTACTTCCCGTACTTTATATAAAACAACAATTGACGGAGTTTTCTGACGATTAAATGACTACAATTTAGAATGTTTCAATTATGAGTCCTATTTCAGTGACCACAAACCACTTGTAGTTAGATTTAAGAGAAAATAATTTTGTTTTCAATTATAAAGAAACGTCTTTTTAATATCTTTTTTCAGATATATGCATTACACAATTGAATTTGTAAACATTTCCAAAATTTACAAATATTTACTGAAAGATAGCATACGTACTGATACATAATACGAAAATGCGCTAACACGTCCTGTGTCCAGAATGGAACAGGCTTAGATTGCTTGTTTTTATACAATGAAATTGTATGCATACGTAACTTTTGATGTACAAAAGTGTCCCAAAGAGTGTAATACAGGTAGACAAATACATGAAGTTACATCGACGGACAGAAACGTGTTTGGGTGGATGAATAATGGATTGATCTAGATAGACTGTAGACAGGCAGTCAGAAAGAAAGAGAAATACAGACAGACAGACAGACAGATAGATAGACAGAAAGACAGACAGACAGATAGATAGACAGATATACAGACAGACAGACGGATAGATAGACAGAAATACAGACAGATGGACAGAAATACAGACAGATAGACAGAAAGACAGAAAAGAAGGAAAGACAGACAGTCTAAGCTCCAAACAAATATTCGATGGTTTACGTTGGGGGAGATGCCAGTGCCAAGGATGAGCCCTGACCTCTACAGTCAAGAGTCAACCCTAATTTATTGGGTTACGCTGGTTGTCCAAGGTAATCCTAGACTTAAGGATCGGCTTGGGGGTGGGGGTGGGGGTGGGGGGAGTGGAGGCCATGACGTGGGAGGGAGGGGTGTTGGGTTGTGATGGGTCACACGAGTCAATGGGCTGCAGTGTACGACAATGCGTATGTCGTTTTCTAAGGCAAGTGTGTAGTGTAATCATTACCATCAGACAGTGCTGCCAAATTGTGCTTTTTTTTTCTATAATTTGCTAAACTTTTTAAAAATTTTCTTGAGAAATTCTGTGCTACGAAAATGTGCGCGATTCTTGCACACACATTTTTTAACGGCCAAAAAAAAAAATATGTGCTACTTTGTGCTACATTTCTCAGGGTTTGTATAAATGGGGTTTTAAAGCATTGTATCAAAACTGACCTCCTTGAGACACCAGGGCGATAGGCCTGTTTACGTGTGCAATCATCTTTATTTCCTGTTATCTTCCTTAGCATGTTATGATGTCTTTAATCAGATGGGACGAGGTAAATTTTTAAAAGTCTATACCCCTTCCCTCCCCCCCCCCCAACAGGTTGAACTACATATTGTTTTTTTCTCGTCTTATATCCCCTTTCACTTGGTTTTTATACAAACAAACAAAAATTACACACATATATTATTTATGTCTATCCAGTTTACACTATTTCTCAAGAAATTTATGTTTAACCGAATTCGGAACAAAAACATCTTTTCTTCCCACCGTTTACGCGAATATTGATTTAATGTTGATCAGTTCAATAGATTCTAGATTTATAATCTCCACAATTTCCGTATCACACAATCCGCTCCACACTCTCCAGCTTTCATAATATTAAAAACTAGCTCTACCCTGCTAAACCTTTGCATAGAATTATAATTCCTTAGGTTTGATCAGTAGGTTAGGTTATTGTTTGGTTTCGGACAGATCCGATATTTTCATGATTTTTATTACTATTGTTTACGTTTGACGATTTTAAACTGGAATACTGTTGTATTAATTATTTACTTTAACGCAGAACCCACACCGCTGTTATTTACAAAGATTAGATAATTACCGGTACAAAATTTGAGAACTGAAAAATTAAAATTCAGATTTCTTGCAACAGAGTGTGATTATTTTTTTTAAAACATCCCCCAACCCGGCTTGGGCATCAACCCACTTAAGACGGATAATCGGGAGTGTTGTGTACTCTGAAGCAAAATTAGGGTTACAGAGTTCACACACGACATCTTCACAATGGCTAATGTCCTACAAAACATTTTGCCATTTCTTGAATTCTCTGCTGCAGTCGCCGCTTTAAATTACTTGCTACCTTAACAATGGCCAAAGTGAAACTGGAAAGTTAATATGGAGCTGTTTCCGGTATCGCTCGTTGCAAATCTCAGTTTCCGCCGATGTCAAATCCACCCCTTCCCAAATCCAAAAAAAAAAAAAGATAGTGACATAAAAAGAAAAAGAAAAAAAAAACAAATAAAAGACAGGAAGAAAACATGAAAGGACAAACAGTAATGAAAGATTTATTCCCCTGACCTTTGAGGTTAACGATACTGATGTCACAAACGAATACGATTTCTCCCCCTATTCAACGCGAATCTTGTGTGTGTTTCTCTGCAAGAATCAAGGGACATAACTTGTTGGGTGGCGTGAAGTATCAAGTTTCCACAACTTTGAAAGGTTTACAGTGTAATTGTCATGAAGAAGTGAAAATAGAGGGAAATGATGGTTGTTGCGCGGGATTTCCTTCGGAATTTCCCGAAATTTAAATTTGGAACAAAAAAAAATCGAATGACATATAAGTTTAATGAATTAAGGGTCTTTGATCAAAGTGAAACTGAGTGGTTTTTTTCCTGTGTGAGTCTTCGCTCTGTTAATATATCTGACTAGCTGTACCCTGCAAAACCTTTGCATAGGGTTATATCCCCTTTCGCTTGATCGGTAGGCTAGGTTATTTTTTGGTTTCGGGCAGATCCGATTTTTTCATGATTGTATTTTAAACTGGAATACTGTTGTATTAATTCTTTACTTTCGACTTAACGCAGCGCCCAAATCGCTATTATTATATTATATTCCTGACCTATTCCAATTATATGCATATACATTAGTTCATAGTTCTAGTCTATTGTAACGTCTTAATTCTGGTCTGTTGGAAAGTTTTGGCTCTCGTCTGTTGAAAAATCTTCATTCTAGACTGTTAGAAAGTCATCATTTTAGTCTGCTTTTAATTGTGTGTTTGAACAGACTGGTTTAGTTTTAAGTCTCTCGAAAATATTGATTTAATTTTAACAATATGATATTTGGATTTAGGAATTGATGTCGAAAGCTTTTTTATATTTCCGATTATTTCTAAAAAAACAAACAATATACTGTGAGTGCGTTGCATCTAGAATACTATGAGTCCGTCAGATCCAGACTCTGGAACTCGATTCCCACGTACTCCCACCACATCCCTGCCCTTCTCTTTTATCAAACGCCCGCCGTGTTATCATCTACGTTGATAGACCAGTCCGTAGTGTGGGGTCACACGCATCTTATACGGTTATATACACACACAAAAAAAATAAAACGCTCGCCTGGAAGACTCGAGCAATCCAGTTATTTGTATTCCGTCTGTGTGCTGGTATCGTATGTTACTCACGCGATAAACTCATGACGCGAGTCTGCGAGAGAGCCGTATCTGACGGTCGTGACGTCTAGCTGGGACTAATTGTTCCGGTATTACTACTCTCGGAACGGAACATCAAATGTGTGGAGTGATATGTGTTATTTATAACTTATTTTTCTCTAGTCTTCATAATTTATTCTGTTTTTTGTTTGTGTGTACGCTTTTATTATTTATTGGTTTCATCGATTCCGTATATATACACATATATTTATTTATAGAGATAAACGGATATCAATTGTGAGGCCAAAGTGGGATCGTTGTTTTACCATCTACTTTGACAATGCTGCTAAGACATCATTATATGTTTCATTTTAATTTTTTTTCTACGTTTTAATAGTATAATTATTATTTATTATTGGCAAGACCAAAATGACCACGGCGGCTACTTTTGGTATTGAAGTCCAGTCTTTAATACATCTCCGGTTTATGCTTTGCTCTTTATTTTACTAAACCTGTGTTTAGCGAAATCACAACAAAAGGTACACAACTGCTGTTGAATTCCAGCACTACACAAAGAGTTGTTACCCTTGACAAACAAATAAGCAAACACTCACCCACACCCTTCCACACACACACAAACACGTATAGCTCCTCGGCGACCAGTTTAGCATTTAGATAGCCAGCGCCCCCCCCCGCGCAACCCCCCCTCCCCCCTGCTCTGCCCACCAGAAGAAGGAAAAAAACAAAAGCCGCAAATGATCATTGAAGTTGAGGCATCTGGGCGTTGCGTACGCTCCAGAGGCCAGAATTAAAAGACAGGACGCCTGGATGGACACACAAATGAGTCTCTGGTAGCCCCGAGGGATTCATCCTCTCTCCCGAGTGGACCCTGAGACGGGGAAAGGAAAGGGGGGGGGAGATGAAAATTCTGGAACCGGCCGAGCTCAAACTGTCATTAATGTCCGCTACTTGGCGATGGAACATTACGCGTGGGCGCAGTAGTGGTGGTGGGAAGGAAAAAGGGAGGAAAGGGGGTTGGGGTGCGCGTTGTTAAAATTAAGGGAGTGGGGGGGGACGGCGATACGACTAAGGGAGGTGGGGGGATGTGTGAAAGATATTTTGAGAAAAAAAAAAGAAATGTAAATAGGCAGTGGAAGATTCGGATGGGGAGTATGGAGTGCGTGGGGCTGGGGTGGGGGCGAGAGGACGGGGCGTCTGGCGTTAGACGGCTGGCATTAAGCATTCGTTGTCCGTCACATAAATGAAGTTGTTGTTGTTGTTAGATATTTTGTACATTTATTCATTTTTTGTATCTCTTTTTTTTTTGCATTTTTTGTTTTCGTTTTCCTTTCTCAAACTGTTTAATTTTTTTTTATGTTTCGTCTATTTGCCATTAGAAGTGTCCATCTTTAATACGTTTTTACTTCTATTATTGTCCCGTCGTTGTGTATTTGTGAGTAAAATCTTCTCCATTGTCTAACAAGCCAGTTACGCTCATTTTTTTTAAATTCTCCTTTGTTTGTTTATTTGTTTGCATGTATGTGTGTTTTATGCGAATGTTTGTTTCAAAAAGTGTACAATTGTGGCAGAATAAAAAGCACATATAGATTTATATCAATCTGTCTGTGAATCTGTGTGTGTGTGTGTGTGTGTGTGTGTGTGTGTTTGGTTCAATACAATTGGTATTTTCCAAGTCGTATTATTTTTTTTTTTGTTGTCTTTCACATAAAATCTGAACCTAACGTTGACGGCGTAAGTGCCACAGCAGGGGGAGGGGGGCTATTCAACATAAATATACACAACTCTACTTAGATCAGCTATGGGTGGCACACAGTTCAATGCAATGTGTGTGTGTGTGTGTGTTTATTACTATTTTATTGGTGGCAAGCGTTTTCGTTTTTTTTTTATAAATTTCCCTCATTGTCTTTATGGTCAGATCCGTTCTTATGGATAGGTAACGACGACCAATGTTCCCTCTAAGCTGAGCACGTGAGCGATCGCTCACACGAATTCAGAGCGTCGCTCATACCACACATACGATCGCTCACTCCGACGGACGACATCGCTTAAATACCTCACAAATTTTGGCCTCAAAACAAAAAATGTCGCTCAGAGACAAAATCTTTTGCTCACTTCATACCACACCTTAAGAGGGAATATTGGTAACGACCCTTAGTGCTTTTAAAAAAGGAAGACCCCCACCACCACCACCACGCCTACATTTCAAGACCCATTCCTATCAAATCTATTGCTCAGGTAGCCCATGTCGTTTACTGTAGCCTTGGCCACCCAGATCAATGGCGTAGGATGGGGGAAAACTGCGGTTTGTGCGGTTTGTGCGGTTTGTGCGGCCGCACATGGCGCCTAACTGTGAAGTAGCGCCGAGAGAGCGTTGCTAGATGTTTATTGCACTTGTGAGGAAAGGGGGTTGAATAAATGTAACTCGCACACTGCGCCAAAACAGCTAGCTATGGCCAAGACCCAAACATATTTTAAATGTCTGCCTACGGGCACAAAAAAAAAAAACTCTGTCAATGAGTGTATTTCAAACACGGCACTGAGTACATGTGTTTCCATAGCAACAAGTGGAAAACAAAACGGAGCCAGTCTCGACCACGTTCAAAACTTCGATGTTGGTTTGTTTACTTGTTTGTTTACATTTAACTAGCACCAAAATAATTCTTTAGAAATATAGGTGAGACGTCATTTACTCAAACACGCTCTTAGCTTGTCATCAGTGGGAACTGCTCACTCTCTCTCTCTCTCTCTCTCTCTCTCTATATATATATATATATATATATATATATATATATATATATATATATTGCATGTTTAATGCGCTCGCGGATGAGCAATGGCCAACTGACGTTAAATATTGACTCACTCACACTAACCTGAATGATTATAAAAAAAGAGTAAAGGACTAACGTTATGATGCTGAGTAACAAATGGATCATGAAGACGAAAAGACGGCCAAGCACTGAAGAGTTTTATTTCTCCTTGCTTTCCTCCATCTCTATCTCTGGTCCATTATTTGCTGGTATCGAACAAATTCCCTACATCTCACATAGTAAACTCTGGGATAAAGAGCAATAAAGAAAAAAAAACGGGGGGGGGGTGGGAGGGGGTGATGGTCAGTTTTGCTGACCCGATCAATCCCTGTAAACGCATTTTATATTTCCCCAACACCTTATCACTCACCCCACCCCCTCTTACCCCCCCCACCCACCCAATCGCGCTTCCAGCACTCATTTTGCCCAAGCGCTGTAGTCCAGATCAGAGACTGAGCAATAACTAGCACAATTAATGACGTTTTCGGACAAACAGGCTGGTCAGCAGCAGGACGATTGCGAGAAATTAGTTACAACTATGGGCACGGATATGTCCGGAAATAGCTGGGAATTGTCGGACAACAGGGGAAGTTATATCCCCCCCTTTCCCCCACTTCTCCAGAGTTATGAAGCATAGTATGCAAGGCCGGACTTAATGAAAAGGGCTGGATGGACAACCCTGACCAAAAAAATGGTCATCGGTCAGACGGACGGGGTAAAAAGGGCAGCACGACTATAAATAACTAATTATCTTCTGAATGGTAGTGGGCGTTTTCATGCCCCACCCCCGTGTATCTTTCAAATGAAGGCTCATATTGGGGTATGAGGACTTTACATGTTGCCAACTGCTGATGAACTTCATTACAAAATTTTTCATTCAATTTCAGTCAATTAAATGTAGTTAGTTCGCAGGTTTTTGCCGAGATTAAATAATGAATTCATTACAAAGCATGACACAGAGCAAAGAAGATGAAGGAGAAGAGACTTTGATTCGATTAATTGTAAGTCTTTAAATGTAAGCGTAGAAATGAACAAGTTATATGCTTTATTATTAAGTAGATAACACATTTGTGAAATGTCGTAAGAGCTTCAGTCTATGTTGGCCAAAGTCTTTGGATCTAAAGATTGAACCATTACGGGGAATCTAACACATAAAACTACAACTTACACAACTGAAATATAAGAAAAAATAAAGTGTTTACAAATGGTATTATTTACAGTAGATGACAAGGTGCCGTGTGAGATATGATACACCATCGTCTGACTTAAGGCTGTCATTCTGCCCATCTATCATAGGACCGAACACTGTTTAAAGAAAGTCTGGTGGATGGTGGATAGGAGAAATGAGGTGTGGTTGCAAGGTGGATTGCATGGGGGTGGGTGGTGGGGGTGGGGGTTAAAATTGCAATCGTACCCCACTCTCCGTTTTTTTTTGTTCATGTATATGAAAGGGGAGGGGGGGAGCGAGTTTAGACCAGCGCCCCCGTTATCTTCAGTATCGTTAGTTCACTTCTTTCAACCAGTCCGTTATTCATACAGAAAGATATATATTCTGACCTGTAAATGATAGAGTAAGTGAAGATGGGGGGTTAGGGGGTGGGTGTCAGGTTTTGATACTAAAATATGAAGGGGTTGTAGAGTGAGTAAAGAGGGAAAACAAATGGTATGGGGTAAGGGGAGGATTTTTAAAAAAGGAGGAATAGAGTGAATGAAAGATGTATTTCATATTTTTCAAAAGAGCACGGATTCATTTTATTGCAGTGCATTAGCCTCGACGACATATCGCTGTGGGTTTTTTTTTCCCCCCTTCTAGGCAAGTTTGATAACGAGAGTATAGGTTTACACGAACTAAACAGTGAGACTTATTTCAGGGTTAGAGGATATTAACACGATGTTTGTACTCCATCATGACGTATTCCTGATGGTATATTGTGTGTGTGTGTGTTCGTGCAGTCGCTCACTCTATGAATCGGTCATTGTCTTTTGTCTTTGACAGGGGCAATTGAATGGTGAGTAAAAAGTCACTTAGCAGACCACATTACTCGTATGAAGGAAAGAGGGGGGAGGGGTATGGAATTATTTGTACTGATAGCATGATTACCGAAAGACGTACATTATTTAGCGTAATTTAATCTTAGTCAAACAGTAAATCAGTCAGTACGTCCGTTGAGTGAGGCATTACGCTTGTAAAATAAAAGCCAACCCGTTAGCGAGTCATTCAGTCAGTGAGTCATTATTAAGTCAGTAATTCAATCAATCAGTCAGTAGGATAGTATACTAAACGAGTGATTTAGTAATTATTACGACAATGATCCGAGTTTGGTCAGATAGTCATTTATTTTTGGTTTTTTTTTTTAGTTGCACACAAAGACGTAAATTTCAATAGATAAGTTAGTAAGTTACAAAAAAGAAAACACTATTGCGTATATATCAGCAATTTTCTCTATTCCTATTTATTAGGCTAACGCGAAAACTCTCCTTGCATGTTTAAAAATTAAAAAAAAAAAAAAAAACATATTTCTCAACTGTATTGTGAAATGAATATGGAAGGAGTGGGAATATGGAGGTAGGGAGAAATATTTCTGAGAAATAAAACAAAACAAAAATAAAACGATTGCTGTAACGGAACTCATCACAAGCTGATGCCATGAATGACGATTTCCGGTTAGCAACATCGCCATTTTGGAATTTTTTCCTTTTTTTTTTCTTCATGGAGTAGAGCGAGGGGTAGGGGGTGGGGGTGGGGAGTGATGACCCCGCGCGAACTGGCAAACGTCTCTGGACCCGCCCATCTCTTACGCTAATGTTTTTGGAACATGGGGTTGCATAATGAACTAAGGGGAAACAAAGCAGAGAGAGAGAGAGAGAGACAGAGAGAGAGAGAGAGAGAGAGAGAGAGAGAGAGTTCAAAAAGACGGGAATAATTTATGGTGAAAAGAAGAAAAACTTGAACTAAATAACAAGAGGACGAACCAAAAAAAAAACAACAACGAAGTATAGAGGTGTGGGGGGGGGGGTAAAGATGCTGTGTACTAGGGGTTAGGGAGGGAGTGTGTTGAATGCGACAGCCTCCCCAAACAATATACATATATATATATTTTAGGGTGATTCAAAAAAATGAAGTTTTGAATTTTTCATGGGGCACCATCTAAAAATGTTCCAATATATCAAAAAATAAATCAGTAAAATTTTTATTGATTTTGACACATGTTTAATGGTTGCTACCACATTGTGAATTTTACGAATTTCAATTATTTTACCCCTTGTTGGTAATAACGTGACTGCCTGACTGACTATGCCCAAAACATATTATTTATTAATGTGAAATGATGAAGATACAATGTCACTCTTATTTATTTCAGTTAATTTTAATCTTTGCTGTTGATTATTCTTTGTTAAATTTTTTTGTCTAATTTCTTTGGCCACGTTTACACAAAATCAATATTATAATATCACTCAGATTTGTGTATTTTATCTCTTAAAATCGTTTCAACTAGTTTAATAAAGATGTCCAGTAGTAGAGCAAAATTCACTGGAGCATGTGTCCTACTGGAGCGAAAGATGCAGAAGGATATGTTGTGGCTGGCCTGTCGTCATCATATGCTTGAAATTATGTTGGAAGCAGGTGTGAAGCATTCATTTGGTCCTTCTACAAGTTCAGACATAGCAATCTTTAAGCGATTTAAACAACACTTGCCACTAATTGATAAATCAACATCTCAGACTGTTTTAACAGAGGAGTCTAGTACATCAGTCGTTGTTGACATTGCTGAAGAAATTATCAAATTTGCACAAAAACAGCTCACAACTTTTCAACCTTGTGACGATTACTGAAAGCTACTTGACTTAGTCATTTTTTATCTTGGAGGAATTCCAGCAAAATGTATATCATTTAAACAACCAGCTGGACTTTATCGTGCTAGGTGGATGGCCAAAGCCATATATGCCATCAAAAATATGACTATTTCGGGCCCAATTTCGACTCACAGCAAAAGAAGAACGGGGTCTCAGAAACATATGCATTTTTTGCCACAAGAATTTACCACTACAGCCTGGTTTACAGCACCATCAGCCATTTCAGCTCCTCGAAATGATCTTTGGCTTATCAAAAGCCTACAAAAGGTTAGGGTGAGGGGTTAATATTAGTTGGACTAATTAATTTAATGTACCAAGTGAATAGTGAAATTGTTAATATTATAAAACTTATTGTATCATTTAAGTATTTGCTTGCAGCTATCCTGATTCACAGATTTCAGCGGTGGCTTTGAAAAAATTTCTAAGACACCTCTGGTATTTATCAGACGAACTTGTTGCATTAGCTTTTTTTGAGGATGAAGTACCACTTGACATAAAACAGAAAATGGTGAGATGTTTGAAAACAAATGGTTTACCTGGCTCTTTGAAAAAAACAACAATTGATCAATCTCTGATAGAATTCAAAGAACTTGATGATTTTGTTTCAAATAACACCTTTCGTATTTTTGCCATTTTTGGACTGTCATCTGAATTTTGAGCAGTGATCCAGATAGTTGGGAGACCAATGAAACCTTCAAAAAAGCAAATGCTGAACTATCCTCTCTCAGAGTTGTGAATGACATAGCAGAACTTGGAGTAGCTGTTATGTAAGATTACAATAAACTTCACACAAACAATGAAGAACAGAAACAGTACCTGCTGAGGGTGTGAAACAGTATAGACAGAACTGCCCAGACAGGAACAAGTCAACATTGGTGCAGTTGAACCAAAATTTAACTATTAATTTAATTGTTTGTATACTTTTTATTAAACAAGTAAAAAAACTTTAGATTTGTTTAACTGGTAATAAATATACTGATTTTTTCATTATTATTATTTGTTAAAACTAAACATGGCGGTAGCACCCTCTTAATATTGTCCAAAAAATTTAAAATTTGTACTGAATTTTTTTTTCATATATTGGAACATTTTTGGGGGGTGCCCAAAGTTAAATTCAAAATTTAATTTTTACCATATTGTTTTGAATTGGCTTGCACGCGCTCATGGCCTGTCGTTAACGGGATTGGGAAGACGGGACTGGACAAAGTTATGAAATATGCATGAGCTGCAATCTTAGAGGTCTTAGGGAGATTCGATGAGGGGGAGACTAGAGCTTGTGGGGTGTGGGGGAGGAGGGGGGAGAGTTGGACAAGACGTTGTGTGTGGTGCGAGAGATGAGCGGGGGGAGGAGGGAGGGGGACAAAGACGGGTGGAATTTAGAGAGAAAGAAAAGGAAGAGGGGTGGCGATGGGGGGTGGGGGTGAAAAATAAAAGTGGAGATGGACTGACCTTTCTGACCAGCTTTCATAACTCTTTTGGCAACTTCGAAACACACAAATTTCCCCCTCTCCCAAACCACCCATTTCTCCATGTCTCCATATGTCCTCACTATCTCTCTCTCTCTCTCTCTCTCTCTCTCTCTCTCTCTCTCTCTCTCTCTCTCACACACACACACACACACACACACACACACACACACACACAACACATGGTTGTTAACCAGAAGCAACCAAAAAACAAAAAGTATAACTTGCATTTGTGCTTCATTCAACGATTAAAAAAATAAAAACTGAAAGAAAATTAAAACAATAAACAAGGTTGGGGGGGTAAGGGTTGGTGGGGGGGGGGGGAAGCGGAGGGGGACGGGGTATGAGATCAACCCAAGGACCGTGGCCCTCGAGTTACTTGTGTGTATTGTTTGGAGTTTTTATTATCTGGAAGAAAGAAAGAGCGAGAGAGAGATTTTCTTGGGCATAAATGACAAGGACTAATGTTTGTTGTTAAAGATTGGTCGCCTTATGACGTATTAATAAATGGATGTGTTAATTTGTTAATAAATCAGATCTAGTACCACCGTTGGGAAGATGGGGGGAAAGGGGGGGGGTTAGACCGGATACCTTTTAGAGGCCCCCCAGCCCTTAGGGTTTGTTTTGTTGTTGTTGTTTTTACGACTAATTCATGTTGTGCAAGTGTTTATTGTATTGGGCTAACATGTGGCGGTAAAATATTGAATGTTATCAGTTGTTGTTTATTTCATTATCTCATTTGATTTTACATTTATCTATGTGTCTGTCTGTCTGCCTCTCTCTCTCTCTCTCTCTCTCTCTCTCTTTCTCTCTCTCTCTATGCATATCTTTCTTACACACACTCTACTATCAAACCCTCTTTCCTCTCACTCTCTCTCTCTCCATCCATCCCTCTTGTCTCAACAGCCTGTTCATCAACACTCGCCTGTCACTTCCGTCCATTGTGCCCACCCCCTCACCCACCTCCTCCACTTCTAAAGCTTTATTCTTCTTCTTCTTTGTCCTTCTGTCCATTAACAAACAGAAAGTCTCCGCGCGAGACAAGAAGCACGAGCACCTCCCAGGGAAGAAGGAGTGTTTGCTGGTTGAGGGAGGTTGGGGAGGAAAAGGGGCAGTGGGGTCCTTGTGAAGGGGAAAGGGGGTGGGAGAGGGAATATGTGAACGGTGGGGGGGGGGGTGGGGGCGCTCACGACCAAGTGCTACAGATTCAATAGACGGAGGAATAAAAAAAGAGAGAAAAAGAATTATGTAAACATAGCTTTCTGGAAGGCACCATTCCTCTATTGCCCTCGACCACCAACCCCCCACCCCCACCCCTCAATCCAGCCCCCAGTGACAACACACTACATCTTATAACCAAACACACACACACACACAAACAAACTTCCCAGACACAAACAGATACACACACATTCAAAAATATGAAGCCTTTTTTTTTTATTTGTTTCATTGGTTTGCAAGAATACGTTTTAAATATGAAATTTTTATTTTCAACAAGAAAATTAGATTGTCATCGTCAAACCCAAGCGGTCGGCGCGATGCAAAAAAAAAAAATAAAAAACAAAATGGATGAAACAAATATTGTCGAATAAACACTCGCTCACTCCTCGGGGGTGGTGGGCACGAAGAAACACGAGTACTCACGAGTTCTGGCATAGATCAACAATTGAGGCCTGGTGCGAAATATTCTAGGGGTGAAATAATTTGATTTGGGTGGGGGGGGAGGGAGTTTTCGGGGGGCTCATTGATGAGGTATACTGCAAAGAGGGGGGTGAGGAAATAGTGCGTGAATTTCTATGTCTTTAATTAAACTAATATGTTTATACTAGCTGTACCCTGCAAAACCTTTGCATAGTGTTATATCCCCTTAGGCTTTATCAGTAGGCTATGTAATTTTTTTTTTGGTTTCGGGCAGATCCGATTTTTTCATGATTGTATTTTAAACTGGAATACTGTTGTATTAATTCTTTACTTTCGATTTAACGCAGAACCCAAATCGCTATTATTTATATAGATCATTTGTTCGTTTTTTGTTTTAATTATGCTTATGTTAATGTTGTTGTTAAAAAGGATTGGTGTGGTCAGCACAACGCCCAGCCGCCTTTTACTTCCCCAACTTAAAGTCAGGTACCCATTGAAAGCTGGATAACTTGATGAACATTTTACCAACTTCCCCCACCCCCAGGAAGTTTTTTTTTTAAAAACGCCGTTACATTCAAAAATTCAAGAATCTTGTGAATGAAACTTCACAACTGGATGTTTCTAGCCATGTCTTCAGCCACCAGCATCGTTTCCGGTTTTGCCTTGAGCCAAAACTGTAGAGGGTGGGTGACGTATTTTGTGTGTGTGTGGGGGGGGGGGTATGACGGCCACGGTGTTCATTGGCGTCCTGGTTGTTTGTGTTATACATCTTGATGTAACGCATATGTTTGTTGATGGGTGCGGGAGAGGGAGGGAATTGGGGGGGGGGGCCTCGGTTGAGCTCTTGAGAACACTCGCGAAAAATAAAATAGAAATTGTGAGTCGTTCTTTCGTGAATAGATAGAAAGACATACTTACAAACAGACATACTGAAAGACAGACAGACAGACATGCTGAAGACAGACAGAATGAATAACTGTCAGAATGTCAGAGATTAGATAGATAGATATAGATAGATAGATAGATAGATAGATAGATAGATAGATAGATAGATAGATAGATAGATAGATAGATAGATAGATAGATAGATAGATAGATAGATAGATAGATAGATAGATAGATAGATAGATAGATAGATAGATAGATAGATAGACGGATAGAAAAAAAAATTGAAAAAAACATGAGTTATTTTTCTTTTATTTTTAAATATGTTGAGAAGAGGATGTGGGGGGGTGGGTGGAGGAGTCGAGAAACAGACGGGGGGAAGTGATGAAAACTCAGGACTAACTTCTTCATCTCTTGTGAGTGGCTCCGTCATCATGTCGTCACGGTGAGCCATCAGAGCCACATGTCGAGATACTGTTCATTCCTACCCCCCCGCCTCCTCTCCGACTCACACACACACACACACACACACACACACACTATTACTGCTTTCCCCCTCCCCCTTTCCTTCTCACACCTAACCCACTACACACACACACACACACACAAACTCTCTCCCAAGGTCAAAGTCGTTTTTTTTGTCATTGTTTTTTTTAAATAATGTCATTTGCAATTACAGAAGCGAGACTTAACCACAACTGGAGAGGAATGTGTAGTTGTCTGGGTGGGGGTGGGGGTGTGGGGTGTGGGTGTCATTTAATTGGATTTTATTTCTAGAATTGTATGGTGACTTACTTGTTAACATCTTCATTGGGTTGACATCTACGTACACCTCCCTCCCCTTCCCCTCCCCCCCCCTTAAGTTCATCCTACTTTAAATGGGTGTCTGACCTAACATGCGGAAGAAGGGCGACTGGGCGTTGTGCTACCCACACAACCCCACTCAACCCCCATGGGATGCCGGGGCTACAGAAACAATGTTTTAAAAAAAAATACATTACAGCCAATCAGAACGCTTGATCCGTGGAGTATTGTGTTGATTACAATGTCATAAAAAAATAAAATTTTACATCTATCTATCTATCTATCTATCTATCTATCTATCTATCTATCTATCTATCTATCTATCTATCTATCTATCTATCTATCTATCTATCTATCTATCTATCTATCTATCTATCTATCTATCTATCTATCTATCTATCTATCTATCAATCTATCTATCTATCTATCTGTCTGTCTGTCTATCTATCTATCTATCTATCTGTCTGTCTGTCTATCCATCTATGTACCTATCTATCTATTCATCTATCTATCTATCTACCTATCTATCTATTTATCTATCTATCTATATATATATATATATATAATCTTCTATCTATTTATATCTTTTATAGATTTTTTTCTATTTATCATCCTATATCCCTCCCTTCAATTCTCTCTCTCTCTCTCTGTGTCTCTCTGTCTCTCTTTCTCTCTCTCTCTCTCTCTCTCTCCTTGTCTCTCTGTCTCTCTTTCTCTCTATCTCTCTCTCTCTCTCTCTCTCTGTGTCTCTCTGTCTCTCTCTCTCTCTCTGTGTCTCTCTGTCTGTCTTTCTCTCTCTCTCTCTCTCTGTGTCTCTCTGTCTCTCTTTCTCTCTCTCTCTCTCTCTCTGACAACATAAGTTACACCATATGCCAACATACAAATAAAAAATAATGATATTGAATCGCATGTTTGAATTTTTTCTTACTTTTTTTTTTTTAAATCGGATCAGATTTTACTTGTAATCTACAGTGACTAATCCAATCCATCATCATCAACAGGGATTATCTTTTGAAAAAAAAATACAATAACAATAATCTATTTCACAGAACTTCTTTTTTCAGATTTATTATATTTATAATTAATATTCATCGCTAAAGACTTAAGGGCGTTGACCAATGCGATGAAGAAGGTGGGTGTGTTAGAGGGATGATTTTTTTTTTATTTTGTTGGAAGAGGGGGGAGGGCGTATGGGGTAGGGGAGAGTTGAGAACATGTTGCGAAAAAATTTATAATACATCACGTTCTGACATATGAAATAAATGTTTGAGGGGGGGCGGGGGCGCAGTTGGTTTGGGGAAAGGGGGAATGGTGTGTGGGGGGGGGAGTGGTGTGAATCTCGTCTATACTCTAGTTTAAAAGATTTAAGCACCCCCTCGCCGTAGGAGGGCGCTTGTAAGCGCAACCATATGTGGTCCTCCCCTCTTATGTCTATACCATATGGTGCACGCGCTGTACAAGGATGTGGGGGGGGGGGTAGGGCGGTGAGAAGAGAAGGTAGGTGGCCAAGTTGAGCGTTTTAGCAAAATCGATAAGGACCAACTCACCCACAGACACAAATATGGACACACAACCGCACACGCGCACTAAGAACAACGAACCCTCGATACATACAAATGGTCCAACTCACCCTACAAACAAAAAACACACTCACACATACACACAAGGTATGACACCACGGCTCGTTCAAGAGGGCCACTCGAGTGATTTGTATACACATAAATATATATATATATATATATATATATATATATACATTTTATACATACACATATAGAGGGGGAGGGACTGTTGCGTTTACGCCCAGCGGGTCTCGGGTTATTCAAAATGACATTCACTTCAAGGAAAGGCGCATGCGTAACAATTCAGCCCTCGCTAAGTGTGAGCACACACACACACACATAGTGTATACTTGGAGAACACCTGGCCCACCCACCTGAGATGACAGTTGAAGTGGTGGTAGGAAAGGGGGGGGGGGGGGGGGGGGTGTGAGTAAGAAACCGGTAAAAAATAGTTTTAAATTAAAGCCGCACAGATACAATGGAGCAACTGGCATCAAAATATATTTACGAACGCATCGACGAACGCACAAACGAGCAGCCAAATGAACGAATAGAAAAGGTGGGGTGGGGGGGGGGAACGGCAAAAGATACTTTATTTTGCTTGTTTAGAAAAGCAATTTGACTTGTTGCATGCAATTTAAATATTTTCACTCCTTTGAAAAAATACAACAACGAATAAGAACATTTTATTTTCCCCGTTCTAAACACGTTAAGTTGGAGACAATTTTTGTTACCAAGCATATTTCCGCATGTGATATATATTACCTTAGGCGGAGACATCGTTTTGAATATATCACTACATTTCGTATATTGCTTCCGGGTATCACACTTCCCCACCCATCCATCGTCATAGTTTATCATGGGGTGGGGGGGGGAGTGGAATCCCCGGGAGGTTGACTGGCGTGACACAAGCTGAAGGTTGGGAAACAGTGTTGTACAAGTTTAGTGCAAGTAGAACATTTTGTGCTATCCGATTATTTGTTTGATTGTTTGTTTTAGGCATCTCGTGCATGGAGTAAGTACACTTGCAGTGATGTGTACTCTTGAGATCAAAAAACACCAGATCACAGGTATCGTGTGTCCCACCTGATATGGTTTGCATTTTTTTTTTGTTGTTATTCAATTTTACTCTTCAAAGGAGACATTAAAGTTATGATTATCGCAATCAAAAAGTTATGGATAAGTGGTCTTTACTTAAAAAAACATACAACCATATTAGCACAAATTAGCAGAGCACATATATATATACACACATATACTATTACACAAATTAGCAGAGCACTTATACACACATACACACATATACTAAACAAATTAGCAGAGCACGTATATACATAAGAAGATGTACCACTACTACTACACATATTAGCACATATATAAGTGCAGTGTATTTAATAGTATTACAGATTTTGTGTTTGTGTGTGTGTGTGTGTGTTTGTGTGGGGGGGGGGAATGTATTCCTATTGTGATACCCGATGTACTCCATACATCCTCAGCCACTGAACGTGTGTCTCTCGTTACACCTCCCCTCCCCCCTCCACTTCTCTCCCCCTAACCACGGTTTGCCACTCGATGACAAGTTCAGTCAAACACGACGGAGATCAAATGCTCGAGTAAACCAGCGGTCCTCACGTCGTTGAGAAAAAAAAAACCTCACACACACACACACACACACACACACATACACACATAAACGCATACAACCAATCTCCCCCCCACCCCGCCCCCCCACAACACACACACACACACAGACATACACGCCCCACGGCCCCCAGAATGTGGTCTTTAAAACATCTGTAGCATTAAGTTCTGCCAGAGTAGAAACACACTACTGTTTTCGACTTATGGAGGGGTGAGGGGGGAAGTGGGTGGATGGTGACCGTCGGGAAAAGGAAAGGGGGGGGTGGGGGGGTAGGAAGGCTTTTCTTCTTTCTCTTTTTTTTTTTTTAATACTAATCCAATATTCTTTGAGACGATCGTATGGTAAAAGTTGTAACTTAATTTCGACTAAACCTTTCAGGTAATTCAAGATAGTTATGAGCGTATTATTCTCTGCCACCCTCCACTCCCTTGTTTCCACCTGATTTCTTCACCGCTGTGCATCATTTCTGGTTCTCCCCCCCCTCCACCCGCCTTCCCTAGTTTCCTCAGAGACATCGCTCGTATAATGACGTATAACTACTTCACGGTTATCTTTAAAAACACTTACCAACATTTGTGAGTGTGTGTGGGGGAAGGGGTTGGGTGGCTTGGCGCCCCGTCGTTGGATGTCATTTTTTTTTGTTGCTGCTGTGATGTTTGATGATGTTCCTACATGAGGTTCTGCAGCAGCCAGTCGATTTTGATGGGGTGGTGGATGGTGGTGGGTGGGTGGGTGAGGGGAGGGACAGATAGGGTGAACGATTAAACTGGGACCCCCCCCCGACACACACATATACCCCACCCCACCTGGAAGACCGGCTCTGCCTTGACAATCAAAGCGCGTGGCCTCTCACAACAGTGGGACCCCCCCCCCCCATTCACGGTCTATCTGCTCACGTGTTATTGCAATTTCAAACAAGTACTTTTGTTGTTACCATATATTCTGTTTTTTTGTGTTTTAAATTTTCTGTCTATCAAGACGTGATGACGCTTGTCCATGGACGTAGTGAGGAGGATGAGAAGGAGAGGAGGAGAGTAACATGAGCGGGTGGGGGGGGAATCTTCCATTTATTACTCAATATATATATATATTTAAATATTGTCGCCCAGGTTGTGGTGTCTGCAGCAGACAAAGGGAGATAATAATTGTAGCTGTTTAAATAAATGCTCAGTCGACCCAGACAAAATCTCTTAAGATTGACCTTGAAGTTGACCTGGTCTGTTACCTGATCCTCTAACGGGAGGGGGGGGGGTGAGGAAACCATAATTTGGCGATCAAAGAAAGGAACACCTTATGTGCCCCTTTCTTGATCTCAGTTTTATTTATGTTTTAATTCTCCAGCCCTCCCCCCCCCAAACCGACTCCCCCCCCTTCCAACCCCCCCATCCAACCCCCCTCCCCCACCCACACAGCCTTAACGCATGATTTCATTTTGTCAATGAACAATATATTGACGGTTAGAAGAATGATAATACATGTACTTGTAAAATAAAATTGTTTAAAAAGTATTTGAATTTAGTAAAACATGTGTTACGTCTAAGGCAGGCGTCTAGATTTGAACTAAGCGCCTGTACATTCGTGGAGGAAGAGTCTGACCGAGAGACCACCTCTAGCCTCAAAACTAACAAACAATCATTATTTTTTTTCTTTAATTTCATTACTACCAACTCTTCCCCCCCCCCCCACACAAAACACATACCGTATTTTTTCTGTATGATGAAACAGTCGCTCGCATCTCTTTCCTTCTCTCTCTCTCTCTCTCTCTCTCTCTCTCTCTCTCTCTCTCTCTCTCTCTCTCTCTCTCTCTTTCTATCTATCTCTTTGTAGTCAGATTATATTTTATTGGGTGCCAAATTTTCTTGCCTTTCTCACCTTCTTGCGGTCTTAACAAAAAATAATTCTACTTCCAAGTCCCCCCCCCCCCTAAACTTCTATCCCGTCTGGCATGACATGTACGTACTTATAAAAGTGTCTAGCGGGAAAGCATTAAACGCATGATGCATGATACCGGTGAAAAGAGTTGGATGAGGAGGGAGAAGAGGGTGGGGTGTTCCCCTTTGTGTCCCCCCCCCCTCCATCAGTCCATGTCCCTCTCTTGTCTTTTACAGGATGTTTTATGGATTTACACGTTTCTGTAGTTGTTATTGTGTGGATGTGTGTGTGTCTATGTAATTTTTTCTGCCGTCTGTTAACTTCTATCCCTGTATATATATATATATATATATATATATATATATATATATATATATATATATATATATATATTTAAGTATATTTATTTTATTATCTTTCTCTCGCCTTCTTGTTTTCGGTGATCGCTGCGTTCTCACACCACCCACTGCTCGTAACTCCACAGAACTTTTGAAGCTGATACTTCACGTGTTGAATTTTATTTTTATGCTTTGTCGATTTTTATGGGCCCCTTTTTTATGTTTATTTTTCTTCATACATATACATACATTTTTTTTTTTTAAAGAGCTGAAAGAATCCTAGTTGAAAGTATCGGCCAATGCGAGATTTTAGATAAAGTAAGGACATAGGTAATGATGGATAGTTCATATAAGTATACCTTGTGAAATACGTTCCGTCTGTTAAGCTAGACTGTTCTAATTATTACCTGATGGATAATTTATTTAATGTTTCATGAATTCTGTTAAAAAAGAATTTCATGTTAAATTCAATTCCTATCCATGGAATTTGTGGAATGGAAAGGGTAGAACGGAACTGGTTAGATTTCTCTAGAAACGAATGCGTGGGGAGTGGTTGCTAGTGGCGCTAGAACATAAAGATATTTAAAATTGTATTCAGTGGTGAATATTTAATAAATATATATGACAAAATATGACAATGTTATTTCGAAACATAATGGCGAATAGCGTAAATATCTTTGTGTATTGAAATGAAATATTGAAATACACGTTATCGTCATATCTTATGTGACTAATTTTCGAAGTTCCGCGTGTGTTTTCCTCACTAGCCACCCCCACCCCCCAACGCTCCTTCATCCCTCCCCCCCCCACGCCCTAACGCCTGTATTACCCTCTTTCAAACGTGTTCCCTCCTATTTCCACGACGCTGACTCCATCCTACGGGGAAGACCGTCAAATCTCCCGTTCACTTGTCCCCCCGTAGTTTGCTCCTGGCTTCTCCTGCTGGCCGAGCTCCGGCAAGTGCCGGCGATGGAATCCTTTCTGTGCCACGGAGGGGGAGGGAGGAACTGTAAGGAAACTCTCGAGTTAAAAGACAGAAAAGGAGCGAGCTGAATGACGAGTCTTATTTCCACTCGGAGACTTTTGCAGGTTTCGAGATTAGCACAGGAATAAAAGGAGGGAAATTATTTACGAATTATTTCCAATAAAGGGGGGGGGGGTTAAAAAAAATGAAATTATAATTTTTTTTAGAGAACGGGAGAATAAAGAATATGGTTTCTATAACTGCCTTCACAATGACCGGATGTGGAGGTCAAATGGGGAAAATTCAAGGTCAGTAATTGAATAATAATGACCTGATAATTAAACTTCTGGGTTAATCCGTTACTTACCACTGACAAATACATACATCTACAACCATTAATCCTTTCTGTGGGCTCATTGACTTGGTGGCTCCCATCTCCTCTCCAAGTAAGCGGTGAATTTTTTTTTTATTTATTTATTTATCAGGGATTGAGCCCTCTACCCTTTGCATGTGAGTCTTATACTTGTTGCCAGCAGTGAATTACTGTCGAAAATCTACATACTAGTTTTGAACAGTAAATGTCGAGTCTGCATATTTCGAGAACGATTAATGTAACCGGGTCACTCACAGCTTATATCAAATAATATAGAACAACTGCCAGCTTTCTCTATAATGTAGATGGATTAACGCCGTCTCAACGAGAGTATGTTAGTATTTATATCAAATGACGTCATCAAAATACACAGTATATTATGAAAAGATCGACGCATCAAGGTGGTGAATTAATTAGTATGTCATGATTGTTAATCAAAAGAGTTCTCCAGTATTATGTAAAATGTCAATGGGCTGTCTTAGAAGACAGTCTTCCATGTTAGTATGATAACTGACGAGAGTAACAGAAGCAATGAAAGATGAATCGATGGACGTATCATGAAAAGTATGGACATAATCGAAATGGACATTTCAGTACCAGAATGGACTGAAGTAACAAAACGCTGCACTAAAATACGATTTTTACTCTCCTCTCTAGTACAGTTGCTGTTGTTTTGTTCTGTTGTTGTCTTTTTGTAACATCAGATGTGCAAGTAACACTAGTCGCTGCGCAGGTGTGCACGACATGGTGCACAGGTGTGCACGACATGATGCGCATCAGTTGTAAATCCAACAGCAGTAAATCTGCGCCGCCCTTGTGTCGTGACATCTGGCTTTATGTCACCCTCCGATCACATCCACGCCTCCCACCCCACCCTACACATACACCCCTCCCCCCTCTCTCACACACACATCACCACCACCACCACCGCACACTGAAATACAGTCCATGTTTTTTTTTGTTAACACGGTGTGTGATATGTGATATCATGACACTCACACTCATATACCCCTCTCCCCCTCCCGGGTACGTGACAGCATATCCGGCTTGGTAACAAGAAACATTTATTATTATGACAAAGAGCGGCAGCGAAAGTGAATATCAAATCTGTATTTCTCAGTAGGTTCGATTATAACACAATACTGAATCTAACTAGTGAGCTTGATTATTGATAATTTCAATAACGTATGGTTTGATTTTATACTTGTTTCTCTATCTATCTATCTATCTATCTATCTATCTATCTATCTATCTATCTATCTATCTATCTATCTATCTATCTATCTATCTATCTATCTATCTATCTATCTATCTATCTATCTGTCTGCCTGACTGCTACTCAGTCTGTATTCACTTATCCATCTGTTTGTCTGTCTGTCTGTCCATCCAGTCCATCCAGACTGGTTCCATCCAGTCAGTCTGCAGCTCCATCCATCCACTTAACCGCCGGTCCTGTCCCGTTAGTCCGATTTTTCGTCAGTCCGTCCAACAGCCCATCCATCATTCATCCATCACTCTATCCACCATCCCACAGATCAACTACACATATTCCCCCTCGTAGAGCTCGTCCCTTCCATCAGAGACTATAGCCGAGCGTGATAATATTTATCTAATGTTGTGGTCTTTTCTTTTTTTTTTTTATTTTGGCGGAAGATTTAGGAGCAGAAGTGAAGGGGGTTGGTGGGAGCGGGAGGGGGGTGCGGAAGGTGACGGTTCTTATGGCAGATAGGACGATATGGTGGGCCACACCAGTGCTCATAAACACTTCGACCTAAGCGACCTGGAAGTTCGGTGGGCGTATCCGCGACAAAGAGATAAATCAATGAGAGGGTGCCATCTATGAGGGAAGCACACAGAAAACACACACATAAACACACACACACACACACACAGACATAAAGCAACTTTTTTTCTTTCTGTAAGCAGTTACAGTGCCTAATCTAGAATTGAGGACTACTTGGAGTGACAGACATCAAACAATGTGAGGAGAACTAAGAGTGACAGACATAGGATAATGTGAGGAGAACTAGGAGTTACAGACATCAGATAATGTGAGGAGAACTAGGAGTGACAGACATAGGATAATCTGAGGATAACTAGGAGTGGCAGACATCAGACAATGTGAGGAGAAATAGGAGTGACAGACATAGGATAATGTTGGTTCATTTCATTATTTCTAGAATCATACACAGCAAACGTTGCATAAATATCGAGACAATAAAAAATAATAACAATAGAACTAATTCAGACATCTTAAGAAAAACATAGAACTTAAACACGGTGTCTCTTCTTTGGTTATGATGTCATATGTAGGTTTGAAATAAGGTGTGTGAAATTATGGTTTATTTAAGTTTTATTGGAAGCTGGAGAAGTGTAATGATTTGTGGAGGTGGGGGGGGGTAGGAGGGGGGAATCGACATCATATGTAAAATAAACAAAAGAAAAAAAAGAAAGAAAATGAAATAAAAGAACGAAACATAGTACAATTTAAACAATAAACAAACAACCAGCATAACAGTTCACATGTGAATTATATACAGATTGACACTGCCACCATTTTGTTTAATGATTTTCTTTGAAAAAAAAAAAAGACGATTCGTCTGTCCTACAGTCGGTCGATCAGTCAGTTCGTCGATCAGTGTGTCTGAATACTGAGACTGAATTCTTCAAGTGACAAGGAAAAAGCAACGTCTGTTACACTTCGACCCCCCGGGGGGGGGGAGGCGGGGGAGAGGGGTGGTAAGACAGTTGGGGGTCCGGTCTGTCTCTGTCACATGATAGAGTCCAATGTTTTGATTTCCGTCACCTCCCCGAACATTCTCTATGGTTCCCCTTCGACCCCCCCTCCTCCCTCCCTGCAAGTATACCGCCGCCATCGACGGTGTCCACTGAACCGTAGCCTGCACAAACTGTGCCAGGCCATCCAGGCATACTATGGTCAGCTTTTGGGCGTATCCCGCAGGGGGGGGGGAACAAATCATTGTCCTTCATTCATTGTCCATTGGCTTTGCCTTTACCCCCCCTTCCCCCCCCCCCCTCAAAAAAAAGATAAACAGGAATTGTGGGAGGGTATTGGGGATGTGTCCTTTCTTTCTTTCTTTATTTTTTAAGTACTTCATTCTCTCTATCTTTCTCTTCTACTTTCCATCCCCCAATTCTATTTATCTGACGGTCTTCATTCCAAGTGCCAAACAAGCAAATCCAAAGTTGGGTTACCTCCCCCCCCCTCTTTTTTTTCCGAATATGAAATAAAGGGGTAACATTTTGCCTTGCGGGAAGATGATGTCAATTCAAAACCGAGCTAGGGGGGTTTTCTGTAACTTTTTTTTTTCCTTTCTTAAACCCTCTCTATTCATGTGACGGTTGGGATACACGGGACCCGTTTCTCAACTCACTACTGGCAGAGCTCAATACACCCTTAGGGGGGGGGGGGAGACTAGGGCGTGTGTTTACACAAGACACCCCACACACACACACACCAGATCAATGAAGACCACATATGAATGCGCTCTAAATCGCCAGAGTACCCTCCTCCCCCATCACACCCTCATACTCACACACGGACACTTTAATAGCTCATCCATACCCTCTCTTCTCACTCTCTCTCTCTCTCTCTCTCTCTCTCCCCTCTCTCTCTCTCTCTCTCTCTCTCTCACACACTCTTTTTCCTTTCCCTGTAACAACTCTCTATGACTAACCTTGATAGTGCCTCCCCAAGTAATACACCCCCCCCCCTAACTTTTGTTTTAGTTTCATTTACAATACTTAAGAAATAGAGCCTACACTATCTAGTTCGGCTGTTTAATTTAATCTTTAATGAAACATTTTTTTGACATTTGATAGATGTGTATAGTCCTTTAACATTTATTAAGTACAGCCAAACCTGAAATTTGTCTTCAACTAGATCGCAAAACTAAAAAAAACCACACTCAAGATTTACGAATAACAATAAAATGCAAATTAAAACATGCAGCCCCTCCAGTGGCGTAGCGAGAGAGGCGTCAAGGGGGACATCATGCCCAGGGCGCTACTCACAAATTGGCGCCAAATGATATATTTTACATATAATATTATATAGTTTTAAAATGGGGGGGGGGGCGCTAAAAAGGTATTGTGCACCGGGCGCCTGTTAAGCTCTCTACGCCACTGCCTTCCCCCCCACCCCTAACCGACCCCTCTGTATAAACAGTGACGAAACGATACCAAGTTTCTTTGAGTTATCGATTTGTTCAATAAATCACTTCTTTGGCAAACAAGATTGTTTATATTCAGTTTATACTTTCCATCCTCCAATTCTATTTATCTGTCTTTGCCTCTATTCACAGGGCTTTATGTTACAAGGGGGGGGGGGAGGGGACGAAGAGAATTGACTTGAAATACACCTCGCCTCACGATGGTTTTTGTTTCAATTATTGATTATATTTATTCTTCAATTATACTGTAAACAACCAGGTCTGTTATGAAATCAAAGATGCGATGTGTCTGTTAAGAGTTGTTCCCTCGCTTCCCCTGCTCGGTTAGTTCACACACACACACAAACACTGGCGCACACGCTTTCACCACATCAGTGCTTGAGATTATAGCAGCTGACGAGATGATGGTTTCTTTTGTAATGTAGACCTCTACTCCTTCAATCACTACCTACCGTGACTAGAGTGGTGCTGGTGTTTGGAGAGCTAGTAAAGGGGAGGGGGGGGGGAGGTGTTGGTTGGGTGATGGGAGGGATAGTGATGAGGGAAAGGAGGGTGTGAGAGGGGGGAGGGGATGTCTGAGAGTGTATTTATGAAAGGACACTGTAACACTGAAACTTGTCAATATAGGTTCAAGATTAATAACCCCTCTCTTTCTATCTCTCAATGGGTTAAAGCTCCTCTCTTTATAATCAGGCAGACACATTAATGTGCAGATCAGCTTTAGCATGAACAAAAACGACGAAAACACAAAGATGAATTTAAGTACGATTAGAAACAGACCGACAGACATCAGACAGATATCAGACAGATAGATAGATAGATAGATAGATAGATAGATAGATAGATAGATAGATAGATAGATAGATAGATAGATAGATAGATAGATAGATAGATAGATAGATAGATAGATAGATAGATAGATAGATAGATAGATAGATAGATAGATAGATAGATAGATAGATAGATAGATAGATAGATAGATAGATAGATAGATAGATAGATAGAAGTGAAAAGCCTAATTAAATAGAACCGATATATTTGGACCGAATCTTTCAACAGACAAAAAAAAAAATTCAGAATCTGGAATGTAACATACATTGACTTAATTATCTTATTATTTAAATCCGACACCTAAACTAAGTACTGTCCAGCTTTAGAAAACATATAGACGAATGCATGGGTTCTATCCAATATATGTATTTCGTAATCAATGCAAGATGAATTCATTAACTTGAATGGACGAGTTGGTGGCTACTTGATCCGGGCCTTAAAGAAATATCATCATTCAAATTCACCCCTCCCCCGCCCAACTTTCACCCCCACTCCCTCACTACACCCCCGTCCCCTGTCATTATGGTGTGTTGCCATTGTCCGGTTTTATCTACTGATCTTCTGGTGAAAAACAATGATTGTATCAGGAATTGTTCACGGCTGGCAAAAATCTTTTAAAACAACAACTGAAGGGGAAAATGGTGTGTGTGTGTGGGGGGGGGGGGAATGGGAAGAGAAAAAGATGGAAATATAATGGGAAGGAGGAGGGGTGGGCACAAGACGGGGGAAGAGTGTTGATGGCAGCACAATGGAGGACAGATTAGAGTCTTGATAAATGATTTAAACTCACTTCTGTGATCAGGGGCAGACCAGGAAATATAGTTTATGGGGTGGGGGGGTGGGGGGGGGGAGAGGCATGAGCTATATTGAAATATTGAGAAGAAAAAATAAATAGTTTGCGTACACACAAACACACACACACACATACACAAACACACACACACAAGAGATGAATATGCATGTGCTTGTGTGTGTGTGTGTGCGAGCATGGAAAGAGAGAGAGAGAGGGAGTGAGAGGGAGAGAGAGGGAGAGAGAGAGACTGCAAGAGTATATTGTATTTTCCTGTAGCCCAGAGAGAGTTGAATCAATTTATTTTTATATTTCCCACCATTTCAAAAATCTACACTTGCACACAAACTTTACAGCAAACAAAACAAAACAAAAAAAACTGGTAGATGATAGAGTTATGAGAGATGCGCCCCTGTTACTGACGTATTCGCCCCCCCCCCCCTCACACCTTTTCTCGTTTCCCTGAATCCAACTCTCTGGCGTCTCGTTCATGAGTAGTTAAAGTGAAATAAAAAAAAAAGAACGGTTTCTGGTAGTCAAAGTTTCCAGGTGAGATATACGATGAGAGTATGTGAGGTATAGGTGGGTGGGGGTGGGGGTGGAGGTAGGAACCAGTTGGTCGCATTACTTCTCCCGGAGGTAGACTGTTGTTTGCACCCCTCCTCCCACCCCCCCTCAACACTTTATGTGAAATCACCTCATTATTCAGAGATGTCACTAAGTAGGTTTTTTTTTTTTTATTATCCTACTTACACTCTTCTGCGATCTATCTATCTATCTATCTATCTATCTATCTATCTATCTATCTATCTATCTATCTATCTATCTATCTATCTATCTATCTATCTATCTATCTATCTGTCTATCTATCTATCTATCTGTCTATCTATCTATCTATCTATCTGTCTATCTATCTATCTATCTATCTATCTATCTATCTATCTATCTATCTATCTATCTATCTATCTATCTGCTAGTCTGTCCTTCCATTGACTCATCAATCCGTCAGAGCCTTTGCTGGTTTACCCGTTTTTTGTTTTTCTTTTAGACTGTTTTGTCCGAATAGAGTAATTTTATTTATTTATTTATTATTGTAATGTTCTGTTACATTTACACCATAAACTTCACTTACTTTCAAACTGACCATTTCTACCATATCTACTTGGTCTCGTGATGAAATTTTAATTCTTCCCACCCCCTCTTCCCTTTTCCCTATCTTTTCCCCATTTAAAATTAGACATATACAGTCTTTAGCACCCCCTCCCTTCCCCCTCCCCACCATCTCTACCGCCCCAGAGCATTCCGGACAATTCAGCACCCTCGTCTGTTGCGACAGCGACTAAGAATACATTAATAACGTCGTCATTGAAATCTACTCAACAAATATATCTGTACATACATCCATCCATGATATACTTACATACGTTAGTTTTACTCTGATTGAGACAGGGGAGGGAGTGTGGTGGTTGGTACCTGGAGTGGAAGAGTGGAGGTGGGTGGAGGGTGTCACTGGGGAGTGATACAAAATATTTTCTTGGGTGGCCTGAGGTTTATTTTTGTTTTTTTGGGTTGTAAGAATGTAAATAAAATATAGATTTAAATAATAAAAAAAATTGTGTGGTTTATTTTTTTTTTAAAAAAAAAAAGAGAATTTTAAAAAAAATTGGATATAAAAATAAACATCCCGGTAGGTCTGGTTTATAATCTATTTTTTGTTGATAGTAAAACACACACACACACACACACATTGAGCTCAGAGCTCACAGTTCAGATTGTACTATTTATTAGACACGGCGTGAAACGTAACATTTTATATAACAACCGAATTGTTTGATTTATTAAAATAAGCAGTCGCTTTTATCTCTATCTCTCTCTCTATGTCATTCACACACACACACATACATTAACAGACTAGTAGACACACACACACATACACACACACACATACATACAATCAGTTAGACTATTAGACACAAACACACAGACAGACTATTAGATACAAACACACACACACACACACACATCCAGTCTCTACAAAATACTTACTTTAGTCTGCGAGAACCTTTACTAACAGACAGACCATTAGACACACACACACACACACACACACATTCTAACAGACAGACTAATAAACACACACACTGACCTATCATGCACCCACCCAATAACCGAGCTGTACATGAATGCTGCCCCCCCCCTCAAAACTCAATCTATTTGGACTTTGACTAACTTTGTCCCACGACATCGACTGGATTATTATTTTTTTTTGTTCTCTCTTGGGGCGCTGTTCACACGTATGGTGAGGGTGGGGGTGAGGGGGGTGGAGAACAGTGTTGTACTTGTATGCGAATTTTCGGACATCATTTAATTTGTATGGAGGCTAAAGACGGAGGGGGGGGTAGTATGGGGGGTGGGTTGGGAGGGGAAGGGGGGATGGGGAAACAACAACATATCAGATTCTACAGCCGCGGCCCTCTAAACATTATGGGTGTCCAAGTAAAATATTTGAGAGCCGCTGTCTTTGGGATTGCTTTCATTTATTACATTTTTCTCTCTTTCTTATCCCATCAACCATCACCACTTCTTTCATTTTTTTTTTTTTGTTTTTATTTCCATCTTTCCATCCTGAATCAGATGTCGACGCGTGATGCCGGGACAGAATTTTTTTTTTTTCGCGAAAGTCTTGGACAAGGAGAAGTGTGGGGTGATGGTGGGGGATGCACCGGAAATGAAGAGTGGAAAACCAAGACGCCGGGTTTGTCAGCTAAGGGGACTGGTGGAGAACTGGGAACTGACCAACGGTCGCTTCCGTTGTGGACGTTTGGGTAGAACGTGAGTACATGACCACAGAATGGTGAGCTGTGACCGATGGGCGATGGGTCAGCATGGGGGTCACGAGCGCTCCATTGTTTTTTTTTGGGGGGGGGGAGTGGGTGCATTGCGATAGAGTGATAGGACTAAGACAATGGGGAGTAGAAATATTAATAGAATGATATAGAGACATGCTGCAAGGAGACAAATAGATTGAGAATGTAAACACCATTATGATAATGAAAGCTGAAATGATAATTAACCGTCTATAACTGAATTACAAATGTATGAAAAAATAATAATTCTTACATTGTACAATTAGTTTTAAGATCATAAAAATTATATAAATAAAATATTAAAGTCCGACAATCCATATGTTGTTGTTTTTTTGTATGGGTGGGTGTGTGTAGGTGTGTGTGGGTGGGTGGGTGGGTGTGTGGGGGGGGGGTAAAGAGTTTTACCAAAAGTTGGTTTATATTTCATGTCATGCAACAAAATTTATTTTAGTTAAACTGATTCTGAAGTGAATTGATGACAGCCGCAGCCTCAAGACAAATTATGACAGCCGCAGCCTCAAGACAAATTATGACAGCCGCAGCCTCAAGACAAATTATGACAGACGCTTCCTAAAGACAAACTATGACAGACGCTTCCTAAAGACAAATTTTGACAGACGCTTCCTAAAGACAAATTTTGACAGACGCTGTCTAAAGACACATTATGACAGACGCTGCCTAAACACACATTATGACAGACGCCGCCTAAAGACACATTATGACAGACGCTGCCTAAACACACATTATGACAGACGCCGCCTAAAGACACATTATGACAGACGCTGCCTAAAGACACATTATGACAGATGCTGCATAAAGACACATTATGACAGACGCCGCCTAAAGACACATTGTAATGCAAGAATTCACCCAGTCTGTACAAAATACTTACTTTAGTCTGCGAGAACCTCTACAAAATTTTAAACTTTCGCCAATCTTTTGCCTTTTTTTTAGCTTTAAACTGGTTCCTGAATCTATATATATATTAAGAAGCTCTCTTCATTCATTGAGTTTCCCAGTCTACAATGTTCTCATTCTTTCATTCTCTCTCTCACTCGACTCTCTCTCTCACTCTCTGACTCTCTCTCTCTCTCTTCTACAGTTCATCGATATCAGACGGCACCACCCAGTGTTCAAGAGGCTATTCATAAGCTCTTGCGACGTGTGAAACTTCGACCGGGGAACACAAAGGTAAGTTGGCACCAGCAGTTCCCTCAGTTTGTGAGTTTATTTGTGAGGGTAGAGGGGGGGTAGAGGTAGGGGAGGGGAGGGGAGATCACCCACAGCTCCTTATCCGGTGATTTTCCTTCAGTCCGCGAGTTTCGTCCCCCCTTAAAATAAAATAAAATAAAATGAATACACAACATGACTAAACATGGAACAGAACGCGGACGATCTAACAACAGAACCTCCGGACTAGAGCGGTCGTATTGATTTAATGCCAAAAAAAAAAAATACTGTTGGTAACACTTCAACAAGAGATTGGAAGGTTGGGGGGAGAAAACATGAGACAACATGATGTTAAAAGGCAGGGTAAAAAAATTGGTTGGAGCTGAGGATGGGGGGGGGGCACAAAGTAAAATCTATAAATCAAGGTGTAGTTTAAACTTAATGATCTATTATTTCCAACAACCACTGAGAAAAACATTTTTTTTAGATAAACACTAAAAAAAAAACTAAAATCGAAATTTTTTTTACATCTACCTCAACCCCTATAGCCTCCAACCCCTATAGCCTCCAACTCCTGTAGCCTCCAACTCCTGTAGCCTCCAACTCCTGTAGCTTCCAACTCCTGTAGCCTACAACTCCTATAGCCTCCAACTCCTGTAGCCTCCAACTCCTGTAGCCTCCAACTCCTGTAGCCTCCAACCCCTATAGCCTCCAACTCTTGTAGCCTCCAACCCCTATAGCCTCCAACTCCTATAGCCTCCAACTCCTGTAGCCTCCAACCCCTATAGCCTCCAACTCTTGTAGCCTCCAACCCCTATAGCCTCCAACTCCTGTAGCCTCCAACTCCTATAGCCTCCTATATATATATTATAGACAGACATATATATATATATATATATATATATATATATATATATAGACAGACAGACAGACAGACAGACAAACAGACAGACAGATAGATAGATAGATAGATAGATAGATAGATAGATAGATAGATAGATAGATAGATAGATAGATAGATAGATAGATAGATAGATAGATAGATAGATAGATAGATAGATAGATAGATAGATAGATAGATAGATAGATAGATAGATAGATAGATAGATAGATAGATAGATAGATAGATAGATAGATAGATAGGTGTCATTTACCTAATGTTACAAAGGATTAAAAAAAGAACTAGAAGCTTTAGTTGAACAAGATTCTGTTTGCCAGTAGTTCAAAGCGCCTGACTACCCAGGTAGCACAAGGGAATGATGATGAAATTATGCTGAACATGCATTACCATTCTTAACCCCCCCCACACCCCCACACACACCTTCCATGCCACCCCCGGACACAAACTAACTCTTCTTTTTTTTTTAATTAAAAACAAACATTGTATAGTTTTAACAGAATCCCCTTTTCCCCATCTCCTCCTCTCCCCCTTCCCCCACCCTAACCCTTCCTTATACTCGTTCCCCATGGACTATTGAAAGACTAACGTAAAAGTGAGAGTTGGGGAAAAAAGAATGGACAGTGGCCCTCATTGTAATGTATTTACCAGATAAATGTATCGGGAAGGGGGGGGAACGGAAGTTCAAAGACGAGCGGTCTGACCCCCCCTTCCCTTTTTCCCCTCTCTCCCCCACTCCCATTCCAAACACACACCACTCACCGACAACATCAAACACACGGGCTAGGGTTTGACACCGCCGCGACAAATGACAAACGGCCTTTATGTAAGTACACTCACTGGTAGAGTCGTATAGGGAAGGGGTGGGGGGTGGAGAGGCGGTGGAGATGTTGGTTAGGACATGGAGACGGAGATGGTTTGTGGGTGGCTGCAGGAGAGAAAAGTGAGCCCATATACCGAGGGCTTGTACATACACATACACACACACACACATAAATATACATCAAATAAAGTGTTTCCCCAATTGTTCGCTCGTGTTCATATCATTTGCATCTCACAGTCTTTGGAGAATTTGAGGGTTATGTTGGCGATAATAGAATAATATATCGATGTGAAGCCGTTAATTGCAGCAAAATAGGCGATGACTGGTTCATAAGGGCGTACAATGTAAAAGGTAATAGAGTTAATAAGGGCGTACAATGTAAAGGTAATAGAGTTAATAAGGGCGTACAATCTAAAGGTAATAGAGTTAATAAGGGCGTACAATCCTAAAGGTAATAGAGTTAATAAGGGCGTACAATCTAAAGGTAATAGAGTTAATAAGGGCGTACAATCTAAAGGTAATAGAGTTAATAAGGGCGTACAATCCTAAAGGTAATAGAGTTAATAAGGGCGTACAATCCTAAAGGTAATAGAGTTAATAAGGGCGTACAATCCTAAAGGTAATAGAGTTAATAAAGGCGTACACTCTGAATTGTCGTATAACAAATTGCTTACTACAAAGGAGCTGGGGAGGTGATAACCTGCACTTCAGAAGACAGAGATTATTCGCATACATTTACAAATAGATTAACTACCTGGCATATGACACTGATTGAATAAAAGGATTCAACATTTCTCCTTGCGACTACTCCGAAAAAAATAAAACACGCTGGTAGACGGTACATTTCAAAGGAGATCTAAAAGACACATTTATATAAACGCAGTGGCTACGGTTACAACCAACGAGCATGCGCTCTAGCGCTCTAGAGCCTAGACGGACTATTTTTTTTTTCGGGGTCCAGCTATAGATATTGTTCCTATCCCTAACCCTACCCCTAACTCTATCCCTATCCCTAACCATAACCCTATCCCTAACCCTAATCCTATTCCTAGCCCTCAAAAAAAATAGAGCGCATGCGTTGGGTGTAACCGTAGCCACTTCGTTATATAAAAGACATATTCATATTCTGTTTACAGTCTGGGTTGCTGAAAGTTGCTTTCATATATCTAGAGCTAAAATGAATTTAACAAAAAATCAAACAACTGACCTGAATGACCCTCATATTCAGGCCCGTTTCCTGTGCTAGCTGCTCCCTGATATGTCTTGTTGGTTTGGGCGTTGCCGCAAAGGCAGCTTTCAGCGTCTCCAGCTGCTTCGCCTTGATGGTCGTGCGAGGCCCCCGCCTCTTGGCCCCGACGGTGCTGGAGCCGTTGTTTCCGCCGCTGCCCCCGTTGCCGTTGCCCCCGCCCCCCGAGCCGTTATTCCCGTTGTCCGGACTCGGGCAGCTGTCGTTGCTGTTAACGTCCGGCCCACCGCGGTCCAAGGGAATGTCGCTCGTTGAGCAGTTGGAGTCCACCGAGCCGGGACTCGCGTCCAGATTCGGACAGTCCCTCTCCTCTTTGATGGACTGGGGCGGGACCGGGCTGCCCAGGCGTGGGGACAGTAGCGAGCCCAGATTTCCGCCGTTGCTCAAAGGACCGAGTCCAGGCCCCATGGGTCCGTTGAGACCATTGGGGTTACCGTGGCCGAGGGCGCTGCAGCTCAGGGGCCCGCCTAGCCCTCCGGCTAGGGGATTGTTCATGCCGTTGCCGCCGAGGATCGTGCCGCTGCTGGCGTTGATGTTGAGGAAGCTGTTGTTGTTGTTGTTGTTGTTGGCACCCAACGAGTGAGACATGCTGAGTATCGATTCTTTGGTATCGTGGGGGCTGGTATCGCTGTCCAATGGAAAGTCTTTGTCGGAAATGTTGCCGTGGGTATCGATTCCAGAGTCCATATCTCCATCATCTTCAACGTCCGAACCTGCGACAACAATGAAAGAAAACAACATGAATCATCTTGACGTTAGTATGATAATGAAAAGACAAAAACGTGGAAGAGGAACATTAGGAAAAAGAATAAAGAAATGTAAAGAGATAATTAATGTATTTAAATGTATATTCCAGGAAGAGCTTTTGTTATGGATGAATGACCCCATATTTTTTTTTATTAATTCTAATCTAATATGATACTTTCAGAGGCCCGTTGGTTCTTCAGCCTTGGGCCCACACATACTTATGCTAAGTGTCTGCTTTGAGCTGCTTTGAGCCTAAAAACCTCTACATTTAGGTATCGTATAGATATATTATGTATATTAACAAAAAGGTCAGTTATGTGAACACGTATTTCTGAGAATCTGATTATATTTTATTCCTCTGAATATATAATTCTGATAATCTGATGATATTTCATTCCTCTGTACATATATTGTAAATATGCGGTCAAATTTGTCTTGCATATGAGAAGATATTTCATTTTGAAGAAATATTGCATGTATTAGAAGCTATTTAAGGTATCTACAGTGATATATTGGGTATCTGAAGAGATACTATGAGTTGTGATGATAAATATAACAGACGATGGGTAAAGACAGAAATAAAATCACCAATGGAAAGTACAATAATAGATACAAGAAATATCTTCCATTCTAAGTTTCTGTCAGAGCGTCTTATCTGCATCATACCCAGAAAAACATGGATTGCAATAATTGCAAATGACCCATTAAAGCAACATGACGGTAACGATCTACGTCAATTGTTTGTTTATAGGCAAATACAGCGGACGTGAGTTAAGGATTCGATCCCTCGAACTATGTTATACAGTGCATAAGAACTATATCACAGCACACAATCGTTCGAAAGCTGTGCTTGTTTTGTGGTTTATTTTTAATTTACAAATTTAATCCATATTTTGATTTTGTCAATGAAGAATTTTTAAGTTGGTCTTTTGAAAAATTGAGCAAAGATAACTCTTGCTAACTTAACTTTTGAAGACATGTAAATAAACAGCATTCGTCATTCAGTTTATTATATTTTTTTAAAACTATTGTATCCACGTATTATGCTGGCGCCAATAATATTACAGCAAATGTCAACTTTATATCTAATAAAATCCAAATATGCCTAAAAAACAAAACAAACAAAGAAATGTTTATTAAATGAATGCCAGTTTTTGTTTTGTTTTGTTTTTTTTTTCCACCGCTGATTGTACAAAAAAATAAATTAATTTGACAAATAATTTAGTGCAAGATGTCGGCGTGTAGGATGGGGTGGTGGTTTCAGACTCAATAATTCATAACTGTGGCATACGACTCGGACCAGAAATAACAATAATAACATATTCTCGGCACAAGTAAAGAATAAACCTATAAATTTATTTTTTTTATTTTGTGTGTGTGTGTGTGAGAGAGAGAGAGAGAGAGCTAAAAATAATCAGCTAATATCGTTCTTTCTTGTGTTGAGAAATTTGATGAATATTAGAATATTATCCTTATAAAAATATCAAATAGTAGCCAATGTAAGGTAAACTTTTTTTTTATAATAAGAAAGATTGTTTTGTTTATTAATTCGAGACATTCGGTCTTTAAAGTCTGCCATGATTTGTTGAACCATAGTAGGTTTTGAACTCTTACTGTAACAACTGACATTGAATGGGTTTCACCTATGTCATTTTCATTGTGCATCTTTATTGCAATGTGTGAGACTTAAGAATGATTGTGGTAAGCGGGTTAGTTGATATAGAGAGATTGTTGGCAATTTAAGAACATTGAGACACTACTATCAATAGATTGTGTTCTTTAGTTTGAGCTGTATTAGAACTTAACAAATTATAGACAAAATGTGGAACACTTGACTTTGTTCTGTTTAACGAGCTTAACGTTTGCCTGCCAAATTAATATTTTATGTCAACTGAGTAACACTTACAAACCGAGCGACGAGAGGGTCTCAAATTTTGTTAAGAAGCAACCTAACCACATGCTTTTTAATTCTTTGATTACTCAAATCCACACGAAGACAAGACATTCAGATTCTCGTCTGCTACATTGCTACAAATCCAAAAAAAGGAAAATGTTGCCCAAACATCTCATCATACTTTTTTTCTTTTTAAACAGCCATGAGATTAAGTGGGAGTACCTTTGTTTCAACAGAATCAGAACCGGCCAAAAACAAGTACTTCTGTTTGTTCAAATTGTTAATAACAAAGGAAAATAACTCGTGAAAGCTGTTGTTTTATCCCCCCCCCCCCAACTTTCTTTTTTTTTTTTTTGCAAATGTTATCGGATCTAGAAAGTTCACATTTATTTGTTCATTCTGTTTAGTCTATACATACATTATACAACATGTCGGCCTTTACATTTTATTTTGGTCAGTGTGGAGAATGTGGGTATGAGGTAGTATGGTGTGGCAGCTGAATTGAGTGCTGGTGGTGGTGGGGGTAGTGGTAGTGGGAAGAGTGGGGGGGGGGTAGGTGGGGGCAAGGGAGTTGGAGAAAATAAATAAATGCCCCCCCTGTTGATTTTGAAAGCATTTGCAATCAGCGATGTGGAACAGTGCTATCGATCTTTGCTGATCAACGAATAGGACGAGGGGGTGGGGTGGGGTGGGGGTAGGCGGATGAATGAATATTAGAGGCAATCTATTGACAAACGTGGCTTTGTAAAGATTTTGTTTGAAGATGGTGTTGGGGTCGGAAAGGATCGCTTGGGATGGGATGGAGGGTTCTTGACAAATTATTTGTATGTATATCTTGCAGAATTTAAAAAAAAAAAAAAAAAAAAATTTTTTCAGCAAATTTAACGGGTAATGTTGAGTAATACTTATATATAATCGTCAAATTTTAAGTATCTTTAAATCAAATATGAGTAATTTAAAAGCTAATCACTTCAGCGAAAGGATATTGTGACAAAAATGTCACAATGACAAGGGGGAATCACCCTATTGTTAAAATGCATGTCACTTCTAATAATGGAATTAACATAAGTAGAGAAAAACACGATTTGAAACGTTAACAAATATTGTATTGTCTCTAGCCTGGACTGGTTATCAGAGATACAGCTTGTTTGTTTATGGAGTATTTTTGGACTTCCTGAAACTGTATTTGTTATTGTATTGTTCTATTGACACAGTTGAACGATAAATGAAAGATAATACTATCGAAAACAAATAAGGTGATATATACAACATAATGAAGCCAGCGGTAGATTTTACAATTTGTAGTCCTGCAATAAATGTATATGATTCTCTTTCTTTCTCTCTCCTTCCCTCCCCCCTCTCTCTCTCTCTTTCACTCTCTCTCTCACATACACACACATACACTTTATGAATACACATTTTAAAATACATATATGTGTTTTAATTGCATATGCGCAAACAGCCTTCAGTTCCGCGAACAATGTAATCCTTTCAAGTTCTCTCTTTCAGCTTCCGTTAAGAATTTTAGCCGCATATCAACCCCCCCCCCCCTTTCACCCTACACACACACTGGCTACAACACTGGATGCTCATCTTTCCATAAAACTTTAACCCTTTAAAGTCTCAAAAATCTCAGTTTTGATCCCTTTCTCCCCACCCTTTCAACACAATCCAGTCCTTATTCTTTCCTCTCTCTCTCTCTCTCTCTATTTTTAAAATTCACTCACCATCCATTCATTCATCTAATCCACACATCCGTCCCTTCGTTCTCGTCATCCACTCTGCTATTTTCACCTGGGCTACTCATCCATTCATAAACTTTGTTGTTTTTTCATTTCCCCCCCCCTTCTTCTATCTGTCCATCCGTCCATTCACAAAATCCATCATCAACACACCCATCAAGGCATCTCTTGAACTGTGTCTTTTCATCCAAAACAAGATCTACCCATCCATCCATCGTTTTATTCTCATACATCCCACCGCCCCCGCCCCCCGCCCCTCGATATAATCCATCCACTAATGCAGCTAACCATTTATCGCTTGCTGTGTATATATATAAGCCATTGTCATGGAAAACGGGTCCGGCGTATTTGAAACTGTGATACCCATGGTCTCTCTCTCTCTCTCTCTCTCTCCCTCTCTCTCTCTCTCTCTCTCTCTCTCCCTCTCTCTCTCTCTCTCTCTCTCTCTCTCTCTCTCTCTCACACACACACAGGTTAGCTAGTCGCCCCCCGACCCTTCCTCTCACCTCCCCCCCCGCCACCCCCTTACCCCATCCATTCACACCCGGGCCATTCACCGCTCTCTGTTTGATCAGTAAACATAACTCACTCCGCAGGTTAAGTCACTCGACGCGAATTGATTCAGGGGCTAAAACTATTGAGTAAAGAGAAATAAAGGGGTGATAATCCTCACATAGTTGTTAAAAAAAAATATCTTGCCGATAAAATAAAAAGAAAAAAGGTATATAGTTTTGAAAGAAATGAATGTGGGATAAAAAAAAAACAGTGTTCCTATGTCACAGAAATGTCACAGAGAACTCAATACAATAAATATTACGAAAGTTGTCAATTTTAAGCGGTGGTGAAAGGCTTTTTTTATATATATATTTCTAAAGAAACTGGGGGAATAAAAAAAACGGTTTATTATTTTGTTTTTCTTTTCAACTTTGACAAAAAGGGAGAGGAAGAAAAAAACAAAGTTGTTTTGTTTAACGGTGTAGTCATGGAAACAATAAGGCAAAAAGGTGTGAGGAAGATGACACAAAAATAAAATACTTGTAAGGAGTGTGTGAGGAAATGAAAGAGAGATGCACAACAACAAGTGCAGTTGTGTGTCCTTTGATTTTGAAAGCAGAGAGCGTAAACTGGGGATACGGGTCAGTGAGTCTCACTCCAGAAATCTGTTTGTAGATTGTAAATCTCTGTGACTGGTACGCGGACTTGGTGAAAAGAGGGGGAAGTCAGAGAGTCGCCAAACTCGTAGGTATACTGTAGGTCGCAGGTTTGATCATCTTCTAATCTCAGTATCCCTATCAGAGATACTGTAGCCTCTTAGTACTTATATGGTCTCACTGTAGCCTCTACCCCTAAAGACTCACATAGCCCCATATAGACACAGAGCCCATGTATCCCTACATTATCCCGGTAGACTCAGAAAACACATGTAGCCTCTAAGTACTCCTTTAGATACGCAGTACCACAGTAGCAGCTGAGTACCTCAATATCATCCATGTAGCCTCAAAGTACCTCTGGAATCTTTTCTCTCGTAGGGACATCTCAGCAACGGCCCGAGCACCGGTAATCAATGGAGTCACAGCCTCCACCCATAGACTTAACAGCATGGCACACCCCAAACTCCCAGCAGTGGGTGGCGCGCGACAGGAGCAAACAGCCCCGGGCACACCACATAAATTGGGCCCCCCCTGTGGTATGTGATTCATTTGCTATCTAGCTGGTACCAAAAAAAAATTAAACGATTGTTTATGGGTTTTGGGTAAAGATAGATAAAACGGATGCCTCACCCTAGTGCCTCTGGTTAATACGTAAGGCAGAGGCCTTTGGTTTCATACATGTCCCACCATAGAACAAAAAAATTAATAAACGTGCATGTTAAGGTTTTTGAATGAGCACGTAATATCTGAAATTCGTGTGCTATTTTTTTTTTTACTCACAGCTAAACGACGAAGGCTTAAACGTCATCACCCCCTCCCTCACTCCCCCAGCCCGATATCATTCATAGCGAACTACCCCCGCCCCCTTACATCCCTACACTTCTCAATGCAGCATCGACGCCTCCGGGGAGCTGCAGGGTTGGGGGGGGGGGTAGAGGGGAAGAGGAGAGAGAGAGAGACATCTCCTGTCTTTCCATCATCTAATTCTTTTAACAGTCTTTGAGCGCCACGCCATTGTCTGGGGGCTATCGTCGCGATAATTTCGCCCTAATTTGACAAATAGATCGACGATCTAACACGATTTGTTTTGGGTGGGGGATGGGTGGAGTGGATCTGGTCAAGCTAGGGATGGGGGGGGGGATGTGACCCCCCCCCCCCCGTTCGCCCTTTTTTTTTACGCGAGGTCCCTCTCTTTTAACTCTCCATACCCCCACATACCCCCTTTTTTTCCTGAAATTATCTCCCCCACCCCCACCCCCACCCGACCCAACGTTTCCGACCGACTATACCCCCCCCCCCATTCCGTATAAAACTAGATATTTTCGCTGGCGCCCCCTTAGGCGGGATAAGTTAACCGGATTAGCAGCCAGGCGACAAGGACATGATTGACTTGGCTACTGGAACGGACAAGTGGTAGAGAGAAACAAGTTTGATGACGCGGAAAGGGAAAAGGGGGGGGGGGCGTAGGGTGAAGGGGTGGAGGGGAGGGAAGCGAAAGATGTAACCAAAAAAAAAAACGTAAATAGAAAAATGTGAATGAACGGTGAAATAAACCGGACAGTCGCTCACACACACACACACACACACAGATACACACACGCATGCAAATAGAATTGTGAATAGAAACACAAGAATACAAAACAAACAAAAAAACTTGAATGTAAAGAGAATTGAAATTATATGAACAAATTAAAAAAAAAATGAACAGAAATATCGCTGGATGGCAACATTAATTAGATTTATTCATGTTAACAGAAATAAGATTGAAATACGACCGTTGTCTGTTTTTGTTGAAATCATATTCTGATTTTTTTTGTTTGTTTTCTTATTTGTCTATTTTCAAAAGTTTTTGATTTGGAATTCATTTTTTTTTTCTTTTGTGATGAAAGAAATAAAAAATCTGTATTATTAATTTAGAAAATAAAAGAAAACCATTGAGGTGATCGACAAAAAATAATGTAACACAAATGAAAGATTATGACAGCGATTGACATTTACCCGTATTTTTTTGGGCTTGAATCTATTGACAGGTCTGTCTGACCACTGGTATGACCGTTAGTAAAGTCTCACTGTGTCTTTGTCTGATAGTTTGTAAAAAAAAGTCTGCTTGACCGGAGTGTCTGTCCATGCACGTCGCTCTGAGTACTATAATGATGACCACTGACCAGAGCATTTATACTTCACGAGAGTTAAACATATCAGGTTTACATATTTTGTTTTTCCCCCCAGGTTAATACACATTTGAATAATTGATTTAGTTTATTTTAATTCTACATCTCAAGTTTGCGAAAAAAAAATATTAGCAATAATAAGTTTTTTTCAAAAATGTTAAAATAAATAAATAAAGTTAAAACAACAACAGGAAATTACATTCTGTTTTTGTTTGCCCTTCTTTCTCTCTCTCTCTCTCTCTCTTTCTCTGTATGTCTCTCTCTCTCTCTCTCTCTCTCTATCTTAAACTTTTTTTTCCTATTAGGTTTTGGAATCACTCGGGCGTAGATTAAAATGAAACGTTGGCTGGTCATAGTTTTCGCCAAACACCCCCCCCCCCGGCCCCACCCATTCCCCATCCCCACCCCACCTAATGTTTGAAAAAAAAAAAAAAGCAGCAACAAAAACAATTGTCAGACCAGAACCGCCAGAACCGAAGAGCGCGACGCCCTACATAGACTGGCTGGAATGTCACAGCCAATCGGTGACACAGTAAATAGTGACAATTACAAGACACAACGAAATAAACAGACCCATGCTCTGTACTGAAAAGAAGTGACCCCCCCCACCCCCTACCTTCTCTTCTGATCCCCTCTCTCTCTTTATTTCTAGGACCCATCACCTCCTCCCCTAACATGTCTTATGTCTTATACAACAATAAATTGTATTTTCAAATGTTTATAATTTATACTATTGTATATTTATAATTTATATTATTTTTACTAGGGATGTGACGAAGTTCGATTTCGAATGCGACGACCTCCGACGGATTTAAAAAAAAATTCCGTCGGATTCCAATTTGAAAAATTACCTTTTTCAGATCAAACACGGCCGTAGAAATCGTAACCAAAATTAAAAAAACCTAGAGACTTTCGAAAACCCGAAATAAAGAAAACAGATAAAACTAAACTCTTGAAATCTTACTCATCTGTCCATAGATTAGACGTCGTATTTGGTCATGAACGTATTTTAACCCCTTTTAGCCAAATGTTGACCAAATCCGAATCCGCATTCGAATTCGACGGATTTGTATTTGCCAAATCCGAATCCGTCGGATTCGGATTTTCATCAGCTCCGTCACATCCCTAATTGTCACATCTACTCGTGTTTTGACAATCTACAAAAGGCTGACAACTCTGTGTAGGATTCCTTGTAAGACCTTTTGATTCCAAGGATTGCTATCGTCGCTGAGTAGCCTGCCCTTGACGTAAAACTAATAATGAACGGCAACACGACCCAAGGAAAGATACGGAACTGCTATGCGCACTTGTTAGCTCATTGTGTTGACCTGCTTTTGTTTCATTGTCTATTAACTTTTATGTGCATTTCTACCAGACGACAAACGACTGTGTGCAGAGTCAGTCTTCGCCGTAAACCCCCACCACCACCACCACCACCACCCCTTGACCTAATCTTCTTAAAATGAAGAGTTGTATGGGCGTCGATACGTTAAGGTGACAGATGGGACCTAACCCCGGGACCCTATATTTCTACCCCTCTACTTCCCCTTTAATTTTTTTTTTACGAACCAGTTCTTCACTCCCCAAGGGGGATATAATAATGGGGGGGGAGGGGGGGAGATGCAACGAGGTGTGGCCCTGGTTCTTCTGGACTCACTGTTGCGGTGGATTTTTTTTTAGAACCGGGGGGGGGGGGGAAGGGTAGAGTTGGGCGTGGGGAGGGGGGGATGGTATAGAAGCCCCTGGTGTAGAAGTAGTAAACCGTTTTCCGATATTTTACCAGTGTTTCCAGATTTTGCTACTTTTCGCAAATTCGCTACTTTTAAAAACAATACGTTTGAAAGAAAAAAAGCAACTAAAAGCTGAACAAAACAAAAAACATGTTTCCAGTACTCTGTGCTACTTATTTTGAGGAGGTTTCTGGGAGCAATACACGGTAAGTCAATCAAATAAAAAAAAATGAAATGAAACTGTTCGCGTGGATTCATCTCGAGAGAGGCGGCAGAATTTGTCAGAGCTATTGAACATAGATTTGAACTAAAGAGTTTTAAAGTGAGGAGGACCATGTGTGTGTGTGTGTGTGTGAGTAATTTGTCTGTCTTAGTTGTTTGTCTGTCTGTATAGCTTGTCTGTGTAGTTTGTCCGTCTTTGTAGTTTGTCTGTTTATGTGTTTTGTCTGTCTATTTAGTTTGACTGTCTTAGTTGTTTGTCTGTCTGTATAGCTTGTCTGAGTAGTTTGTTCGTCTTTGTAGTTTGTCTTTCTTTGTAGTTTGTCTATCTATTTAGTTTGTTTGCCTTTGTAGTTTGTCTGTTTGTCCCCGTTTTGTCTGTCTGTCATCACTCTAGATCTCAACAACCATAAGTCCTAGACCCATGATGTATATATCATTTTGTAGGTCTTGGCCTGCCAAGAAATGACTTTTTTCCATTTCGCGATCTGACCTCTGAGGGCCGTAAAAGGGGGCTTAGTACCGTTTTTTGCTATATAAGCTATATTAATAAAGAGCGCCTATATCTCAACAACCATAAGTCCTAGACCCATGATGTATATATATTATTTTGTAGGTCTTGGCCTGCCAAGTGTACATCAAAAGTCTATTTCGCGATAGGACCTCTGAGGGCCAGGCTTCAGGGCTCCTAGGGGCTTATATATTATATATACACCTTGTACGTTCAATAACCCATTCATTTGGTGCGAAATACTGCAGCACGTAGTTTCACCAAGATTTATTAAGAAACTCATCAAATGAAATAGTAAGCTTGTGTTCTGAGTTTAATTGAAAGTATCAGAGCTATGCAACAATTGACGGAGTTTTCGGACGATTAAATGACTATAATTTCGAATGTTTTCAATTATGAGTCCTATTTCAGTAACCACAAACCACTTGTAGTTAGATTTAAGAGAAAATAATTTTTTTTTCAAATATAAAGAAACGTCTTTATAATATTTTTTTACAGATATATGCATTACACAATTGAATTTATAAACATTTCCAAAATTTACAAATATTTACTGAAAGCTAACATACGTACTGATACATAACAAGAAAATGCGCTAACACGTCCTGTGTCCAGACTGGAACAGGCTTAATTGCTTGTTTTAAATGTCTGTGTGTGTAGTTTGTCTGTTTGTGTAGTTTGTGTGTGTAATTTGTCGGTGTATATGGTTTGTCCGTCTGTATAGCTGGTCTATCTTTGAAGTTTGTGTTTCTGTGTAATTTGTCTGTGTATTTAGTCTGTCTGTCTATGCAGTTAGTGAACCAGTCTATTTCATCAGTTCTTCCATTTCGATCCCACGGACAAAGTTTGTACCATTTTCTGTGGGAGTCACAGTGACTAAACATTTGAAAGATATAGAGGTCAAATGTCAAAGGGCCAACGGCACGAGATAGTGTGAGAACCATTGGTGGCTGATGAGGAATGATAATAATATTAATAATAATAATGATAAAAAAAAACCTAAAACATTTTTTTTCGAATCTTGTCAGTGCTTTTATTTTTCATCGAGTGTGAGAATAGAGAGAAGAATGTCTCAAATGTGTGTGTGTGTGTTTGACGAATGTTATTTTGTCACACTGAGACACGAGACGTTGTGTCAACCGAGGAGGAGAAAACGTCACGCTCCCTTTCCGACGCGAGGAGATAGCGGAGTCAGGGTCGGCGACAGTGGGTGGGTGGGGGGGGGGAGGGGGAGGCACAAGTCCGTGATGTCTAAATGGTACCTCCAGGAATTGTCGAACGTGAGCAGCTAAGAGCATCGGGATGATGGTTAGCGGACGGGGTAAGGTGTGGGGGGGGGGGAGGGGGAGGCGGAAGACAGAGGAGGGGATGAGACACTCGCCACGACGACGAACGGTCTTACTCCGCGATAACATTTCATTAGCAAATGACCCGCGAGTTCTCAAGAGATACGCGTATCATGGGTGTGTGAGTACATCAACGAGGGTAAAGGGAGGGGGGGGCGGAGAGAGAGAGAGGGGGGGGAGCCAGGGAGTGTTCCTCATTGCTCTCGCTGACCGGTTGTTAATTTTCGATGCTCCATTAGCCGTGTTACCATTAATTCTGAGGGTTTATAAAAAAAAAATAAACAAATGGGGTGGGGGGGGGGTGGGGGAAGTTGTGGCTCCGTCACCCGTCCCTGCACCACAGCGTCAGTCGGCCTCCCCCCCCTTCCCCACCTACCTCCCCCTCCACCCCCCCCCTCCGAACTGTCAGGGCAGAGTAACAGCTGTAGTCAAGGCACGTGTCATAAAGGATGGTGAAAGAAAGGGAGGGGTGTGGGGTGTGGCGACGTTTGAGTGAAAAATGACCCCCTGTGAATAAGTGCTACAGAGCCTCCAGTTAGCAATGTGTATAGAAGTATCGAACTTCAAAATGTATATCGAACTTCACAAGTATATAGAAGTATCGAAACAGAATGTTTATCGAATTTTAAAATATATCTTCAAAATGTTTATAGAAGTATTGATCTTCAAAATGTATATAGAAGTATCGATCTTCAAAATGTATATAGAAGTATCTATCTTCAAAATGTTTATAGAAGTATCGATCTTCAAAATGTATATAGGAGTATCGATCTTCAAAATGTATATAGACGTATCGATCTTCAAAATGTATATAAAAGTATCGATCTTCAAAATGCATACCGAGCTTCACAGTGTGTCTAGAGGACTCGAACTTAAAATTTTTTTTACCAAACTTCACAATGAAAATCAAACATCTCAATGTGTCTTGAAGTATAAAACTTCACAATGTGCATCGGAACTCAAAAATATTGTCTTTGTTTTTTGTTGGAGTATCTGTATGTAATTTTCCAAACACTACTACTACCAAGTGACTGAATGACATGGCATATTTCAAAGTAATTATTTAGACAAATCTGAAACTTTAATTTAGTACTTATGACTTACAACTCTCTTTAAATTTATTTGTGGTCAGGCATTCTTTAAATATAACTACCGGATGGTGACACCGTCCGCAACTAGACAAAAATTAATACTGATTTCTTCATGACTAACTTGCTTAAAGGTTCCACTTCAAAGTCACCGATATTAACCATATAATAATATCCAACACAAGAAGGAAAAACATTTCATTTTGATATTTTTTTTATCATAAATGTAAAAGATTAAAAAAAAAACTATATCAAACAAATATTCGTTAGAAAACTTTCTTATCAAAAATTTGATTATTTTGTTGTAAATAGCTCACGCTAGTACGTAAATCTATTTCAGTTCAATTCGTATTCCTTCACTGTATGAGCAGTGTTTGTAGATTTTTGAGGCTCACTCGAAACTATTGCCCCACGCCGTGAGAAACAAAGCAAATGTTGAAATTGGGAAGGGGGCGGGGGGGGGGTAGGGGGAGAAGAAATATTCAAGAATGCCTCTTACAGGCAATGTGTGTGTGTGTGTGTGTGTGTGAGTGGTGTGTATAGGAAGGAGTGAATGAGTTGGGTAGACGGCAAGTGATGGCCATCTTTATCCTCTCCCCGTTGTCTGACAATCTCATACCCGGATGTCTGTCCAAGACAGGACACAGGAGAGCTCCACAAACACAACGCATTGGTCATCTCTGAAGGGCGCACGTTTTTCTTTAAAAAAAAAAAAAGTAAAAATCGGGAGGGTGCTTGGTGGAAGCTGGACACACCCTAAGGCTGAGTCGCAGACGGTTGAAAATTTTAGATGTCATGACCACGTGACTGTCCTAGTGTGAACTTGTCATTTTAAAATAAATTTCTTGTTTTTAGTTTTTTTAATATTATTCATCTTATCTATGTGTGTTGATGTGTATTATCAGTGAATGTGCAGTGATAAAAAAAAGAAAACTAAACCTCTTTAATACAATACGTTTATTCGGTATTTGTATTAATGCAAACTCCGTTTAAACATAACATTCCATCGGTTATGTTCATATGTCTCTAGAGAGATGCGTTATCGATAAAGTCATTTCTTCATTTGAATAAATTATATGTATTTAAGCTATTTCAAGTGAAAACAATAAATTGTGGCGAATAGAAAGTAGTTTTGCCATATGGAGACAGGAAACTGTTTGTCAGGGCCTACTGACGCCCATATCCGAGTTTACGAGAAGTTCACACAAATGAGTCACATGTGGGCACATTTTACGTATGCACGAAATTGTGTATTTTAAAGTGAAAGTAGAATCTAAAACGTTCGGGGAAATGTCCTCCAAGCTAATGGAGACAATATTTTAAGATGTCTAGATGACTTTGCAAAAGTACGTTCTGGAGCAGACACAAAAGAATGGAAAGAGGAGGGGGGTAAAAAAAAAAGCACATACACACACGCAGAAAAACAGTTTTATAAAATAAACACATACGTTCCGTCCAATACTTTTTTTTGTCAACGTATGTATTGCCCTCGGTCTGTCCATCCACATGTGACATGTAGGCAGGCCGTCATGTCAACATGACCCTTATCATCCGCGACATATTCCGCATAGTGGACAGGGAAAAAAATGGAATTCGCCTCCTGACCTTTTCCACCATGCGGTCGGTAGATGAGGAAAAGCTGAAGTTTTCATTTATTTAAGGCAAACATACGGGTCATTGTTTCATTTACTTGAAATGTACCCTCCTTTGGAGAGAGGTGTGGGGACGGGAGGGGAGAGGAAGTGTAGGCAGGGTAGGTAGGTGGGGTGATCTGACTGGTAGATGGTAGTGCGTTGTCAAGTGCAAGTTGCCGATAGCGTTGTTACTTCGTTGAGAATGAAAATGTACTAACTTGTTAGGCACGACAGAGTTACTTTGCAATTAGCAGTTAAGGCAATGTAATATACAATAATTATGCGCTATTTTCATTTAGGAAGTAAAAGCACTAAGATATTTTTAACATAATTGTATGTCGGAATCTATGGGACGGATGTCTGGGTGGTGTAGATACTTGACAGACGACCTGAGAGTTCTGGGTTCAAACCTCGATGGTGCATGAAAACATTTCCGGCTGTAATTTGGTGCAAAGTCGTCCCGTAATTTTCACTAAGCTTTAAAAGCGAACCTGGCTTAAGTTATGAAAGTTAAGGAGGTTGGCTGTTGTGCTAACCACACAATCCTTTTATATAGAAACATGAATTCTACAGCTCACCTGCCCCGAATGCCAGTTAGGACTAAGGGAAATTATCTTGAGTTTGATAAATAATTAATAATAATTGAATTTTTAAAGCCCACATACAGAGAGATATGGGCTTAAAATTATTTCCTTTTTTAATCTGCAGAGGGTCGAGTTGCTATGTCATATACCTGACATCTGACATCTCAGAAATGTCCAGGTATGACAGAGTTAAAGGGTGACAAATGCGTATGTGTGGCCTATGACGGTGACCACGTCCTGACATCTAGCATGAAAGAATGGGATGTGTTTCCCCCTCCCCCCCCCTTCTACCTAGACTTGTTCGTCTTCTGTTCCAAGTGCACCCTCCGCCACCCATCCATTGGTCCTCCCCCCCCCCCCCCAACCCCACCCCAGCCTACCCCTTCCCCGTAAAACCTGCCAAATATTCACCCACACAGTCGACGCTCCGTACCAGCGGCCGTATCCCTTCTGCTATTTGCACGGACCAACCGTGACCCTTGGCTCAGATAGAGAGAATTCCATGGGGGGAGGGGGAGGTGGGGGTGGGTGAGGGGATAGGTTAAACCAATTATACGGCTTTTTTTGCGCTTCACCCTACCCCTTCAATCTTCATTTTCTTATTACAGTTTTTTTTTTTATTATTATTCCCCATTACAGTCTCGGTCAGGAAAACTGAATGACCATACCTACGACCAATGTTGTCTGGCGGTCAAGGTAATTATATTGACCACACCTGCATCATCAGCGTTGCGTGCAGTTGATGCTTTTTATTTGACCTTTCAGTTCTCTGCTAATATTTTTTGTGCGTCATTTTTACAGCATACAACATACAATATACAATACACAACATACAACATACAACATACAAAATTCAGCATACAACATACAACATACAACATACAACATATAAAATTCAGCATACAACATACAACATACAACATTTAACATAGCCATAAAATTATGTTTGAATCAGGGCCTCCGCAAAGGCAATGTTGGGGGGCGGGGGTGAATGAGGGGGGGAGGAGTTTGATGTTTTCATAATGTATTTTTTTCTTTAGCTAAAAAGATGGTGCGCCCTTCCAGGAAGGGCGGGGGATGTTACTTATAGCCAGGGCCGGCCTTACGAGCTGCGGTTCCCAACCTAATGGATGATTTCGAGGCCCCTCATAATTTTTTTTTTACATTAACAACTATTACTAATAATGCTTAATGTAAATTGCGGCCCCCTGCCAGGTGCGGGGCCCAATTAAGAGCTATGGGTCTAATCGGCCTAAGGACTGCCCTGCCTCAGTAACTTGGTTATATTTAAACCAGTTAGGTCGGACCTATAGATGTATTTTATTGTCTTACAACATCTGATGACCTTCCTATACCCATCTCTCTCTCTAGAGTTACTGATATAGTGCTACTTCCGCGGGAAATAAAAAAACAATTACCTCGTATTTTTTCATTGATGACAGTATTAAACATTACAATTTTTATAAATACATAAATATATAGATATATATTGCTGCAGGGTAGAAGGGGGGCTCGTCACGTGAGACGAAAAACGGGAGACAGTGAAAGAATGGGGAAAGGGCGGATGGGCAACTCACAACACAGATTTACATTAAGTCGCTTGAGCTACTTTACGTCACTTTGTAGAGATATGATGTTAAACTATACAAATGCAAACACACACACACACACACACACATACACATAGTTGTGCGAATATAGGTAAACATACACATTTACACCATTAAATTAGAATGTGTATCTCATCCCCCCCCCCAACCCCCACGGGTTCGATCCTCAATTCAAGACAACAATTTGATCAATTTTACAGTCAGGCTGTCAATAAACTACACCTACCCCCCCCCCGCCCGCTCTGTATCCATTTATCTTGTCTTCAGTCAACTTGTTGAAAGATGTGCATTATAGCATTAGTGTGTGTGTGTGTGTGTCTGTGTGTGTTAAGTCTTTATTATACTGGTTGCATGTTCATAAGTTGTAAACGTTTTTTTTTCTGCTTAGAATGTAATACGATGGAGTGAAGGGCCCTACAGGGCCCAGCCTTGGGCTGTGGGGGGGGGGAAGGGGACCATCGCTGAAGACTAAAGGCGAGTTGATCTTTTAAAAAAAAAAAAAACATTTGCTAAGGAGGGGGGGAGGGGGTTGTTGGAGAGCACAATTCAATGAAACAAAAAAAATAAAAAGAGGGGAGAGAAGAGAGGGGGGGTTGATGATGCTCGTGGAGGAGGACAGGGAGGGGGAGGGGGAGGAGAGAGATCGAGGAGACATTCAAAGAAGAGTGTTTGACATCTGTCGCAGGTTGGTAAACAAGGGAGCGGGGTTAGGGTGAGATGGTGAGTTTGTGTGTGTGGGGGGGGGGATTATTGGGGGGGGGGGGTCGGAGCGACTTTCGGCCTGTTAGAGGCGTCATTGATCGATATCTTGTCACTCTGACTGCCTGTACCAACAGCTACTGTGTGTGGTTTACTATCTATCTATCTATCTATCTATCTATCTATCTATCTATCTATCTATCTATCTATCTATCTATCTATCTATCTATCTATCTATCTATCTATCTATCTATCCATCCATCCATCCATCCATCCATCCATCCATCCATCCATCCATCCATCCATCCATCTATCTATCTATCTATCTATCTATCTATCTATCTATCTATCTATCTATCTATCTATCTATCTATCTATCTATCTATCTATCTATCTATCTATCTATCTATCTATCTATCTATCTCACAAAGAGAAAGTGTAGGACTAATTCCTGTCATCAAACATTATGACGATGAAATGCTGTACATTCCCACTACGTGTTTATATTTCATAGATAATACACTATTTAAAAAGACTGCTAGATATATAACTAGACAGACCAATACATAGATATATAGCTTTACAATCAGATGAATATATAAAATAGAGAAACTCAGTGGACGGGAAATTCAACAGATGAATAAATATAAAATATATATTCAGAGCTTTTCTGATGAGCAGGCAAATCAGGAGGCAGTCTAGGACCCCCTTCCCCACACCAAAAGGGGGCCCCTTCAAGTATTTAGTTCTAATTGAGGGCCCTAGGGCTTCCAAATATCTCTGGAAGTCTCTGCATAGAGCAGAACAACTCTGCAGAGGCGTACCTATGGTGGGGGACTGGGATCCACATTTGAGCTTGAGGGGGGAGGGGCAACAGATTTTGTTTACATTAAAAATTAAGTACATTAATTCATGTCATGGTGTCGAATGTCAAAATGCAGGGGGCCCTTCAGAGAGGCCAAGCCTTCCCAGGCCCCCAAATTCCTAGGTTCGGCACTGCAACTCTGATTAAACGGGTAGACATATCGTATCACTGTGGGAGGACAAATAAATAGATATTCACATTCTGCACGGATAGAAAGAGATGGACGAACAACTTTACTTCGTTATTCAACTGTCTGTAGTTCACACATCTTCAAAAAAGAATAAATAATAAAAACAAAGTCCTAATCATCATAAAAAAGAAATCATATTTAAGTACGGGGGGGGGGGAATTGGAACTAGAGAAAAAGAAAGGTTTGGGGGGGGGGGTTGGGCGAGGTTTGGGTAGAGTGCGGGTCAGAAAATAGGGTCACTTGTAGAAAACAAGAGCCCCCCCCCTACACGGACAGAAGGCTTTTGGTTGAGCTGGCCCGAGCCAGAAGAACGGTTGGAGAAAAATACTTCAGTCCTCTCTCAGACCTTTTTTTTTTTGTAATTCTTCTGCAGAACCATCTCTAGAGCCGGCCTTGTTTGAGCACTTGCTATACCGGCCTGTCAATGAAGTGTCTCTGCGCTCTCACACACGCGCACTCGCCTTCTCCTCCCTGTTCTTATTCCTTCTGTCGTTCTCCTCTTGCCAGACTCACGCTCATACGACGAAATTTATGTATGTGTATGGTGCTCTAAACTGTCATTGTATTTCTTTATAGAAATGTTGTGCTTTTCTTGTCTATATATATTTCCTTTAATAAACAAATGTAAGAGACTGTTTGTGCTTTTATAGTATTGATGTTTTTCTCTCTTATAATAAAATTAGTATTTATGTAGTGATGACCAAGGATATGTTGCTGATGATGTCAGTGTTATACTATTTTTTTTTTACGTTGGCGATTCGTCCAATAAAATGGGGACTTGCATTATTTTTTTTTAGCTCAGAGCCCCCACTTAAGGCAGACAGACAGACAGAGAAACAGACAGATATATAGAGGGATAGAAATAGATTAGATAGATTAGATAGATTAGATAGATTAGATAGATTAGATAGATTAGATAGATTAGATAGATTAGATAGATTAGATAGATTAGATAGATTAGATAGATATGTAGGTAGATAGATAGATAGATAGATAGATAGATAGATAGATAGATAGATAGATAGATAGATAGATAGATAGATAGATAGATAGATAGATAGATAGATAGATAGATAGATAGATAGATAGATAGATAGATAGATAGATAGATAGATAGATAGATAGATAGATTTTTTCAAACATAAACAAGATAACAAAGTGATCAATAAAAAAATGACTTCACATGATCAAGATAAAAAAGTTAAAAAATTCGCCAAGGAGGAAACTGTCGGGACGCGAGGACAGTTAAGGAAATCCTTTGTGCAAACAAAATGGCGTCGTTTCCGGCTAAGAAGTGACGTATTCAGCACAAGCTGATAGGGAGCTGAGAGAATATCGAACCGAGGCCAGGGAATGAATTACCGAAAATACCCGGTTCCTATCGTCTAGCACCCGTCCATGCTCCCTCTTGAAAATTACACGTGTATTTGTGTGTACGTGTTGTATATTTTTATGCGTAAATGGTATTTTACTTTCAATAGTATGAACTATCTGATATAAATTTATTTTCCGGCTTTATTATCAAATGGTTACAAATTAAATTGATTTTAAAATATTTTTTCCTAACTTACAATATTTTTTATTATTGCCAAATTTTTGTCACAAGTGTGTTTTCTGGGTTTTTATGGATTTCTCAATTTGTCTTTTAACTTTATTAATTTGAGGGAGACTGGTTGTTTGGTATAGTGCGTATGACTTTCGACCTGAAGGTCTTGGGTTCGATCCCCGGTGAGAATCGTATAATTTTCAGATTGCAAGTCTACCCAGTTTCTGAATATGTACTTGGTATTAGTTGGGGGAGGGGGGTAAATACGGGTAGGTATTGTACGTTAAATCACCCATGGTATGCTGTGGCTAATCATCGAATAAATTCTATACTAAATCTGCTATCTAGGATGTGAAGGGTATTTCTTATTTAGACATTTATTGTTTTGAATTCTAGATTTTGATAGTACTCTACAATACAAACTTCCTCTGCTCAGCTTTATTAGTACTGTTATTTCTATAATTTGTAATTTGTTACTGTGAAGGTCTAATTATTAAACACTTTATTTTATTATTTTCTCCAACAAAAAAAAACAAAAAAAACATACACGCCTCTGTATTTGGTCACTGTAACCCCTCCCTGATATCCGACTTTTTTTTGTGTGTTTCATTTGGGCTCTTCATTCGATGCGATGTTTGTAACGACATGTTAGATAATTTGTCTGACGAGAGTTCAAACAATGTTCTGACCCCCATCCCATCGTCCCCTCACCCCCTCCCTCTTTAAATCTTCCACTTCAATCCTTCATCACACTCCCCCCTCCTCCCCCCAAGCCCTCCTCCTTGTTCATCAGATTTTGCCTTCCCTCCCATCTCAACTCGGCTCACGAGTTTTTCACGAGCGTCAAAACGTAGTTAGGGTTCTCCTGGGGCCCCGAGAAGGATTTGTCAAGCCAATTTAATTTGCATTACTACCAGAGCGGCAAGCTTTTGGGGCGCTAATCCAATAACCCTCGCGTAAAGACCATGGGGGGGGGGGGCGCCAGCGGCCAAAAAATTGGCGTACACTGTCAAGGGCGCTGAGCTATAGAAGGATATTTAGCGAAGATTGCCCGTGAGATATGCAACTGGAAAAAAAAAAAGACAATCGGGGTCATTTATAATAAAATATCGTCTGCTTGTTTCCTCGCATTGAGCATGCGCAGTGACAATTGTACGCCATTTGCTATCGGTCAATCACACACATATCAATAAAACTCTTATTGTTATATATTTAATGACACATATAACGTAAGCGTTCTAATAGCATTATGGCGATGTAACTTCTTATATAAAATAAAATTAAATGGTCATTTTTCTTTAAATTGGATAAAAAAAAGTAATTAAGGAAAAAATAATGTTTCTGTAAACGAAAACAAAACAACAACGTAGGCTTATAGCTAAAAAAAATAATAAAAACTTTATCAACTGAAGAACTGATACAGCGAAGAACTTGAGATTAGTAAAAAAAAAAAAAGTTTGTATTCACGGTGATCCTCAACACAGATCCGCCCATTAACATAACCAGCAGGACAATGTATAAATAACACAATGTCTATGTTCGATGGTGTCTATATTCAGGGGCGGCTACTCTAGATGTCGATAAGAGCCGATACTGGTATTTTATATGGTGAAACAAAAATGAAAATAATAGAGAAAATTGCCGCACTGGGAAATACGCTTAACCCAACGAAGAGCCGCGTGTGGCTCTAAAGAGGGGGTCCGCATTTTGGCTACCTTTGGTCTATGCTACACAATGCTAGCATTTTTAACAATGTGAGCATTGCACACGACCCTATTGTTAATTAGGATTTACCCCCCGAGGTTTGCCTAGCACGTCACACCTTTTTTTTTTATTTTGATACTAAATGTATCACTGGTGCGTACATGTATCACTCCGGGTATTTGTATTGAATGGATTTAGTGATAGATAGAGTGATAAATAGACGGGTGGGGGCAAGCATCAAGTTAATTATGCGGTTTTTTTTTAGATTTAAATGTGCACAAGAATAATAATCATGAAGGCGTATTGATTGACAGATTCAGATAGATAGATTGATAGATGGATAGATAGATAGATAGATAGATAGATAGATAGATAGATAGATAGATAGATGGGTGTAGGGGGTGGGGGGCTGTTAGAGCGGTGGGGGCTGTGTGGCGAACGGGCGGATGGGGCTGTAAAAATCCCAATTACCGTTCACCTAGATGTCTGTATCGGGTGGAAGTACCGTCGAGGCAGAGGTGATGAGGTGCCAGTGACCCCTGGTGATAGCCATCTTTCGCGTGCAATGCTGACCGTTCTAGAGATGCCAGAGATATTTTCGCCCTGGTGGCATACAACGCTCAGTGCCACCTATACGGCTACGGCCATGTTTATGTATTTTTCGCGCACATCTACCGCCCGTTGTTTGTGGCTCAAAGCAGACACAGATATGTGTCCACAGTAAGAATAAATAGAGACGAAATAAATATGTATTTACGGTAATTCTTTTTTATTTAATTCTAATACAGAAATAAATGCAAACACTTTTAAAGTAAGCTTCATATATAATAATACTCATTTCCAGTGTGCGTTAAATGGAAAGTAAAGAATGAATACAACAGTATTCCAGTTTAAAATACAACCATGGAAAAAAAATCGGATCTGCCCGAAACCAAAAAATAACCTAGCCTACTGATCAAGCATAAGGGGATATAACTCTATGCGAAGGTTTAGCAGGGTACAGTTAGTCTACAAATAATAGCGGTCTCGCGTTATATCGAAATAAGAAATCAAGAATTCAAAATGGCATCTGTCGGCGTCTCGATTGGATAATTTTTTAATAAAAATGTACAGTTTTTGAATACCTTCTGCGGTTTTCAAACATGAAACCCTAAGGCTAAAATGTGAAATAATTCCATTTAAATATTATTTTTTTTGTATTTCTACAATATATTGCTTTTTTAAATTGTAATAAAATCAGGAAAAAATCGTTTTTGTCCGTAACCAATAATAACCTAGCCTACTGATCAAACCTAAGGGAATATAACTATCTCTGTCTAAAGGTTTTTGCTGGGTACAGCTAGTAAAGAAAGATTTAAAGATAAAATTATTAATTAGCTAATAAACTATGAAAGTATTTGAATTCATGTTATCTCATGTTATGTCTGTCTGTATATGAATGCCTCTCCATATATCCACTAAGTATTCATTGCTTTTTTTGTTTTAGTAAACACCAGCAAACACCAGTAAACACCAGTAAACCTATTTATAATGACGGCTTTGAATCCAATTCTGCTCATTTTTACTTGCTATTAATCAGAAATAAAATAAATCAATAAAAATATCCCATCTCTAGATACGTGTTTGTATGTGCATGTTTGTAAATGTATTACATTCGGCAACCTTACACTTCGCTGACAAAGTACCCCAACCACACACACTCACACACACACACACACTATTTATTCCCTCGCCTGCCCTCGCACTATTTGATGTACGTCTCTCCGCCACATATCCAGGTAGTAAAGTTAGTCTCAACACAAAGCAAACATAATCTTAAAACAAAAAAATTTCCTATTCCATAGCCATAAACCCACAAAAAAAATATGTTCAGGCCAGATATATATATGTATACGCGTAAATAAATAAACAAAACATCCAATTCACGGCCCCAACCCTCCTTTCACTGAAAGATAACCACCAACCCTCCCCTGCTCCATCGCCACCCCTCCCCGCCTTCACCCCCCCCCCCCCAAATATAGGGTGTTCCCGGACAACACTCTTCACTTGAAAGAGATCATTCGCCGTCCTTTTGAAGTGGCTATATTCAATGTACACCAAAACATCGCGAGTTTACCACATCCCCCCCCTTACACCCACACTCTCGCGCCAGAGTTTGGTTAGGGTAGAAGAGCGCCCAACACTGTTGGATGCGCGTTCAGTGAGGCACACACAGAGAACGAACCAAACCCCCCCCCCACCCCGTAGTGCGGGGCGCAGTAGGGCATCGAACTGGTTAATGGCATCGTAAACTTCTTCTTTGGTTGTGTGTTCTTGATAACCCCATCGGAAGAGACCCCCTTAGGGGGGGGGCCCTCTTTGCCGTTTCAAAAAAACGAAGAAGAGAAAAAAAGAAGGTATGTTTTTTGTCCACAATCTCATTTCGCGCGTGTATCTATTTAAACTTTTTAAAAAAAAAATTGTGCACACGAGGTGACGTCTGCTGCGCGTACCGTAGTCCGCAACCAATGACAGTAGGACTAGGGTCTTTTGTTGTGTTATGCTATTCTATGAAATTGTATATGTGTGTGTGTGTGTGTGTGTGTGTGTGTGTGTGTGTGTGTGTTTTGTTGTAAATTCAACCACAAAAGCTTGACGAAACTTGGCAGATTAAATCTGTTTACTTGACATCTGACGTGTATATGTCATGCGTTGAATTCAATAAAAAAAAAAGATGTTTAGACAAGTAATTGAAAAGGTGGTTGTTTGTGATATTTTTTCCAGATGGAAATGTTGAGCATGTCACATAGGTTACAAGAATGACTCACTCGGTATGAACTCTTTTTGTTTTTTTTTTTTTTGTTTCTTTATATAAAGATATCTCATATTCCTATTAGTTATTAGCGGTCACGTGACACGGCGTCTTCATCCAATTGGATTCCTTCATATCAATTTATTTGTTTAATTATTCTTTTTTTTTTCCTTTTTCGTGGCGAAGATCAGGTGAAGAAGTAAGCGCAAGATTCATCTTGCATTGCGACCTTATGCAGGGGTGTAGCTACCGCTTTTATGCGCCTCGGGTTGGACTCTAAAAAAAATACCACCCCCATTACAGAGGCATAAGAAGAAAATGGGTAAATTTGGGGGGGGGGGGGTAAAGTCGCCTTATGTTGGTGTCAATGTAAGGGCCACACTAGGTTGGACAGCACCACCCTCGTCTACTCCATATTTACGCCACTGCTCCCAGTATTTTCATGAAGTGTTCGGTTCTGCATTTGTTTAACAAGAGGAAACAAAATTTTATGAATTGCGTTTGATTCATCTTTGAAAAATGGTTTTAAGAGGCTTTTGAAAATATACAACTTATCTTTCTATTGTATAGTTATAAATATTTAAAAAAAATATATAATGCTTATAAATAAAAATAATATGTATCCTATTCTTTTGTTATGTACAAAGCTCTACAAAGCGCTCGACTGTAGACCTGACGGTCACTGGTTCGATCTCCGGTGAGGGCGAATGGATATTTAAGGTCATGGCAAAAGTCTCCGCTATACCTCCCGTGGTGCCTCCATGGCCATTGCACTTTCGGATATGGTGTGGAAGAAAGAAATGCACCTAAAAACCGAACCATGAATGGTTTATTGGATCTTAGAGATTTCATCTCATCCTTACAGGGACTTAACACATAGTGTAGTCTGAATCACAGAATATAAATTATACAGAATGTCCATCCTTAATTGTGATTTCATCAGAAAGCCGCGATTTTTTGTTTATCATTTTATTGTAAATCAATATGTAGGTGCTATACTATTAAAAAAGGAAAATAACACAAAAATCTCGGCATTTTTTTTTTAAATCCATTATTTGAGAGCTTTTTAAATAGCAATGCGCTTTCTGTAAGATATACATCGTGTGGTCTAACTCTAACCTATCGGTAAGCAGAAAGAAGCCTAACAACAGATGGCGTATTAATTTGTGATTTCAGAGACTAACGTCATATAAACGTCATATAAACGTCATACGCGATTAGTAATCTTCATTTCTTTCTTTTCAGAGATTAATTTTTTTATTCAGTTCTTAATTTAGGACTTATACTCTCTATACCACATTTTAAATCTAAACTAACATTACTGAAGTACCGTGATTTACGACGGAACGTTTCAGAACATTATTATTTAATACATTAAACATATCAAAAAGATACAGTCTATTTTCTCTTCATTGTATTTGATTAAACATGTTTGAGAAAATGAGATAGGGAGATGGAGGGGGTGAGTACTGTTTGATCAACATTTTCGTACTCCTAATACTTTAAATAACTTAATCTTTTTTTTTTAAAATGAAGAAGACATGACGTAGTCCTGTTGTAGATACGTGCTTACCCAGTTTACACTTTGGGGGTTAAAATAAAATACATTGACCGTGGGTTAAGATTAAAACATGTTATAAATATATCTAGGAATGTAAAACACACATTAACTCTTTAATACCTAGGCCGTAACACTGGTTTTATTTTTTTTTTTTTTGAATAAGGTTAATGGTATCTAAACACATTCAACTTTGCAGCATTTTCAACCGCGATGGAATTAACAGAAAATCTTAGGGTAATGAAACAGATTTTGACTAGGATTTACATTGAAAGTAATTCGCTGTCAGCGGCTGATTCTGGTGATTTACTGTAAGACTGCTTCGAATGAGATACTGTTTAGACTTGAACTTTATTTATTTATTTTTTTTAAATTGTAAAGCACAAAAATTCTTTTAGACGCGACTCAACAATTTAATGATTTATTTCGGTTTTCTGGAAGTTAGACGGGTACAGAGAAACACGGAAATTTGATTTTACTATGAAAACTAATTTACAAATCATGATTTTGTGTGTGTGTGTGTGTGTTTTTCAGAATAAGTCAAATAACTTGAAATTTACAGCAACTGTTACTATAATATATATTCATGTTTGTTTTATAATTAGTTTACATTATTCGTGTATTGAGTCTTTTGAGTCTGTTTTTTCGTTCTGAAAATTGTGAAATTGAAAGCATGAGAGCAGACGATACGAAAGCCGCGTAAACCCTGGAGGAGTCTGGGTCAGATTAAGAAATCTCAGACTCTCAAGCCCGTGGGTTGGAAGAAGGAAAAATTAAAAGAAAAACTCTTGCGGGAATTCGCGCGAGCACCACAAGGGACGCTACTCGCCGTCTCCATTTTCCCTGATTAGCCGCTATTACGAAGCGTTTAGAAGTTTAGAGTTACGGGGAATGACTTTCTGATAAGATTAGAAATGGTCTCTCGGAATTTGGACGTGTGAGTGTGCGTGGGTGGAGTGTGTGTGTGTGTGTCTTCGTCTTGAGATGGTTCATGTCTTGCTGCACCACACACGGAGTTGCGACCCTTGTTGCACACACACATGCTCACAAACTGAGACCGCTGACAGCTTTATCTGAGCATAGTACCGTGTGTGAGTAGTTTTCAGCGAGTGTGTATTTGTGTGTATCTGTGTGTGTTTGTGTGTGCGTAGCTTTAAGGTTAACCTTCCCCCCCCCTCCCTCATTTTCCTAGTAGTTCATAAGGTACATGGCGAATCAACTAATTGTGTTTTTTTGGTATGATTATGTTGCTCAAAAAAGGAGAAGGGGGAGGTCATTTAAAGTCATTTGTTGCATGTTTCGTTATTTTTAAAGTTGCTATATGGACTCTACAGGTCAGTTGTTCAAATAGGTGTGGTCACATTAACAAGGTGTAGTGAAAAATAAAATGAGTGATGGTAAGATGATAATAATAAACTAAAGCTTTTCAGTCTCTTGACCCTCATCGAAGAGCCGCTTATGGTTAGAGTTATTAATTAGACGAAGTTGTTATTCTTTCGTCTTTAGTAAAATACAGACGTATCTCTAATTAATACAAGTGATTTCTTTGAAAATAAATATGTTTGTAATTATTATTATTTTTTCAAACTACGCTTGTAATTCTAAAACTGAGAAAATATTGAATCTATGTAAAGATGTATTTAAATAAAATACAACCACATTTAAAAAGATGTTGTGGGATAGGGCCTGTGGGGGTGGGGGAGAGAGAAGGGGGGGGGAATTGGTGGAACGTGTGTGAACTTCTAATCGAATCTGTGAGGTCAAGATTCGATTTACGTGTCAAGAAGAAAAGCTAGATAAATTATGGGCTAGCATAGATAGAGAGAGGCCGAGAGAGAGAGAGAGAGAGAGAGGCCGAGAGAGAGACCGAGAGAGAGAGAGAGAGACAGAGAGAGAGAGTGAACGAGGTGTTGACCAAGGTCGAGTACAACAGGTACACTGACTAAAAAAAAAAGCGCACGATAAGCCTCGAACTCTTGGGGTCTTTGTCCCAATTAGGTCATTAGCGGTACGTGAGGTTACAAGCCTGGGATTAATTAACCACCGCCCACCCCCCTTCCCCCGTCCTCCTTCTTTTAGACGCAAGGTAAACGAGAGCTCTGGTATGTACCACTTTAAAAAAAAAACAGGGGAAGGACTACGCCCTCGGCTTGATATCCCCTTCGCCCTACCCCCCTCCCTCCTTCACACTCCTTGAATCACCCCGACGCCCTATTCTAAACGCCACCCTAAGTCTCTTCGTAGAACATTGTCTCGGTCGTATATTTCCCCCAACACACACGACCCTACCATCCCATAATGTGTGCATGACAAATACTGCGGATGGAGCGATTGGCAACAGTTGCCGGAGATAGTGCGTAATAAACCGAAGGGAAAGAGTTCAGATAAGATAAACCTTCGCTGGAAGATGTACCCACTGAATTAAAAGGCATGGTTAAACCTTCCCCCCCCCCCCCAAATATACACATATTTAACTTAGCTCATCACTATTCAAAAAAAAAAAAATCTACCGATGACTAAATAACATGTCGCCATTTGTGTGTTATTTCCCTTTTTTAACGGTGTTAGCATCTAAATTAAAAAACAATTCTTATCACACCTATGTTATGTTTGAAGCAAAAATAATTTGTAAGAGATAATACCTTAACTGTTAAAAACTCGATTGCTATTGTATTACATCATTTTTTTTTTGTTTAAATTGTAACCAGATTATAAAAGTTAGAATTTTAGAATATAAGAAAAAAATTATTAAAACAAAAAAAAAATTATTTCAGAATTATTCCTATTCTTAATTAACGCGTTTCTCAATTTTTTTATATCTACCATTATTTTTATTATTAGGCTTATTGCTACAGATTTAAACAACACAGTAAACAATCATCTTGATTGTGTGTATCCAACTGCATGATATTGAACTATTATGTTTAAAATTAAAAAAATAAATTTACAAATAAAATTCATTTTGAAGTGAATGTGTTTCGGTAACGGGACACATGGTCAAACGATGCATCTGTGGGGTTTCTTTTTTTCTCTTCTTTCTATCTTACTTGTTAAGGCTCACGTGGTCGAACAACATCTCCCCCCCACCTGTAGTGGTCAGTGTCCGAACTGAACTTCTCTGATACCCATGTTTCGAACAGTTCTGAATTATCGCGAACCGCGGACAATACAAATTTTCAGAAAGCATAAAAATATAATAGAACTGCATGATGGTTTTTCAACTATGAAAGAAATGAAAATCTTTTAAAAATAAAAAGGAGAGGCGAAGATTGAAAGAAGGGTGGAGAAATATTCTAAAGGTGCGAAAACAGGGTTGGATATAGAAATCTGAAGTGGTACGGTAGTAGCTCCAGCCGTATAGAACGAAAAATAAAAAAAAAATCTGAATGGCCAGTGTCCCTAGGAGAAAACTGAATGACCACTGCCCCCTCTTCTTCTTGTACACGCCCTTGGCGTCTTCTCAACTACTTCCTGAAGAGCCCATTCACGCTTTGGGAAAGGGCGTGGTGGCGCTGTGGTCCGAATTGTTCTTGGGGTGTCCACAAGAGGTCATCGTCTACCACTTGATGGAGTGTCATGATTCCAGCAACACACTTCTGGCCTCGCCATCTTTGACACTCGGACTCTTTCAGACCTTCCCACCCTACCCTCCCCCATCCCCGGGTATGCAGGTCGCTGTATGCCCAACTCGCCCATTCTTTCTAACTCTCTCTCATTCTTTCTCTCTTTCTCTCTCTCTCTCACTCTCTCTCTTTCGCTCTTTCCGTATATCTCTCGTTTTCTCTCTTGCTCATTCCGTATTTCTCTCTGTCTCTAGTAGTTCTAGTTATCCCAAAACTGTTAAATATCGGAGTCTTTTCTCAGTCATTATTGACTGTTAAGACATTTTTACCTCTTTTTTTCAACACACCAACCCTTGAATTGTTATTTTCCAAAGTTACCATATTGCCTGCTATAAAGCTGTCATTGCATTAGGATAATTTGAGATTAGTACGTATTTCTGCCCATGTGTAAAATACGGACGCACAAAGAAAGGAAAGATAACGGAATAACATAATACCTTCAGATGATATTTGTGTGTTTAACTTTCTGATGATATTTATGTGTTTAACTTTCCGATGATATTTGTGTGTGTAACGGTGTTTAGAAATAAACGAACAATTTATTTAGTGTGCTTTTCTAATGCAATTTGAAATGATTGTATAGGCCACCAATTTAGTGTGTGTGTATGGAAGGGCTTGAAAGGGTTAGTTCATATATGGACCGTATGCAAATGGGCTTTCGTAAACGATTTAGGTTTGTCTCCCTTGTTTTAGTCAGTCCAAAAAAATCGATATTCCATCCCTTCCACATTCTTCCTTTATGAATCGCACCTTAAATTAAAAAGGCATCGACAATTTTAAAGCAAAAATTCCTCCACTTTATAAGTGTATCCAAATTTAACATAAACTTAAGGATTATGTTTTGAACTGGATTTATTCAGGAATAATTTATTTATGGCTACGATGCCATTTTTTAAATAAACAATTAGGTAAAACAATAAAATGCTGTATGACTTTAAAAAAAAAATTAGAAAAACAAAAATACTCTAAACTCTATTTCTTAGTATTTCCCTGGGATTTGTGGACAGAATGGTGAGAAGGGTGTAGATTTACTAGGATTTAAAAAAAAAAGATATTTTTTTACTATATATATACATAAATCTCTCTCTCTCTCTCTCTCTCTCTATATATATATATATATATATATATACATTTTCAAAGCTTGTTAACAACATTATTATTGTCCCTCGTGATGGCGTTCAAGAGTTTTAGTTTTACCCGCCGTCTGGAACAAGCGACTACCAGACGTAACCAATCGAGTGGAGCCTGACAAAACTGTGAGACCATGAGAGCGACAGGGCCATCACGAGTAAGACGATAAGGTATTGGACAGATCGGTCGCCTATTTATAAAGCTATGATACATATTTGTGTTGGTTTTGTTACATAGTGAGATGCTAGACACTTGCTGATGAAATGTTGGGTGAGTGAGTGTGATGAATTGGTGATTGCTAGACTGTGGGGGAGGGACGATTGAAGGACACAAATGAAAGAAAATATAAATTCATATGTTAAGACAATACATTTCTTAGGAGTGAAATCTAATATAATTATTTTGGAGACAATGGCAGCTGGGTATTTTAGCCCAACAATATTGTGATAGTACACAATTCTCCCTAATCTAGAGTTACGATAATAACAATACAAAATGATATTTCTTCAAATATTGTTTCTTTATTTTTAGATTTTTAAAACGTATAAATGTTTAAGGGTTTGACTTAAAATTTATACTTATATATTATTGTGGAATTAAAATGTACGAGAAATATTCAGTTTGTAATCATAACTATCTTGTAATTAAAGGCTATTTCCTGTTTACAATTAATTTACTTTGTTCAAAAACACAATTTTGAATGAAGCAGTCAAACAAAAACAAACAAGTATTATATATATATATATATATATATATACTTTTTTAAGGCTTTTAAATAAAAAAAATTTTGACAAAATATGGTGAGTAAACAGTAACTGTCATATGTAAAATCTAAATATCTTTTTTTTTTTATCAATAAAAGTTAACCATGTTCTCTTTAGCTTCTGAAATACTGCTCAAACAACTGAAAATTTGAAGCATATCAGAGAGAGAGAGAGAGAGAGAGAGAGAGAGAGAGAGAGAGAGAGAGACATTCCAATGAGGGCTTTACAGTAATAATCAATGTGGACCGAACCACAGAAATGTGTCCAAACGTCGGGCTAGAGACTATCAGAGAAATTTGAAACGACGATAGAGGGAGGAGCACAGACAGACTCTCTGCGTGATACCGAGACAGACTGTCATGCAGACTTTTTTCTTTAGTCCTGTCTTGTTTTATTTTGAGAAATGATGAAAAACGGTAAGAAACAAAAAAAAATAAAATAATAGATTGGGGGAGTGCGTGAAAGACAGAAGTGTAAAGAAAAAATAATAATAACAAAGCATATAAACAGATATGTCTATAAGAAAGATGTCGAAGAATAGGATCTGACGTCATTTGATCTGAGCCTTCGCGTCACGTCTGACAAACATGACAGGCTTGGTGGATCATCTTGTGTGATATGATGTCAGGAGTATTTCTGGCGGGATTTACCGAAATAAAAAAAGAAAAACAACTGAAACTTTGTATGTGTATACATCTCTCTCTCCCTCCCTCTCTCTCTCCCTCCCTCTCTCTCTCTCTCTCTTTCTCTCTCTCTCTCTCTCTCTCTCTCTCTGACTGTTCGATGGCATGTTATCTTTGTTGGGACGGGTGTACGCTCGCGCGTGTGTCAAAAGTGTATGTGCGCGCGCATAAGATAGTACTTTGAATAGATTTGTGGCACAGTCTTAGGCAATACGTAATTCAATGTAGTTCGTTTAGCGCAAGAGGCCCGTGTTTTTTAAATACTGTATTTAATTGTAAACCTAAAGTTCAATCTCTCAGTAATGTGAACAGAGATTCTGCACTAGTGTTATTATAGAGAACACTTAATAGCCATACGTAATCCATGGAATAGATTAAAACAAAAATAGAGAACGACCATGAATATACAGAGTCGAATATTTTATATTTTGTTGGAATCGATATGATTTTTATTTCTCCTGACACAAGAAATGTAGGCCTACGTAAAGTTGATTTGTGTGCACGTTTGTGACAATTAAAGATTTAGATCAGGGGCTTTGAAGGAGGAATGTCAGACAGACGGATAGACAATAGGATAAGAATAGGCAGACAGGGATATAGGCGGCATAGGTTGACAGGTTTAAAGATTGGCGGATAGATTGAAGGATTTGTGGATAGATTGCTAGAATGAGATATTTGGTGGATAGATAGATATATTTGTAGATTGAAAAACTGGTGGATAGATTGCTAGAATGAGATATTTGGTGGATAGATAGATATATTTGTAGATTGAAAAACTGGTGGATAGATTGCTAGAATGATAAATTGATTGACAGATTGCTACATTTATAGATTGACTAACTGATGTATTATAATTGCTAGATTGAAAGAATTGTGGGTAGATAAACACATTCATAAAATGGTGGAAAGATGGCTATATTGATAGATTGAAAGATTGAATAGATTGATAGTATAACGGGTATAATATTTTTGTTTTAAAATAGTAAATAAAATACTCACCGGCATATTTGCTATTGATATAGTCCTCTTTACAAATAAATTTATTGTCCTCCAGGACATAGAGCTCCTCCCCCGTGGACAGCTGCTTCCTGCACACCACGCACGTGAAACACTTCAGGTGGAACACTTTGTTTCGAGCTCTGCGCACCAAGTCGCTCGGGGATATCCCCTGCGAGCACCCTGCGCACTTGGTGCCGTACCGTCTGAGGAAGAGACAACCGAACATATCACTACACTGTCCAGTTTATGTGACAGTTGAACATATCACTGCACTGCCCAGTTTATGTGACAATTGAACATATCACTGCACTGCCCGGTTTATGGGACAATGGAACATATCACTGCACTGTCAGGTTTGTAAATGCATGAATCTTGCTGTCTTGTTTAGTGTTCAGTCAAATACTCTTAGAAGAATTAGTTCTATTAATTCAAATTATGGTATTGTGACTGTGAAGGGGGTCTCAATTATTTATATTTGAACTATTTGAGGTAGCCGTCGTTGTAGCGGGGCCCCCCAAACATATTGTTTTTACTCAGGGGACCTTATAGAAATGTTGTTTTAAAACGGCTCTGTATTATATAGGTGTATAGACCAGCCATGGACAGACCACAGCCCGCGGGGGCTAGTTCGTCTCGCCGGACTGTTGAATCTGGCCCGCCAATCGCTTCAGTGTGACACCCTTACTACATTTACAATTTAAGTTGTGTTACTTCATGACAAAAACAAAAACAAAAAAAAACCGCCGTCAATAAGAGGGGGGCCTATTGATAATACTGGGCCCTATTAGTTCTTGACAACTGGAACGACCCCCCTAAAACCCAAGAATCCTTTTTTTTTTTTTAGCTCGGGGCCACTGACAAGTGCCCTGAAATTTCTCATGGCGACTGACATGATAAAAGTCCCGACGAGTGGGACCCCTTAAGCAGAGGAGGGGGTGGGGGTGGCGGCATATGTAGCTTATTGGTTGGCTTATCCATAATCTACGATTCTCTGTGACGGTCTAGTAGTACCTTACCTAAGCGTTGGTCAAGAATTGGTCATAGGTCACTAAACTAATGGATTAATATTTGAAAGAGGCCGCATCGGTCAAGAGTTGGTCAGTGGTCAGTAAACTAACGGATTGATCTTTAAAAGAGATCGCATCGGTCAAGAATCGGTCTTAGTCTACTAAGCTACTAAGAACAAATAAATAAATTGTAAAATTCATTTACATCGTATTTTTACAACTCGACTTTTGTCATTAAGGGACTCCCGCGGCCCCCCGCCCACCCACCCCCACTCCCCAGCCAAATATGGGTCTCAGGCTGCACATTGCCCTTTACTCTACACCTGTCTCTGGTAAAGGAAACCTTTTAAAATATAAAAATAAAAAAACAAATGATACCCTATGCTCCACCCCACCTCCTCCCCGCCCCCACCATACCCTGGAGGTATTAACATGAAAAGAAGCTTTAACCACGACCTCAAAATAAAAACAAATAAAACAGACATAAAGATCAACATCCGGCTCCCCCCCTCCGCCCCTGGAACGTCGCGCTATGCATTTTGTATGGATGTTTTTGCGTGTGCATATGTTGGTGTTCATAGGTTTGATTGTGTTCACAGCCAACACACCATTCAGTCTGTTTGTGTGTATGTGTGGTAAGGAAAAGGAGGGGGGGGGGTAGGGGGATGAAAATGGAAAGAGCGTATTGTATAGAGATTATTAGTCACTTATAATTTTTGCCAATGCTTGTTGATGTCTTGAAGTTAGGTCATGTACACAATACCTCCCCCCCCGGCCACACACACACACACACACAGACTCCAAAGCAAAACTAAAGAAAAATAAATTGTTTTTAAACTGAAGTGGAGCATCTCACCATTGTTTACTACGGTATTGTTCAATTTAAGAAATAAAGATCCATTTTGTTAAAAAAATGTACATACAACATTCAACAATACATCATACAAAAATACAACATGCAAAAATACAGCATACAACGATACAACACACAATAAACGTGAAAAATGTATAGAAATGATTATTTTTTTTTAAAATATGCGGTTAACTTTAACCAAAAAAAAAACCACCCCTAAAATCGACTGTACTATGGAAGTATTGCTGGACACTTTTACCCGCTAGGAGCTCAACGATTTAAGCAAATTAAACAAAAAAAGATTTGAAAACTAAAATATCCTTTTGATCAAGAAACGTAGAACCAGGTCCGCATTTCATTAGATAGAATTTGAAAAATTATGTTTCAATGGCATCCAATCGATTTAAATATTCCCTAAATCAACAAACCCATAATAAGTCTGGCGTCAGAACGATTACTATATCATAATAGTACATCATTCTTTAACATGTAAGAGAAATGCATTTACGACTTTTGTTAAGCTTTGTAGATATTTTACATGTCTTATTTGTGCAAGTCTTTATGTAAGAATTTGAATTCTATAAAATCTATGTACGTCCAATTGTTGAATGCTATGGTTTACATTTTGACAAATTAATGAATGAAATAAACTCTTTTTGTTAAGTTGTCTCTATTTCTAAACTATATGTGCCAAATAGTTTTCTGTATTAGACTATTAAATAGTTTAAAGTCGAAGTTCATTTCTTATCCATATTCTTCTTGGCCAACCGAGTTTTAGAATACGTGCATACATTTGTCCAGCTGTATCTAAAGAGTACTATTCTTGGTACAAAAATTCAAGCAATAAAACCAGACAAACTTAAATGGGGCTCTATTGTCTCGATGGCGTACCGACCCAAGATGTTACTAAACAACAGAATAAATAAAACAGGGTTTAATTCTGACCGCTTAGCGCTCGACCCCTTAACGATCCGCGTGCTTAGACAGATAAAATACAAACAAACACAGTGTTGCGCACGTTTAAACACACACACACACACACACATTTAAACACACGTACATATAAACACGCATACATTTAAAAAGAAGCACAAAGACAAATGCAAGAGTAAAATAATAATAATAATAAAAAAACCGGGTGCATTGTATTGGTATTACACCGCAGACAATATTAAAAATAAATAAATAAAAAAAAAGAATGAACATTTTCATTGTCTATGCAAACACACCCCCCCCCCCTCTTTTCGTCAGAAATCAACAATTCCCGCAGCAAAAGAGGGAAAGCGAGCATGTTTAAATCATTGCATGTAAACTGTATAAACAAACTCAACAATTGAGATCTTCATGCATGTATGCTAAAGAATGGACCAAAAAAAAAAAAGAAATTTTAGCTTCGGGGGATATTTACACAGCAACCCATATACAACATATGTGTCACAGATTTGTGCGCATACACACACTAACACACACACACACACATGTTGATCATTACTTATGGAACAATTATATTATTAAAAAAGTGAGACATCTCTGACGTCCAATGTCCCCGCGACTAGGTTCTGCCAAACCCTGCTGACCGCCCGTGGGGGGGGGGGCGATCATGTCCAGTGCATGTGTGGATAAAAATGTAGATTTTAGGGGGTGGTGGCATCTTCGAGATTGACGCGTTATCTTAGTTGGAAGAACTTCTTTTGATTTAACCTGGATAGATCGACCGATCAATGAGTAGATGTCTTAGCAATACTTTTGAATGCGTGGGGCGGAGGGGGATTGTCGTAACTATAGACTAAATAGACGGAACAGACACGCTCCTGTCTTTCAATCAATCGATCAATCAGTCTGTCAGTCTGTCTGTCTATTTATCTATCTATCTATCTATCTATCTATCTATCTATCTATCTATCTATCTATCTATCTATCTATCTATCTATCTATCTATCTATCCATATAACTGTTCGTCTATATGGGGGTGGCAAAGTACGATTCCGAGAGCCGCATGCAACTCTTCGTTAAGTTTGGTGCGCCCCCCCCCCAAAGAGCCATTTATTGTGTTCACTACTGTGTGACCCATTTATTTCTCACCATATCAAAGACCTGAGTCTGTCTCTCTTCGCCCTCATTTTTTTGCCCTCCCCCGACCCATATAATGTGTGTATATATATCGCTTTTTTTAATCATTCAATGTCTTAATGATAACAAAACATATTCTATTGTCCTAGAGACCAAATTAATAAATAGACAAGTTCGTATGAAAATGTACAGTTAAATCTAGACCTCAATCAAAACTAAAGTCTTACATTTTCACCCCAATATATCAACACCCGTATAAAGAACTTTTTTTAAAAAAATTTCGTTAGGTTCTTTATTTACTTGATGACACACAAAATTTGAGTCACTTCATGACTCACACAGTATGTGATCTACATTGTTGTGGTTTCTTTTCTTTCATGCACATAAAGAGTACAAATACAAGTCTATTGTAAAGGCAAACTACACATATACTAGTGAATATATACTAGTGAATATATACTAGTGAATATATACTAGTGACAATATATTTACGTATATTTATTTAGGTCGGTTTTTTTTAGGTCTACTCAGCAAAGGTTTAATCTCTTATCGTTATTATCTATTTGTTGTTTTATTTATCAGTTTATAGAATGTTCATTTATATCGGGATGTCAACATTTCAAATGAATTTTCTTTTAATCACTCACTGGTTTGGCCAGTGTTACATAACCCAGAACCTAGCGGCCGGTTTCAGTAAGATACGATGTCAGTCATCGGTGTATAGGTTAGAAAGTATTGAGTGAGTTTGTGTGTGTGTGTGCAGGGGCGCACAAGGGTCCCATGGCAGGACATCATTGCGGGCCCCTTAATAAACAATGAGTCGTGAAAAAATTGACATGGTCGGGGCGGCTGGGCCCCCTTGCAGATGCGGGCCCCCTGGCAATGACACCCCCCTCTCGGCGTGCCTGTGTGTGTGAGGGGGTAAGTCTAAAAGAGTGCTGGGGTTTAGGTGGACGCTACGGGCATCCATCATTGGACCTTTTACAGCTGTGGACAAGAATCTTTGAAGTTTTAATAACTAGACCAAGTTTCACTAATGAAAAAAGAATTAAACTAAAACTTGTGTGTGAGAAATTAAATGCACGTTTAGTTTGTATGTGTCATGTGTGTTTTGTATGTGTGTCATGTGTGTGTCTGTGTGTCATATGTGTGTGTACTTCCAGAAACTGTCAGGAGTTTTAACACCACGTTCATGTGCGTGTTATGCCTGTGTACGACTGTGTTTGTAAGTGTTTGTGTTTGTAAGTCTGTGTGTGCGTGTGTTGTAGTGACAATGAAACGTTAAGTAATGAGTGTGTGTTTAGCAACTAAACCAGTTTATTTAAAAAAAAATATATTATATAAAGCCGACAGAACAATTAAATAAAAATATAATTATTCTAATGAAAAATAAACACAATCAGCAACAGTGTTGCGATACCCCTACTCTATCAGTATTTCCCTCGAACTCACTCAAACTTTTCAAAACAATTATGATAATATTGGAATACGTTATATAGACGCTGGCATAAGTTATATAGTCGCCGAGCGCAAATGTCATTATGCGTATATACATTTTACGAGAATGTTCTTTTGTAATTAATTTATGTGTGATATGTACTAGTACACATTGTTGTTATGACTATGTCATATTGTTCATTTAGCAACTATGTATATTTTTTTTTAGATTTTTTTTATAGGGAAATCCATTATAATTTTGTTAATGTATATTTGGTCGTGAAATTTGATACGTACATATTTAATACGATCTGTTATAATGGCAAACATATTAATATTTCTTTTTTAATATGGTTTTAGTTTTTGTTTACAAATACTGTTCTACTATTTTTTCAGTCATAATTTTCCAACTGACTTTAATGCAAAGTATCAACACTTGTTATGTATTAAACAATTTCAATGAGTTGTAATGGTTGTGAAAATTGTGTGGAGCTTTGTTAAATATTTGAAAACGAAAGACGATTAAATGTTTGTAAGTTGCAGGATTTAAACTGGGGACATTATGATCTTTGTGTTTGCATCCTTGTCGCGAATATTATAATACACGGGCACTGCTCCACATCCACCTCCTACCCCCCCACCCCGTTTATTTTCCGCGCAGTGACTATCGGTAAAGGACCCAATCCGTGTAATGCCGGCCCTGGTTTTGTAAAAGTCAGGGGGCAAGTAACACGAAATGAACAAAGTAAAGTAAATGTAATAATAAATTGACAATTGACTAAATGTTAAAATACTTGTCAGTTCCCTTATTAATGTAATCATAAATTGTTTCCCTTTGTTGAACAGATTCATTTCTTGTCTCACCATCGTGTATAACCTATGTGTTAGTTATCTTAATATAATAATAAATTATAATTAACAGAATGTATGTACATCAAGAAATAAAAAAGGGTGGTGTGTGTTGGGAAAGCGGGAGAGGGGGGGGGAGCTACGCATGCGATCGATGAAAGCCAGGTTCCGGTTCTTCATAGATAGTCATAAACATTACCATCAAGTGGCGGAGGCTTAATCATTTTGACAAGTTTTAGTGGAGAAAATGAGAAAATATGAGCTCATTCAAAAGGAGCCACACTTTGGCTCAATTAAGTGTTTGTACGCGCCTCTGAGAGTCACATTTTGACGCGGTTGTCAATTGAGACGAATGTAATTGTAGCTTTTAATTTTCCGATTTACAAAAAACATAAGCTCGTTAGATGAATGTAATAAATAATAAATTATTATTTATAGAATGTAATATACATTTTTTTGAAGAATGTAATAATAAATTATTATGTGCAAAATGTAATAATACATTATTATTTACAAAATGTAAAAATAAATTTGGTGCTATGTACATGAGGGAATGATGGATTCAAAAATGTTTAGCACAAATATCCAGTTGTTTCATAAACAATGTCCGATTTCTTTCGAGGCATTGGTCATTTTCAGGGATAATAACTATTTTTTTTTTCTAATTTGTAATATTTTTTTCAGACATCACCAGTTTTAACTATTGTGTTACCCGCGTACCAGTGACTTCATAAACGTAACGCGTAAACTTTAGGGGGATTGGGAAGGGTCCATTCGGTAAAATGGCAAGCTTCTTCAAAATTGGCGCATTTTGTTGTGATTAAAAGTGCAGAAATGAGCACATTTTAATAAAAGTTTGATATATGTAAACAAAAAAAATAATTTCTGGATCCATCCCATGATTATCTTTAGGGGCGCCCCGTTAAATTATTATTTTTTATGGCACCCACCTGAAAAAGTCCGTTCTGCAATAGAGTTTCCCGTCCCTGAAGAAACATTTCTCCGTCAGGTTGCATTTACAATCCGAGCACTTGACGCACGTTGCGTGCCACGCCCTGTCCAGGACGTTCAGCAGGAACCTATCCAAGATTGGACGTTCACAGCCAGCGCACTGTACCATCATTGTAAAAGGTCTGGGTTCGAATCCTATCTTCAGTTTTGAATGTTGAAGAGAAACAGACTTGAGTGCAAAAAAGAACAAAGAACAAAAAACGGGAAAATCCTGAAACAAAACAGAATTTCCACACAGGAGATTACTTGCTTGTAGAGCGTGTCGTACCCAGGATTAAATCCAAACTGTGACTATGAATGCAGTTACTATTATTGTTAGTAGTATTCCGAAATCCCAGTCAAAGTCATTGAATCCAAACACTGCATCGAGAGTAGACTAAAGTTGTTGTTTAGAGATTAAATGAAGCAGATATGATGGGAGAAGCTCAGAGTTGGATAATGAGATAATCCAAGTTTATTTGAATGAAGCGTGCATATCAACGCGTATATTTTCTCCAGCAAAGACATGAAGATTGAAGTTTGCACACAATACATACAGGCCAGACGAGGCCCTCCCTAGTAAATCTTCCATCATGGGGGCCCTGAAAATAGTAAATAAAAAAATAAACTTACTGGATAAATTGCAGCAGTGCATTTAATAATAAAACGTGTTTAAATGAAAACTTTGTAAAGTGGGATACAAAAAAAGTATAGTCCATGTATAGGTTAAAAAATGGGATAAATCTATATCCCAAAAGATATGATATAACCTAGTATTGGTCAACTGATATCGAACAATTTTTTCTCTCACGTTGTAAATAATCTACCATTATTCTGCTAAATAAACTTTGTTAATGTTCCAATTGTACCAAATCAACAAGTGTTATTTCACTGCAATATTTCACTGTAGTTTTCGACACTAAGAAATAGATTGAAATATTAAATGCGTATATTTCAATCGATTTACAAAAATAAAATGTATTGGACTGTGGGTAAAGCAGTGCTGTTAACACTTCTATCTTTACAGCCGTAGTGTATTGTTCTCAATGATGTAAAGCTGTGATGTTAGCAGTCATGGCTGGTTATTACGATTTACCTGACCGTTCACTATCTGCCCCCCTCCACACACACACACACACACACACACAGTGTCCGACGGCTAGCTCACACCTACACTCTAACCTTCAAAGTGTGTGTGTGTGTGTGTATAATTAACTTCAAGGTCACGGAACAGGAGTTCATCATCGTGTCAAGACAGACTCATTCAAACTAGGTTACAACACTTCTCCATTCAGCCCCCTATTATATCATTCCCCCCACCCCACACGCCCCCCCCCCCTCCAATCCTCAGTTGCCGAGCTGTTGTCCAGCATCTTCAGGGCGAAACTCAACAACAACAACAACAACGACCACGACCACTGAAAATAACACCAGTGTCCAGTGTCCAGTGTTTTGTGTATTTTTTTTTTTACCGGAGGCCAGTATGTGGGCACATCTCTCTACCTTCCTAAACTGGCAGCCTCCCCCCCTCCTCTTCTAATTCTAAACCCGCCCCTGTATAATGTAATATCCCTCAAGCGCCTCTGTGGCACCTTTTAGCACCTTTCGAAACACGCCCCTCTCTTCAAGATGACACGCTTTCACAAAAAAGAAAAGTCTCCCCCCCCCACACACACACATCCTCCACACCCCCATCCACCCCCCCACCCACCACTTCACAATCAACACTGACCTGAAGAAAATAATCAGCAGTGGACTGAAGAATACACCGGTAGATAATTTCTCATTGTCCAGCATTGTCTGGCTAGTCGCGTGGCAAATGGTATTTTTTTCATTCTCTCTCCGGCCACCGGTGAAAAAACAGTATGGCGCAGGCTATCATTAGCAATAACAATTGGCTGGCCAAACATGTGTCCAGTCTGTACTGACCAGGCCTGTTGTCCGACCTAACGTCCTCTTTTCATCACCTTCCACAAAATGTGACTATTACATTGACACTTTTCTTCACCCCCCCCCCCCACCCTGTTATAATTTATTTTCTAGAAAACTTATCATTCCAGAAGTCAATTTTGAAATCATATTCTTCGAAAATGTCAATAAATTTTTGAGTCATGAAATCACACAACTTATCATAAAAGTTCCGTCTTTTTATACGGTCGTGAACTTTATCAATCCTACCACTACCATACCGCAACAAATATATGCACAAATGATACATTTGTATTATCCTGAAAATATATATATATTGTATTTATTCATGATTGAATACGTATTTTACTTATACTCTTCTGTAAGACGGTATGAGACCTGCATTCCGCCTTCTTGTTATGGGAATGGGAGGTTGGGGCTTATATTTAAATAATAATGGAATGCCCCTAATTTTAATATGTAGTTGTTGTATTTTGGTTCAGCGTGTCTGTCAAGTTACAGGTCGTTGTATCAGATTATAAGCAGCAAAGAATACTGTTTTATCATACAGAAACCAAAATCTCATGAGCCATTATAGAATAGGTTTACCGTATGTTTAATTTAGTCATTAGACCGAAAGATGAATTTAAATTAATTATACGTTTGATTGATGTTTCAAACGTATTACTATTTATTACGCGATATAGGTTCTGTTAATTTGTTGTGTTTTCAGATATGAGTATGTTTGACTGTATTTAACTGCTGGTATCAAGATTTTTAATATATTTTTGAATAATTTTTTTAAAAAATATAATCCTCGTCACACACGCGTACTGCGGTCACTCTGTAGAGGCTGGACATCGATAGCCATGACGTTATGTGCAAATCTCGGCCTGAAAGTGGCCGCAGGCCAGATGGCCACGCGACCTCCCTAGTTGCCCCCGGGATTCGATCTCATGTCAGACGCTAATCTCAACAGTATCTCTTCACAAGACCAGCCAGACACACAGCTGTCTCAACTTGCCACCCTCGGGGGAGACAGCACGTCACCAGTGGACCCGTTGGAAATATATCTGTCGTTAATATCAGTTTATATTCTGTTTGATATGTCTGTTACTTACATATGTTATGCAAACATTGAACCTATATAAATAAATGTATACTTTATTTTTGTATCTAAAAATCAAAAAAAAAATCAGTTTAGATTTAAGCTTGCAGCAAGTTTTATCCTACAATGAAATAGCCTGAATGTGATGAAAGATGAAACATACTGAAAGTATGTCGTAAATCTGACAATATCGTGAGTTGTGTAGGTGATAAATGGTTTCATAACATGACCGTGAGTTATGTTTTTGTCAAGATTTTCAGTACAAGCTAGTTGTTAAATTACACCGAACTTAATTTTTTTAAAGTATTTTTAGCCTGTATTTGATGCACTCGTTCAATTTGTCACTTCATGATAAAATAAAAAGATGAAAAAAACAACAACGTATTATTTGTATCCGTGATTCATATTCTTACTGAGTGGTTCTGAAAACTGTAGCTCGCGACCCAATGGTGTTTTTTGGAAGTGGGGCTCCGAAAATGTAATAAATAACTGAAAGTATTCCAAACTTTTGAGGCCCACGGCGCCAAGCGGATGAGGGGGCGTTTATATTTAAAAAACTGAACTACTTAAATGTTTCGTTTAGATGGCCTCTTTACTATCAGTTCCCGCACAAACAATCTTAGTTCCCGCACAGACAATATCAGTTTCTGCGCAGACAATATCAGTTCCCGCACAGACAATATCAGTTCCCGCACAGACAATATCAGTTTCTGCGCAGATAATATCAGTTTCTGCGCAGACAATATCAGTTTCTGCGCAGACAATATCAGTTCCCGCACTGACAATATCAGTTCCCGCATAGACAATCTTAGTTTCCGCACATGCAATATCAGTTCCCGCATAGGCTACGGACATTTATACTGAAACATTACCACCAGAACGGACCCTCCGAGTTCTTTGTAAAGCTTTCTTCTGGACACAACTTGAAGGTGGTTGGTTTTGGGGTGACCGACATACATTATTAAACTGACGGGTTCGTATTCAAGAGACTACAGTTACTGAAGTCCTCCGTGGTTTCCACCAATGCTAAGCCAGATTTGGTTACTGTGGGTTTTACCTAATGGAATGTTACAATATACGGGAGGCCCTCGACTTTCGCACATTCTACTTTCGCACAATTCGCTATTTCGAACATTTTTAAAAAAAATATATATTTTTTTAAATGTGTTTTTAGAATCGTCCGTAAAAGTGCTAGTGAAGCACTTTCACTAATTTCCGACTTTTTCCGTATAGCCGGTCTACGTAATTTCCGGCCTATACCCGGTCTTTCTCCGCCCTTGTTGTTCCCGAAGCAATCGTTTTTTGTAATGTCATGATCGCCATTTTGAAAGTGATTTAGTTGGTTATGTACTGTTTATGTTATTAATATTTCCCTCTACTTTCGAACATTCAACATTCGCACACACTTTCAGGAACCAATCATGTGCAAAAGTCGAGGGCCGCCTGTATAGACAAATATAAGTCACAGTCAATAAATAGGATAGTAGGATACAGTGGTAAACTTTGACCCGGAATTAAGGAAGCTGGTGCTGTTCTTATTATAATTTTATTTCTGTTGTTTTTGTTTAATTTTGTAGGGGTCCGATGAAGACATAAAGATGCTCTGAGGAGGGACGGGGAGGGGGGGGCTGGAAGGGGCAGCCCAGTTTGCCTATTCCTAAGAACGGCCTCGCTCGTTTCATTCAAACTTAATCAACATTGCGCTCACACTGCGGCCAAACTTCGTGGTTTGATTTCATTTTGCAATCATTACAGTGTTTTGCTCCTGTGCACTGGCAACGAATGCCAGTGTACCACTGGTGAGCATCGCGTTCTGCGTTGAAGTTGTCAGAGCTTCAGGCATACGTTATAGTAATCGTTCTATTGGTGTTCTCGGTACACATGCTGTTGAAGGAACTTTGGTGACTAATTAAAAAAAAATTATGGAAGAACAAAAATACTAAGTATATTTAATTGTGATTTTGGAAAAAGAAAATGACAGGATGTGGTAATAATATTCAAAAACGGTTTATGTGGCCATTTGCCGAAATAAAAAAAAATGGGATTATCTAACAGAAATAATCTATTCATTGGCACGCGTGTGTGTGTGTTTGAGGCTGCTCGGAGAGCCATGTGTGTTGTATTTTTCGTTCTGTGTGTGTGTGTGTGTGTGTGTGTGTGTGTGTGAATGTGTTTCACGTGTTTTATACGCATTAGTGTGCACAGACCCCCTCGTCCCCTCCCCCCCATCCCCGCGGATGTGTACACGCTCTGCGGATGTGTACATGTTCTGCGAGGCGGCTGTGTGCTGTCTATATCGCCATGTGCTTATTCAGGTGAGTCGCAAACTAATTAAACCAGGTGTTCAAGGATTAATTATCCAGGTGCGTCTCTGTTGTAGATCGATGATGCATCGTCAATCGAACACCCACCTGTACCGCACTCCGCTACCCACCACCCCGTTCACCCCTTCCCCCCCCCCCTTGAATGCGCCACAACGAGCTACAGACAGTTTGATATTTTTGCTGTTTATTTATACAAATATTTTTTCCGTCCCTTCCCTTTCCCCACCTGTCCTCACCACTGCTACTACTCCACCCATACATCCCCCTCACCCATCAGAAAATTCTGTACAATTTTCACGCCCTTCTTAAACGGACACCCCCACCTACACACCTTGCCTTTTCTCCCCCCCCAACACCACCCCCTCCCCTTTTATATTTGATAACGTACCCCACCCCCACCCCCAATGATCTAACCCCACCTCCCCCTTCAACAGTCTCCCTATTCTAATTAATTCACATTGTCATAATGAATGATAGCTTTGGATTAATCCAACTAAACAAGCGCGAAAACGGAATCATACACTTCCTGGACGGATTAACGTACCTTATCTCCTTTTTATATTTCACGTCTCAATCGGGAGACCGAGCTCAACCACAACAACAAACAAACAAAAAAATGTTCAACTCAGCTCACCGGTAAAAGTATTATGCAATGTGTGCTCCCACTACCAGAGACTCTGTTCTGTTGTCTTGATTATCACGAAGGGATAAAACTTTGGGGGGGGGGGGGGAAGCATGCGATAAAAAGGTTTTCATCCTAACAGTGTTCAACAGACTATATGATATGTTGACAGCTTCGTATATTGCATGGTCCAATATTGGATTAAAGTCATGAGCACCTCATCTTGGCATGGACTAATAGATATTTATTGTGTGTATTATATCCATTTGGAACATGTTGTGTGTGTGTGTGTGTGTGTTTTAGCCTCGATATAATGGGTACAGCAATAGGCACCTCATTCATACTCAGGATGAACCCCCATTTACTTAGCCAGGCCCGAGAATAGGATGGAGGTAGGCGAGGGAATGGGTTCGCAGCCTCTACATTGGCCCATGAAGCCCAGTGGGGGGGGGGGCATGTAGCGCATGACACCTCCTTACTGTAATTATAAAGTAATTTGAAAAAAAAATATTATTAATTTTTTTTGTTCTTTTTGTGTTTATGGGACCATAAGCCTTAAGTGTTCCAAACCTGGACGTTCAAGTTTTTCTCTGGGAAAGCCGTATGCTATTCACTTTTTAGATACCAGTGGTTTCACATTTTTGTACAGTGGCCGACACACAAAAAAAAAAATAAATTAATTATTCGTCTTCAAACCATCAAGAAGTCCCCCAAATCTGTAATGTGGCCTATTAATATATCCTATTCGTCGAGAGTGTTGGAATGAAAAATATAATTAAATTATCGGCCATAGGCGGCAACACATTGACATAGATGAGAACTTATCCCGATTTTTGAAAAAAATGTATTTATTTATTATTATCATTTCGGTAAAAAAAAAAAAACTTTAGTAAGGAAATTAATTGTGACTCAACGGAGACCACACCTACCTTTAGGTTACACGTTTGGTTCACAATTTGACCACCATTGTTTTAGGCTGAAGGCGATATCAATGAAAAAAAATAAAATAAAATATTATTTATCAATATTTATTAAATTTTTGGGAAGTATATATATATATATATATATATATATATATATATGTCATTATACCACTCATAATTGTCATATTTGATCACTGGTAAAGAAGGGGGGGGGGCAGAGCACTTACCACAAGACCTGAAACAATTAAATTGATGAAATAGGCCGAGCAGACGACCAAACGCGCGGAATTCAAATAAATTCAAAAAGGTCCGCTCGTATGGATAGGCAGACTATGCCATCCACTAGGGGAATTCTGGGGGTGTGGGGGAGGGGGCGTGGGTTCCAACTAGCTATGACTATAGGGCCCACCTCTGCCGCCTTGAGAGATACATCCACGGAAACTTATGAAGGTTCGGCCATCAAGGACAAGATGTTGTGTTAAAAATGCTTAATGGCACCAAGTCCACCACCTCCCCTACCCAGCCCCACGCAGCCCCACCCTTTTTGAATGTGTCGTTGAGAAACAAGTTTTATTTGGATTGATTTATGTTCAGCTGATGGGCTATAAACTGACGTATCCATGATCCTCTTCCCAGGGCAGTAAATATGTATGGGCTCACCAGAGGGGTGGGGGTCTTGCAGAATATACGGGTCTTGGTGGATCATTCACATTAGTTTGTGGGTGGTTGTTGTAATGGCCCACCCAACCGACCCTGTTTGGCCCGGGGCTCATAAGATCCGATTCCCCCGTCCCCCAGAATGTGAGTGGTACTTCATTATGAGCCTTAATGTGTTGATATCGCCACACACACACACACACACACACACACACATATATGCATATATATTACATATTACATATTACATATATATATATACATATTCATATACAAGTAAAACTACCGTTAATATTATTTACTTAAGATCACCATAATATTGTTGACAAAGTTCAGAATGTTTCTGTTTGAAAAATTAAAAAAAAAAGTAATCATATTAATCTAAATTATTTATATTTACCCATCATGTAAAACTATTCTATTTTATTCAATTTTTCAAAGGCATCAAAATTGCAGAAAAGTATTCAATATTTAAAAAAAAACGTTGACATTGCAATATATCCTATATCAATATTACATACGTTATCATTTGGTTTAAGCAATACATATTTTACATCTTGAAAAATAACATACATTTTACAAATGGAATACATAAAAAAATTGAAATCATTTCTTCCCCTTTTAAGTATAAATGAGTTTTCCGTAGTATTTTTTTGATATATATTTTTAAAAATACAAGTTTGCTTTATTGTTTAAAATCGTACAAAATTGAAACTATGTTAAATCAGGAGTTCCCGAAGTAGCTAAGAATTTGAAACAATTATATGAGATAAATACATCTAATTAAACCCAGACATGTAACTTTGTTTTAGCAGATTTTTTTGTGTCCCGTACGTCATGTATAAACCAACGATTTTTAATATTGTGGGTGTAATATCGTAAATATTAAGTGACCAACTTCTGTACTAGATCTATTTTCTTTAAAACTCTTAAAGGATTTTTATTGACGATGGGTGCTACGGTCTTATAGAAATAGTTCAATACAGTGTAGTGTTCTATTATTATTGGGATGCTGAACAGGTCACACACAAACTCTGTATTGCAATGTACAAACGACCATTAAATGAAATATATTTAACACACAAGCACTGTGTTTCAAACGACCATTAAATGTAACATCTTCTACACACAAGCACTATGTTTCAAACGACCATTAAATGTAACATCTTTTACACACAAGCACTGTGTTTCAAACGACCATTAAATGTAACATCTTTTACACACAAGCACTGTGTTTCAAACGACCATTAAATGTAACATCTTTTACACACAAACACTGTGTTTCAAACGGCCATTAAATGTAACATCTTTTACACACAAGCACTGTGTTTCAAACGACCATTAAATGTAACATCTTTTACACACAAGCACTGTGTTTCAAACGACCATTAAATGTAACATCTTTTACACACAAGCACTGTGTTTCAAACGACCATTAAATGTAACATCTTTTACACACAAACACTGTGTTTCAAACGGCCATTAAATGTAACATTTTTTACACACAAGCACTGTGTTTCAAACGACAGTTAAATGTAACATCTTTAACACACAAGCACTGTGTTTTTCAAACAAAGACTCAAATAACGTAACATCTTTTACACACTAGCTCTGTGTTACGATTACATTTCGCGAAATCTTTTTGTAATAAATCAATTCATATTGATGACAATTAACATAGTCACTACTATCCATGTTTATAACCAAATTGTCTGATATCAACTTAATCAATACTTAATCAATACTATCATCGTTACATTTGCAAAGTCATCCCAATCACCCCCCTCCTTTTAACCCTAACGTAATCTCAACATTATCTTTTTTTTGTGTGATTTACTATCGTTGGCTCTATCACAATTAATCAAAATAATTCACACTGTCACCATCTCTCATATGTTACAAAAGTTTAATCCGTTCGCATTATTGACTTTAAAAGAAAAGAATCAACCAAAACAAATCGGGCACAAACATTGAACAGTAACATGTATCAAAAGAACCTTTTTATCTTATTTTTTGTAACATTTCAAAATAATTGTTTACTGTTACCTAAAAGTGTCGAACCTAGGGATTTGGTGGCACGGGGGAGGGGGGGGCGGGGCTAGGCCTCTTTGGGGAGGCCCTGCAGTTTGACATTCGTCTCATGACATGAGATAATGGACTTAATATTTAATGTAAATATATTTTTGCCCCCCCCCTCAAACTGGGACCAGGGGGAGACTTTTTTGAATTTGGATCTCCCCTCCTCCCACCATAGGTGCGCCTCTAACACCTAATGTTTACATTATTGAAATGTTTCTTGCAGTAGCCACCTCTTATGATACTCACCCCCCTCCCTTTCTAGTAATGAAACCTACACATCAAACTGAACATCTAATTCTACATCTAATTTTACTTCTAATTTTCCTAATCGGTGTGTAAGGGGGTCAAATATTGTGTGTGTGTGTGCGCCATGGCGTGAGGAGATGTACATCTATTCGTGTGCACAACCTAAAAGGTAAATAGCCTTTTAACATTCGAAACTTTTGTGCACTTTGTTTGTTGTGATGTGTTTGTGCACTCTCCGCGCGCACACGCGCTTAAAGGGAACCACTTTTCTCAATCGCTCATGGGATGAGCAGTTAACATGTTACAGTTAGCGTTAAGGCTATAATTCAGGCACTAAGAGCTCTTAATTTAGTTGTGATCCTCTTACAGTGTAAATCACATACAGACTAAACATACAGAAATCATTTTTGTGTATGTTACGGGTCGGCGGCACATTTGAGTTTCATTAATAAAACATCTTTTATCATGAGTTATTTATGTTTTTTTTCCGTTGATGAAATACATTATTTTAATAAAATTTAAGCCTCGAAAAAACAGACTCTACCGTGTTGTTGGTTTTTTTTATCTATCTATCTATCTATCTATCTATCTATCTATCTATCTATCTATCTATCTATCTATCTATCTATCTATCTATCTATCTATCTATCTATCTATCTATCTATCTATCTATCTATCTATCTATCTATCTATCTATCTATCTATCTATCTATCTATCTATCTATCTATCTATCTATCTATCTATCTATCTATCTATCTATCTATCTATCTATCTATCTATCTATCTATCTATCTATCTGTCTATCTGTCTGTCTGTCTGTCTGTCTGTTTGTCTGTCTGTCTGTCTGTCTGTCTGTCTGCCTATCTATCTATTTATCTATCTATCTACCTATCTACCTATTAATCTATCTATAGAACCCTTCCCCCGAACAACAGATACAATATCTATTGAAATGGTCGATGTATGCACGGTGTCTAGACTTGACCGGTCCATGCTAATTGCAATGTCAAAGGTCATAATAATTTACAATGATATATAGTTATGGACGCGGGCAAAGTGACGGGCATTACGGAAATGGACACGCCGCCATTGATTAGCACTGGATTCGAATAAAAGGGACCAAAATATTGCCACATTATGTAGAATCAGTCTAACAGGAATTTTGACCTACTGTAAACTTTTCTGAATCGATGATATTCCGAATATTACTTTCAAAAATTAATATATTCCGAAAATGTCCATCTATGAATTGATGATATTTCCAAAGAATGATATTAATGTTTACAATTATTAACACAATCGGCTAACAGGATCATGAGATATATATAGCTTGTGTGATACTTAGCCGTCATTGGATGAAGAGATTGTGGATTATTTATGAACACTCTGGCAGTAAAGATATAAGTGTATATGTGTGTGTGTGTGTTGGGGGGGGGGTTTGATACAAATGCAGCTGTGACCAATTTTGGGATATTTAGGGAAATTGTGGTTGGAGAGTGCAAATGTACATTTAGGTTTGATGAAATAGTGTACAAAGTACTGTGACTGTGTCAAGCTAAATATCATACATTGTACACATTTACTTAATACACAATCATAAAACATTGTATTTTTTAAGGTTTCCCTTAAACGAATTTCTAGAAAATATCGCTAATGTATTTATTCATTTCAAACAGACCAGATGATAACTTCATTGAGTTTCGATAGATCAATGAAATAAATCTAACATTCCGATTGATTGGAGTTATAGTTTTGGAACAATTCTGATTTTGAATGATAGTGAAAGATACAATTTCCCAATTTACCAGAGGATCGTCTATGTATCTTGAAGCAGTAATGATACGGCTTTAACCGGGGGGGTGGTGCTTTCTGGCGGGCACTACGGAGACCTCCACCAAATTCAATAGTTTTTAATTGGAATAAAAAATCAGCGCCACTAGACATACTCAAACTAATTATATTTGTTTAGTTTTTCTTGACAGATACTCGCTATTAATACTCGTTCTGTATACAAAACAATATAATAGCCCCATTGAATTAATAAGGTTTCTAATTCGCATACAAAATAAACGCATGTTTTCGCTAAATCCTAGCAATGAAACTTGTAACTTCTAGCGATCATGTTTCTGCTTTTTTTTTCTTCATTTTTCCCATACCAAGAATAATAAACAAAATAAAAAAAACTTAATTGTTTTTGATATAAACATTAGAAACCTCAAAATCTGAAAACAAAAAAAAAAAAGATGTAAACATAAATAGATAATATTTGCCATAAGCTGAATGTCCTCCTTACCTCTTGGTGTTGAGCCACTTCTTGGTTATATTGTTTGTCAACAGTTACACAAGCTTGTCTCTGATGTATCTTTATGCTTAATTCAGTTATAAAAAATGCTAAAAAGCAAACAAACCAAAAAATCCAATAGGAAAATAAATCACACAGCTGCTGGATATATAGATATATGGATGTAAGATGTGTTACACTACAGTAACACCACAATTCGGTTATTCTCTTGCCGGTTGGCGTTCATTCATTTTGCATGTTCGCCATATTTTTTCACCCCAACTAAAAACACAGAATAACACTGAAATTAGTCCTATGCTTTGCCAGCTATCATCAACTATACGTTACGAACAAAATATTCACACGCACGTAAAACTATACGCTCAAAATGTATAATCTCCAAAATAAGAAATTCACACCCGCTTGTATGAACCACAAAAATATATGTATATATTTTTTTTTCTTCCTGTGGACTTGAATACTATACTTTTTTACACTTTCCTACTTTTTTTTCTTCTAAATTTTTCTGTCTATCTTTCTATCCTCGTTCATTCAACAAAACTAGCCGTGTTTACACACTGCACCACAGATACACTCGTTGGGGGCAAGAGACTCAAAACTCCAACCAAGACTTTTAGCTGTGAGGATATCGCCTCCCCTCTCTTTCTCTCTCTCTTTCTCTCTCGTGTTGTTGTCCCCACCCCCTTCCAACCACCCCCGCCCCTCCAACCCAACCCCATATTTCTCTTCCCACCACTCTCCTCCACCACTGGGTGGTGGCTGGTTCGACTTACGGGTTAAGCCACGCCTACCTCGTGACTTTGGTTGGTCGAGCACACGCGGTTCTAGCCAAGTTCATAGCGAGATGGATTTTATTTTTTCTGTTGTTTGCTTCTTTTTGAAAGGAGGCGGGAAAGTACAATCTCGCCAGATCCCTGCCTTTCCCGGGATTGACGCGAGGGCAGGACGTGTGAAATAGGGATGAGGGTTTAAACAATGAAAAGAGGCGGTACTCTAGGTTTGTCAATCACAAAACAGTCACACGTCACCTCTTGGTTGAACCTTGAATGTGCTCTCTCTCTCTCCTTCTCTCTCGCTCTCTCTCCCTTCCCCTTCCCCCACAGTTTTGTGTGTCTGTTGTATTTAAGGACATAATCTTCAAAACAGACATTTAGTAAAAGTGATACATAGATTAAAACGATAATTGTAATGGCTGCATTTTATTTACACATGATTTGAAAGTTAACAACAACAAAAACAAAAAATGACACCTATTAAAGTATTAAACTATTTTGATAATGATTTTATTTTTAAAAAAAAGGGGGCGGGGTTTAAAAAAACAAAGTGACATTTCACACTGTCTTGACTTCAAACGGAGCTTGTAGCTTTTTGTCTTCTGTACAAGAACACACACACACACACACACACACACACGCCAATGCGGGGCATCCAAGTAAGCTTGGCAAAGGGTGGGTCACTCGTGTGATACAGAAGCTTCTTCGACACTAGCGATCGAAACCTATTATATGTATCAGGAAGTCATGTGAGTGATGTACCCCTACTCCCCCTGCCACTCTCTACCCAAATGAAAAACGACAGTAAAGACAGTGGATATTCCCCAAATACAAATTGTTCTTCCTCTTTTGCTTCAAAAATCTCCATTTGTAAATTAGATTCTTTTTTGTTTATTTTGTTTGTTGTTATTTTACATCTGTCTTACTGTCTTACTGTCTTACTTCTTAACTTTATACATCCATATTTTAAGTATTTATATTTTTTGGCAAACTATGGACTGACTTTGAAAATAAATAAATAAATACGCGCCATAAATTACAAATAATTTAAGTAAATCTGTGTACTATGTATACCTAAGGTGGTCAAGTGGGTAGAGCGCTGGACTGTCGACCTGAAAGCCCCGGGATTAGTTCCTCTGTGAATACCTAAGGATTTCGTCCACGTCGTGATGAAAGTTGATAAATGTCCATCAAGTCCATCCAGCTTTAAATGGGTCACCTGACTTTAAGTTGGGAGGGGGAAGTGAAGGCGGCTGGGCGTTGTGCTAACCACACAATCACCTACATATGCCGAGGTTATAGAGACAGATGAATTCTACACTTCATCTGACCCGATGGCCCTATTGGGGCTAAGGATATTTAACGTATTCACTTAAATTAAGGCTGTAGTCCGGTGGTGTAACTAGCCTTAGTGCCATTCCTCCCACCCACACCGGGCAGCGGGACTGATTCTGAAATGATGCACATTTCCACCTAAAGGCCAGATGACGCCCATAGGTAAGTGCAGACCAAGAGTGGACAGTTCCTACCTAGTTAAACCAATGATGCTGACCATCCTGAGATGACCCCCTTGTGTCTGTATTTTGATCCCGTATTGAAACAATCACCACTTATGGGGTCATATTTTTTTTTGTGTGGTACAGGTGTGCAAATGTCTGCTATAGCCAAGGCGGCAATGACCAAGGCTGGCAATAGCTGGACATGGTTCAATGTCCGTCCTCAAAAAGCTCAAAACTACAGCAAAGATCACTGCAGCACATTCTCCGTCCAGCCAGCAAACCGCAAATTGAGATTTTTTTCTAACTGGGAACGCCGGAAGGGTAGCGTGGGTCTTGCGGGCGCCAAGGGCGCTGAACTAGACAGGGGCGTCAAAATAGCATTGTTAAATGTGGTCACTTTTTTTTACACTTTTTATTGAGGGGGATCTGGATTGTGGGGATCTGGATTTTGCTGGCAGAGGCGTACCTAGGGTGGGGGGAAGGGGAGGTCCAAATTCGAAAGTGCCCCCGGGCCCCAGCTTAAGGAAGCCCCCAAATTTATTTTAAATTAAATATTAAGTACATTATCTCATGTCATGGTGTCGAATGTCAAAATGCAGGGGCAACCAAAGAGGCCAAGCCCCCCCCGGGCCCCCAAATCCCTAGGTTTGGCACTGTTGGCTGGTATACCTAACTAGTGCACTGGTCGTATGTCGTCTCAAGTTACGTCCTAATTACTGCATTGGTCGTATGCCGTCCTAAGTTACGTCCTAATTACTGCATTGGTCGTATGCCGTCCTAAGTTACGTCCCTAATTACTGCACTGGTCGTATGCCGTCCTAAGTTACGTCCTAATTACTGCATTGGTCGTATGCCGTCCTAAGTTACGTCCTAATTACTGCATTGGTCGTATGCCGTCCTAAGATTACGTCCTAATTACTGCACTGGTCGTATGCCGTCCTAACTTACGTCCTAATTACTGCATTGGTCGTATGTCGTCCTAAGTTACGTCCTAATTACTGCATTGGTCGTATGCCGTCCTAAGTTACGTCCTAATTACTGCAATTGGTCGTATGCCGTCCTAAGTTACGTCCTAATTACTGCATTGGTCGTATGCCGTCCTAAGTTACGTCCTAATTACTGCACTGGTCGTATGTCGTCCTAAGTTACGTCCTAATTACTGCATTGGTCGTATGCCGTCCTAAGTTACGTCCTAATTACTGCATTGGTCGTATGCCGTCCTAAGTTACGTCCTAATTACTGCACTGGTCGTATGCCGTCCTAACTTACGTCCTAATTACTGCATTGGTCGTATGTCGTCCTAAGTTACGTCCTAATTACTGCATTGGTCGTATGCCGTCCTAAGTTACGTCCTAATTACTGCATTGGTCGTATGCCGTCCTAAGTTACGTCCTAATTACTGCATTGGTCGTATGTCGTCCTAAGTTACGTCCTAATTACTGCACTGGTCGTATGCCGTCCTAAGTTACGTCCTAATTACTGCTTTTGTGGTCATATGCCGTCCTAAGTTACGTCTAATTACTGCACTGGTCGAATGCCGTCCTAAGTTACGTCCTAATTACTGCACTGGTCGTATGCCGTCCTAAGTTACGTCCTAATTACTGCATTGGTCATTAAATAATGCCGTCCTAAGTTACGTCCTAATTACTGCATTGGTCGGAATGCCGTCCTAAGTTACGTCCTAATTGCTGCATTGGTCGTATGCCGTCCTAAGTTACGTCCTAATTACTGCATTGGTCGTATGCCGTCCTATGTTACGTCCTAATTACTGCATTGGTCGTATGCCGTCCTAAGTTACGTCCTAATTACTGCATTGGTCGTATGCCGTCCTAAGTTACGTCCTAATTACTGCATTGGTCGTATGCCGTCCTAACTTCCTAAGTTACTTCTAAACCACTGCATTGGTCGTATGCCGTCCTAAGTTACGTCCTAACTCTGTTAAGACATACAATTATCTGTGGCATTCAGCCACTTGACACACACACACACACACACAAACAAGTCACAAAGCGTTTTCTAAGTTGACAAGTTCACTCGGTACGATGACTTCTTTGACAGACACAAGCAAATAGGTTTTAGTTTAAATAAAACAACAAACAGATATATCAGTACACGTACAAAAAAGAAAGTTTTAGTTTCAATCAGATTTAAAAGAGCAAGAGTTATCGAACTAAAAATGATGGCTGGAGACAGAGTGAAAATAAAATACGGCTATCTATCTGTCTGTCTATCTGTCTATCTATCTATCTATCTATCTATCTATCTATCTATCTATCTATCTATCTATCTATCTATCTATCTATCTATCTATCTATCTATCTATCTATCTATCTATCTATCTATCTATCTATCTATCTATCTATCTATCTATCTATCTATCTATCTATCTATCTATCTATCTATCTATCTATCTATCTATCTATCTATCTATCTATCTATCTATCTATCTATCTATCTATCTATCTATCTGTCAGTCTATCCATCTGTCTGTCTGTCTGTCTATCTATCTGTCTGTCTATCTGTCAATCCATCGGTCCTGTTTGTCTATCTATCTATCAGTCAGTCTGTTTGTCTGTCTACATATCTATCTATCCATCATTCTGTCTGTCTATCTGTCTGTCTGTATATATGCCTGTCCATCTGTTTGTCTGCATTATTTGCAGTAATACGTTTTTGATGGTGTGTGTATCTGATGACAGCGTGCACCTGATGTTGACGGTCCTTCCCATCTTCAATTCCCCCCCTATCCCGGCCCCAGATATAAAATTCTGTGGGGACGACAAACTGAAGGTTAGACTCGGTGGCGTAGCTAGGTAAGGATGAAGGGAGCCGGTCATGCCGTGGTGGTCGGCACCCCATTCTACTAGGGACTAACATGTTCACCTCTTTTGAATACTTTTCGGAATAGCAACGGGGCGGCATTGATTCAACATGGGGCTCCCGAACGACTTACAGCAGTTACATTAGTTAGTTTGTAGTACATTAGTTAATTTGTAGGTCATTAGTTCGTTTGCAGTACATTTGTTAGTGTGTAGTACATTAGTTAATTTGTAGTACATTAGTTAATTTGTAGTACATTAGTTAGTTTGTAGAACATTAATTAGTATGTAGTACATTAGTTTGTTTGCAGTACATTATTTAGTTTATACTACACAAAATGTGACTGAGATCAAATAATTATAAGGAGTCATTTAAAAAAAAAATATGCGCTTCGATTGTTTAATTAATTACTAAACTAACTGTTATAATTTGCTAATCACGAATAAGTCACGTGATGTTGGTTTGTTAGTTTTTTTTGTTTTTACATAATATATAGAACGTAGACCACAATAGACCACAATAGACCACAATAGACCGCAATAGACCAACAATTGTACCGCTTTTATCAGGTAATAATGCTGCATGTTTTATAGTGTCACGATTAAAATATTCAAATTTTAAAAACCGTATTTGTTTCTCTTCTCAGACACTATAAGTAAGTCTAACTGCTACGGTTTACAATTGCATTTCGTCGTATCAGGGTTTTGTACAGTGAACAAATTCACTGGTATTCCAACCTTTAGCGCTACTTTCATGTAAATAAAAAGAACTAAATTCCTTGTCCGCATCTCAACTGAAGTATGTACGCGGACACGTGACTGCATCCATCAAAATGGCGCCGCACGGTGTAAAACTTGGTCATAACGTACATTTTGTATTTCCTCGCTCGCTCCCAACACAACATATTTTTTTCATTTTACTTTTTTTTAAATTTTCTCTTCTATAATTTCCCACCCGTTTAAAAAAAAAAATTAAAAATAAAACAAACGTTTTAGTCAAAAGGGGGGATAATTAGAAATCCTTGTTTGTTCAGTGGGTTATCCTTTTGATGATATAACATTGGGAAATGGGGGATTGCGTGGTGGCGGAGAGCTGGGGTATGGGGGATGGATGGGGAGGGGTTGAAAATTTAGATTGAGCTGTCTTGATGCTTAGCCCCGCTGGTGATGGATACGCCAGTGCCACATACAAGATTATATTAAAACATACACTGCCTGATGTATAGGTGTCCCGGGGGGGGGGTGAGGTGAGGGGTGGAAAGAGAGAGAGAGAGAGAGAGAGAGAGAGAGAGAGAGAGAGAGAGTAGATGAGACAGAGTGAAGATCTTTTGGGTGGAAGTCGAAGCAAAAGGGGTAAGCCCTTGTAAAACAGTGATGTAGCTTTCTTCAGACATCTTATTTTTTTTTTGTGTCTGTCACTGTTGATCCAATGGGAGTTTTACTGTATCAGCATAGAAAACAATGCATCTTCTTGGTTGTTGGACATTTCTTCCTCCCGGATTCAAACTCAAACCAAGTGCCCGGTCAGACTATTTTCATGTTTCCCAAAGTAACTAACCAACGTCATTTTTTTAAATTATTATTATTCAAAATTTCTTGTCCATTCTTTCGAAATAAAATCTATAAGTCCACACTCGTCAACTTAGTGCACCGGTCACTTTGTCCATCCTGTGACGTAAGAAGGTGTTAAGGGGGGGTTAGGGATGGAGGGTTGGGGCACTCAGAACATGAGCCTATCTAGTTCTCTCACACTAGTTCTTTGTACGGTAGGGCTACTTTGTCCAGTGGGCCTACACTGCCTAGTAGGCCTCCTTTGTATAGTGGGCCAAATTTTTATGGTAGGCCTTACTTTGTCTGGCGGGGATATTTTGTATGCTGTGCCTACTTTGAATGGTTGGCTTACTTTGGCTGGTGGCTTTACTTGGTTTAGTTGGTATTAAAGGTAGCGCTAATAGAGATAAAGATCATTCTATCAATAAGCTCGTGTCATAGCATACGTTTTATAATCTAATAAAATAATAGCGATTTGGGTTCTGCGTTAAATCGAAAGTAAAGAATTGATATAACAGTATTCCAGTTTAAAATACAATCATGAAAATATCGGATCTGCCCGAAACCAAAAAAATAACCTAGCATACCGATCAAGCCTAAGGGGATATAACTATATGCAAAGGTTTTTCAGGGTACAGCTAGTCATAAACTAATGAGATTCACGTCAATTACTATAACTCATTAATGTGGATGAGTTAAATTTGAGCATACATACGAATACAATGAGCATCATGAGTTACTCACACGTTGAAATCAGGTCGCAGACAGGTACATCAGTAAAGGGGGTTCTTAAAACAGAATTAGCTGTACCTATGGACTTAGGGGCAGCACTGAATTGAATGATAGAATCAAATCGTAAATTAAAAAAACTCACAAAGCCATATACTGAAAAGATCGAAACCAAATCACTGCGTCGTTAAAGTAAAGCGTACTACACGCGAAGAGTAACAATGTAAGCCCCGAGATGGTAGATGTACGACAATGTACTTGATACGTATGGGCTCACAACGGTTACCGTGTATCAAAACTCACACCCCCCCACCCCCAACCTCACTCCATAGAAACACGCCCGGCTAATTTGTTACCGCCAACGCCTACAGGCGTGACAAGCGGTATCTTAAATGAATTATTATTTACACACATACACACACACGCAAGCGCGCGCACCCTCCCCTCTTCTTTAAGTGGTCAGCACCGTACAGGCCTGAAATCACCGGTACGCTTGTTCCTGACATCTCTGAACTGTCATGCACCGAAATGCACTATCAGGCTACTGGGAATATCCGTAAAGAGAGAAAGATAGATAGATAAACAAAGGGAGAGAGAGAGGGATAGAGAGGGAGGGAGGTAGGGAGGGAGAGAGGGAGAGAATGCAAACCGTGTGACTTTCATATGACACCTACTTAGCATTCTGTCATGTCCGCTTATCAGTGTTCTCTGTGGGAATTCCCACTTTAACATCATTTAACAACAGATAGTCCACACAGGGAATGGGGAAGGGCTCGGCCAACCGGAGGGGGGAGGGAGGGTGTGGTGGAGGGCAAGACGAAGGAAGGGAGAGTGGGTCCAAAACACTCTCTCGCAACACACAAAGATAAATGTTACTGGCTGACCAAGGGAGAGCAGATGAGCTCTGGAATTACGCCGAGAGATGGCGCTTCCCAACAATTAAAGAAGCTGATAACAAGATAGCATATTTCAGGGAATTTAAAGGATTTTATGTTGACTTACGGTTAGTTTATGTCATCCGAAGAGTGTACATATGTGTAGCCTTGCTGGGTCACTGTATATCGATACATTGCTGGGTTAATGTATATCGATACATTGCTGTGTCATTTTATATCGATACATTGCTGGGTCAATTTATATCGATACATTGATGGGTCAATTTATATCGATACATTGCAGGGTCAATTTATATCGATACATTGCTGGGTCAATTTATATCAATACATTGCTGGGTCATTGTATAACGATACAATAACCATTTCTACGGCCGCAGGTTGTGGACTAAATTGTCTAATGGAAAAAGTCCATGCCTACAAGCGCCATTGTTGTTATTAGTTTTCATTTTTTACCCAACGGTAGAAACCTTTTTTTGTACATAGCGATGCGCATTCTTGATATGATATAAATATGTTCCGTGACAGGGACTCCTTGGCAATGTGGTAGAGCACCAGACTGCTAACCTAAAGGTCCCGGTGACTGCAAGGTTCCTCTCTAGTCCGATCAATGTCCCTAAGTCCTCCCAGATTACAAATGGGTACCCGACATTTGTTGGGGAAAGTAAAAGTGACCGGGCCATTGTACTGTCCGCACAATCCCATTGAAGTAGCCATTGCTGAAAAAACAGAATTGTTCGATGATCTGTATAGAGTTTTAAAACAAATCTTTAGTTTTTTACTTTACTTTACTTTACACTGTGGTATCTGAGAGTGTTGACGAGACAAAAGCTATAAATAGGGCTGACAGATAGCTTTTGGGTATTGAGAAGGTTGTGGAGGGGGGGGAGTTATTTAAACAATACAATAACAACAACAACAACAACAACCGAAATCTTGGGGGAAGGAGGGAAGGGTGTATATCTCTCACACACAGACGTACTACAATCACAAAGCGAGGCCAAAATATGATTTGAGTCACACGTTTTAGTCATACTACTTTTGTTTGTGATACAATCGGTTTATCATTTTCCATATCTAGAGTTATTATTATTATTATTATGGGGACAGAATATTATAAAAATGTAGATTTTTCCATCCGTGAATCATCAGTTTATGAGATTAGCCATTGTAAATCTGAATGTGGATCTATACAGCTGGTCTGAATGTTAATCCATGATCTGAGCTTATTATGATTATTTTAAATGATGCATATATATATATATATATATATATATATATATATATATATATATATATATAAGTGGCGGATAAAGACATACACAGTGAAACGATGGTTAGTCAACGTTCACACTGTGCTCTCGTTAGGAACAATAACTTAGTATCTTTTACTGCAGCGGCTCTCAGTCGTTTTTGTTTTTTGCGACTGTACCCTAAAGGGTACGAAATTGTGTCCACGGGTACCCCCCCCCCCTCACACATGCAAGTTCGCGAATAAATAAATGTACTAATGTTCATAACGCGATGACTTGGGTCACGTGATCTGGTGACGAGTCGTGGAGCAAACTGGCAACCTTCCTCAAACTCTTGGTTGCTTTAAATTAAATTAAATGTCGCTGCGTACACCCTGCAGAACCTTTCGCGTACCCAGTGCCGAACCTAGGGATTTGGGGGCGTGGGGGGGGCTTGGCCTCTTAGGGGGGCCCTGCATTTTGATATCCGACATCATGACATGAGATGATGTACTTAATATTTAATATTAAAAAAATATTTGGGGGCTCCCTTTAAGCTGTGGCCCGGGGGAACTTTCAAATTTGGACCCCCTACCTAGTTACGCCTCTGCCCGTACCCCTGGGGGTAAGCGTACATAGGTCCCGCGTTGAGAGAACCGCGTTTTTAGTGGGTTTTTTTGTTAAATGAAACTGACGTCAGAATCCGGAGCGTGTGTTGGGTATTTGAAAACAAAAAAAACTTACAAAAATGCTTTTGGGGGGTGGGGGGGGGGCGGGCTAGGCAATGGCTACTATCACGGCCCTTTAATCATCACTTTAAATACTCGAAGGGGCCTTTTTTTTTATTATAAGGGGCCCTAGGCAGTTTCGTCAGTCTCACTTCTGAGTACTCAAGACTTTCATTGTTTTTACCAACATTGCGTTGGCGAAGGGGACATAACCTAAACAATACTTTTTTTAAAAGATCAGTTCCCAAGGGCAGGCAACTGGAAAAACAAGTATTGGTTTCAGAAGGACGAGAGGGTGATGATAACAAAATATTGACACTTTCCTGTAACCAAGGACGCTGTGGGTTGTTGTTCCCCCCACCCCCCTTTCGGCTATTCACTGAACTTGTCCCTTTGCTGGTAACACCGTTAGTACACACTCATATATCGTACATCCATACTGCCTATATCTCTGTACACATTTACACTCAAATGACGTTTCTCCATGACACAGCACACCACGGTATCACAATTCAATCATTTATGGATTAAAAATAAACAATACTGTTCTTACGTCCAGCGCCGAACCTAGGGATTTGAGGGGCCGGGGTGGGATTGGCCTCTTCACGGGCCCCTGCATTTTGACATTCGACATCATGACATGAGATAATGTACTTAATATTTAATGCAAAAAAAAATTGGGGGCCCCCCTCAAGCTGGGGCCGGGGGCTTTCGAATTCGGACCCCACCTCCCTCCCCTCTCTAGTTACGCCTCTGCTTATGTCTTTGGGGGCCCTAGGTAAAACTTCAAAGATAATTGAGGGCCCTATATTAAACTGCATGACGGGGCCCTCATAATATAATATTTTTTGACATTAAAATTATATGGGGCCCCTTTGGAAGTAGAGACCCTAGTTTAGCCATCCATTAGAAGGCACCCTAAAACCGTCTTTATCGTACTTTAGAAAAAATACATTTGGAAGCAGCTCCGTAGCGTGAAAATTCAGCAGGGGCCAGGCATTCTACAGCACGGGCCAGGCAATAGCAGGGGAGGGCAGGTAATACATTTTACTAAGTAGAGCAAATAAGCAGAGGGGGCCAGACAAAACGCAGGGGGAGCCCGGCCCCCCTGGCCCCCCCGCACACTACGGGCCTGTTTGGAAGACAAACAGAAATATTTTATTAATGACCGGTTTAATGCGATAAACACTTAATCTTAATTAATCACATTCAAATTAACACTAACTCTTAAAAAAAAACAGAAACTGTTTAAACTTCGACAATCAATTGTACTACTCCTTTATTAAATGCAGCAATTTAATAATACATGTTCAAAAATGTATTTAATACATATTCCCTAAGTCCTAGCGGTCCATCGGGGCAGATGAAGTGTAGAATTCATCTGTTTCTATAACCTCGGCATATAATGGGATTGTGTGGTTAGCACAACGCCCAGCCGTGTTTACTCCCCCCAACTTAAAGTCAGGTGACCCATTTAAAGCTGGGTGGACTTGACTTGTGGGACGACATTGTAACAAATTTCACCTGGATAAACTCAGATGGCTCTCACAGAGGATCGAACCCAGGACTCTCGGGTCGACAGGCGAGTATCATCACTATACACCACTCGGCCATCCGTCCCACAATACGTATTAAAAATATAAAAAAAAACGGAATAATATGCTAGTATTCTTCTTCGTGATCTCACTTAAACATAATTTATAGAAAACGTTCAAGTGATATGCAATGTCTGCTGGGTGTAAACATTTCGGTATAAATAACTGACTGTTTCAGTCTTAAATCTGTTGTCATAATCGCCGAGACTTCGGTCACCACACCTGACCGATCAATCAAATCTTTTCGGTCTGCCAGTTTAAAGTATGCCTTTTACTGGAGATGAAGTTTTAAATACCTATCACCTTCCATTTAACGGTTTATAAGTACATGGTCACATGGGCGTATTCATGGGGGGGGGGGCAGGGGGCATTTTGAAAAATGTCATATAAGAGGGAGGCATTTGCTCCCCCCCCCCTTACATTTAAAAAAATGTCATAAAGTTGTTATTTGCCTCCCCCCCGGAAAATTTTTGCCCCCCCCCTGGAAAAATTCCTAGCGACGCCCATGC
>JAGDYQ010000001.1:27011014-27027460 GCA_021962125.1 Bulinus truncatus
TATCTATCTACCTATCTATCTATTTATCAATCTATCTATAAATATATATCTAATCTTCTATCTATTTATATCTTTTATAGATTTTTTTCTATTTATCATCCTATATCCCTCCCCTCCAATTCTCTCTCTCTCTCTCTCTCTCTCTCTCTCACTCTCTCTTTCTCACAACATAATGTACACCATATGCCAACATACAAATAAAAAATAATGATATTGAATCGCATGTTTGAATTTTTTTTTTCTTTTTTTTTTTTAAAGCGGATCAGATTTTACTTGTAATCTGCAGTGACTAATCCAATCCATCATCATCAACAGGGATTATCTTTTGAAAAAAAAAACAATAACAATAATCTATTTCACAGAACTTCTTTTTTTTCAGATTTATTATATTTATAATTAATATTCATCGCTAAAGACTTAAGGGCGTTGACCAATGCGATGAAGAAGGTGGGTGTGTTAGAGGGATGATATATTTATTTTTTTATTCTGTGGGAGGGGGGGTATGGGGTAGAGGAGAGTTGAGAACATGTTGCGAAAAAATTTATAATACATCACGTTCTGACATATGAAATAAATGTTTGAGGTGGGGAGGAGAGGGGGGGCGGGGGCGCAGTTGGTTTGGGGAAGGGTGGGGGGGAGTGGTGTGAATCTCGTTTATCCTCTAGTTTAAAAGATTTAAGCACCCCTCGCCGTAGGAGGGCGCTTGTAAGCGCAACCATATGTGGTCCCCCCCCCCTCTCTTATGTCTATACCATATGGTGCACGCGCTGTACAATGATGTGGGGGGTGTAGGGGGTGAGAAGAGAAGGTAGGCGGCCGAGTTGAGCGTTTTAGCAAAATCGATAAGGACCAACTCACCCACAGACACAAAGGACCAACTCACCCACAGACACAAATATGGACACACAACCGCACACGCGCACTAAGAACAACGAACCCTCGATACATACAAATGGTCCAACTCACCCTACAAACAAAATACACACTCACACATACACACTCACACATACACACAAGGTATGACACCACGGCTCGTTCAAGAGGGCCACTCGAGTGATTTGTATACATATAAATATATATACATTTTATACATACACATATAGAGGGGGGAGGGACCGTTGCGTTTACGCCCAGCGGGTCTCGGGTTATTCAAAATGACATTCACTTCAAGGAAAGGCGCATGCGTAACAATTCAGCCCTCGCTAAGTGTGAGCACACACACACACACACACACACACACACATAGTGTATACTTGGAGAACACCTGGCCCACCCACCTGAGATGACAGTTGAAGTGGTGGTAGGAAAGGGGGGGGAGGGGGAGGGTGTGAGTAAGAAACCGGTAAAAATAGTTTTAAATTAAAGCCGCACAGATACAATGGAGCAACTGGCATCAAAATATATTTACGAACGCATTGACGAACGCACAAACGAGCAGCCAAATGAACGAATAGAAAAGGGGGGGGGGGGGCGGCAAAAGATACTTTATTTTGCTTGTTTAGAAAAGCAATTTGACTTGTCGCATGCAATTTAAATATTTTCACTCCTTTGAAAAAATACAAAAGCAAATAAGAACATTTTATTTCCCCGTTCTACACACGTTAAGTTGGAGACAATTATTGTTACCAAACATATTTCCGCATGTGCTATATATTACCTTAGGCGGAGACATCGGTTTGAATATATCACTACATTTCGTATATTGCTTCCGGGTGTCACACTTCCCCACCCATCCATCGTCATAGTTTATCATGGGGTGGGGGGGGGCGGAATCCCCCCGGGAGGTTGACCTGGAGATGAGTCCCCTGGTAGTTACTGGGTGCCTGGCGTGAGTCTCTGCTTGGTGAGATCATTTTAGAATGGCGTGACACAAGCTGAAGGTTTGGGAAACAGTGTTGTACAAGTTTAGTGCAAGTGGAACATTTTTGTGCTATCCGATTATTTGTTTGATTGTTTGTTTTAGGCAACCTCGTGCATGGAGTAAGTACACTTGCAGTGTTGTGTACTCTTGAGATAAAAAAAAAAAACACCAGATCACAGGTATCGTGTGTCCCAGCTGACATGTTTTGCTTTTTTTGTTGTTATTCAATTTTACTCTTCAAAGGAGACATTAAAGTTATGAATATCGCAATCAAAAAGTTATGGATAAGTGGTCTTTACGTAAAAAAAACATACAACCACATACTACTACACAAATTAGCAGAGCACGTATACACACATACACACATATACTACACAAATTAGCAGAGCACGTATACACACATACACACATATACTACACAAATTAGCAGAGCACGTATATACATAAGAAGATGTACCACTACAACACACATTAGCACATATATAAGTGCAGTGTATTTAATAGTATTACAGATTTTCTGTTTGTGTGTGTGTGTTTGTGTGGGGGGGGGGAAAGGGGGGGGGGAATGTATTCCTATTATGAAACCCGATGTACTCCATACATCCTCAGCCACAGAACGTGTGTCTCTCGTTACACCTCCTCCCCCCGCCAATTCTCTCCCCCTTACCACGGTTTGCCACTCGATGACAAGTTCAGTCAAACACGACGGAGATCAAATGCTCGAGTAAACCAGCGGTCCTCACGTCGTTGAGAAAAAAAAAAACACACACACATACACATAAAAGCACACAACCAATACCCCCCCCACACACACACACAGACATACACGCCCCACGGCCCCCAGAATGTCTTTAAAACATCTGTAGCATTAAGTTCTGCCAGAGTAGAAACACACTACTGTTTTCGACTTATGGAGGGGGGAGGGGGGAGTGGGCGGATGGTGACCGTCGGGAAAAGGAAAGAGGGGGGTAGGAAGGCTTTTCTTCTTTCTCTCTTTTTCTTTAATACTAATCCAATATTCTTTGAGACGATCGTATGGTAAAAGTTGTAACTTAATTTCGACTAAACCTTTCAGGTAATTCAAGATAGTTAGGTCTTTAAAAAAAAAAAAAAAAATATGAGCGTATTATTCTCTGCCACCCTCCACTCCCTTGTTTCCACCTGATTTCTTCACCGCTGTGCATCATTTCTTATTCTTCCCCCTTCTCCACCCGCCTTCCCTAGCTTCCTCAGAGACATCGCTCGTATAATGACGTATAACTACTTCACGGTTATCTTTAAAAGCACTTACCAACATTTGTGAGTGTGTGTGGGGGGGGGGATAGGGGGTGGCGTGGATTCGGGGGAAGGGGTTCGCTGGCTTGGCGCCCCGTCGTTGGATGTCATTTTTTTTTTGTTGCTGCTGTGATGTTTGATGATGTTCCTACATGAGGTTTTGCAGCAGCCAGTCGATTTTGAGGGGGTTGTGGGTGGTGGTGTGGGGGGGGGGGAGGAGGGACAGATCAGGTGAACGATTAAACTGGGTACCCCCCCCCCACACACACATATACCCCACCCCACCTGGAAGACCGGCTCTGCCTTGACAATCAAAGCGCGTGGCCGCTCACAACATTGGACACCCCCTCACCCCCCACCCATTCACGGTCTATCTGCTCACGTGTTATTGCAATTTCAGACAAGTACTTTTGGTGTTACCATATAATGCTGTTTGCGTTTTAAATTTTCTGTCTATCAAGGCCCCGTGATGAGGTTTGTCCATGGGCGTAGTGTGGAGGGGAAGAGTGACATGAGGGGTAATCTTCCATTTATTACTCAATGTATATATATATATATAGTGTCCCCCAGATTGTGGTGTCTGTAGCAGACAAAGGGAGATAATAATTGTAGCTGTTTAAATAAATGCTCAGTCGACCCAGAAAAAAATCTCTTAAGATTGACCTTGAAGTTGACCTGGTCTGTTACCTGATCCTCTAACGGGGGGGGGAGGAAACCATAATTTGGCGATCAAAGAAAGAAACACCTTATGTGCCCCTTTCTTGATCTCAGTTTTATTTATGTTTTAATTCTCCACACCCCCCCCCCCCCCAGCCTTAACGCATGATTTCATTTTGTCAAAGAACAATATATTGACGGTTAGAAGTATGATAATGCTTGTAAAATAAAACTGTTTAAAAAGTATCTGAATTTAATAAAACATGTGTTCCGTCTCAGGCAGGCGTCTTCTAGATTTGAACTGAGCGCCTGTACATTCGTGTAGGTAGAGTCTGACTGAGAGACCACCTCTGGCCTCAAAACTAACAAACAATCATTGTTTAATATTTTTTTTTTTTAATTTCATTTCTACCAACACACACCACTCCCCCACAAAACACATACCGCATTTTTTTCTGTATGATGAAACAGTCGCTCGCATCTCTATTCTTCTCTCTCTTTCTCTCTCTCTCTCTGTCTCTCTCTATCTCTCTTTCTCTCTCTCTCTCTCCTCTCTCTCTCTCTCTCTCTCTCTCCTCTCTCTCTATCTATCTCTATATATCTCTTTGTAGTCAGATTATATTTTATTGGGTGCCAAATTTTCTTGCCTTTCTCACCTTCTTGCAATGTTACAAACAAAAAAAAAAATATACGTCCACCTCCCACCCCCTCCCCTCCCTAAACTTCTATCCCGTCTGGCATGACATGTATGTACTTATAAAAGTGTCTTGCTGGAAAGCATTAAACGCATGATGCATGATACCGGTGAAAAAGAGTTGGTTGAGGAGGGAGAGGGAGGAGAGGGTGGGGGTGTTTCCCTTTGTGTCCCCCCCTCCCCCCCCCTCCATCAGTCCATGTCCCTCTCTTGTCTTTTACTGGATGTTTTATGGATTTACACGTTTCTAAAGTTGTTATTGTGTGGATGTGTGTGTGTGTGTGTGAATGTATTCTTCTGCCTTCTGTTAACTTCTAACCCTGTATATATATATTTAAGTATATTTATTTTATTATCTTTCTCTCGCCTTCTTGTTTTCGGTGATCGCTGCGAACTTCTCACACCACCCACTGCTCGTAACTCCACAGAACTTTTGAAGCTGATACTTCAGGTGTTGAATTTTATTTTTATGCTTTGTCGATTTTTTATGGGCCCCTTTTTTATATTTATTTTTCTTTATACATATACATGCATTTTGGTTGTTTTTATTTTTAAAGAGCTGAAAGAATCCTAGTTGAAAGTATCGGCCAATGCGAGATTTTAGATAAAGTAAGGACAAAAGGAATGATAGATTGTTCCTGTAAATATACCTTGTGATGTACGTTCCGTCTGTTGAGCTAGACTGTTCTAATTATTACCTGATGGATAATTTATTTAAAGTTTCATGAATTCTGTTAAAAGAGAATTTCATGTTAAATTCAATACCGATCAATGGAATTTGTGTAATACAAAGGGTAGAACGGATGTCGTTAGAAATCTCTAGAAACGAATGCATGGGGAGTGGGTGCCAGTGGCGCTAGAACAAAAAGATATTTAAAATTGTACTCAGTGGTGAATATTTAATTAATATATATGACAAAATATGTCAATGTTATTTCGAAACATAATGGCGAAGAGCGTAAATATCTTTGTGTATTGAAATGAAATATTGAAATACACGTTATCATCATATCTTATGTGACTAATTTTCGAAGTTCCGCGTGTGTTTTCCTCACTAGCCACCCCCACTCCCCAATCCTCCTTCCTCCCTCCCCCCCCCCACGACCTAACGCCTGTATTACCCTCTTTCAAACGTGTTCCCTTCTATTTCCACGACGCTGACTCCCATCCTACGGGGAAGACCGTCAAATCTCCCGTTCACTTGTCCCCACCCGTAGTTTGCTCCCTGGCTTCTCCTGCTGGCCGAGCTCCGGCAAGTGCCGGCGATGGAAGCCTTTCTGTGGACACGGAGGGAGGGGAGGAACTGTAAGGAAACTCTCGAGTTAAAAGACAAGAAAAGGAGCGAGCTGAATGACGAGTCTTATTTCCACTCGGAGACTTTTGCAGGTTTCGAGATTAGCACAGGAATAAAAGGAGGGAAATTATTTACGAATTATTTCCAATAAAAGGGGGGGGGGTAAAAAATAAAAAAAAATAAAATAAATGAAATTATAATTTTTTTAGAGAACGGGAGAAAAAAATAATATGGTTTCTATAACTGCCTTCACAATGACGGGATGTGGAGGTCAAATGGGGAGAATTCAAGGTCGGTAATTGAATAATAATGACCTGATAATTAAACTTCTTTGTTGATCCGTTACTTACCACTGACAAGTAAATAAATCTAAAACCACTAACCCTTTCTGTGGGCTCATTGACTTGGCGGCTCCCGTTTCCTCTCCATGTCAGCGGTGAATTTTTTTTTTATTTATCAGGGATTGAGCCCTCTACCCTTTGCATGTGAGTCTTCTACTTGTTGCCAGCAGTGAATTACTGTCGTAAGTCTACATACTAGTTTTGAACAGTAAATGTCGAGTCTGCATATTTCAAGAACGATTAATATAACCGGGTCACTCACAGCTTATATCAAATAATATAGAACTACTGCCAGCTTTCTCTATAACGTCTCAACGAGAGTATGTTAGCATTTATATCAAATGACGTCATCAAAATACACAGTTTATTATGAAAAGATCGACGATTCAAGGTGGTGAATGGAATTTGTATGTCCTGATTGTTAATCAAAAGAGATCTCCAGTATTATGTTAAAATGTCAATGGGCTGTCTTGAAAGACAGTTAGTCTTCCATGTTAGTATGATAACTGACGAGAGTAACAGAAGCAATGAATGAAAAGTATGGACATAATCGAAATGGACATTTCAGTACCAGAATGGACTGAAGTAACAAAACGCTGCACTAAAATACGATTTTACTCTCGTCTCTAGTACAGTTGCTGTTGTTTTGTTCTGTTGTTGTCTTTTTGTAACATCAGATGTGCAAGTAACACTAGTCGCCTCGCAGGTGTGCACGACATGGTGCACAGGTGTGCACGACATGATGCGCATCAGTTGTAAATCCAACAGCAGTAAATCTGCGCCGCCCTCGTGTCGTGACATCTGGCTTTATGTCACCCTCCGATCACATCCACGCCTCCCTCCCCCCACCCTACACACACACCCCTCCCCCCTCTCTCACACACACACATCACCACCGCCACCACCACCACCACCACCACCACCGCACACTGAAATACAGTCCATGTTTTTTTTTTGTTAACACGGTGTGTGATATGTGATATCATGACACTCACACTCATATACCCCCCCACCCCTCTCCCCCCTCCCGGGTACATGACAGCATTTCCGGCTTGGTAACAAGAAACATTTATTACTATGACAAAGAGCGGCAGCGAGAGTGAATATCAAATCTGTATTTCTCAGTAGGTTCGATTATAACACAATACTGAATCTTACTAGTGAGCTTGATGATTGATAATTTCAATAACGTATGGTTTGATTTTATACTTGTTTCTATATCTATCTATCTATCTATCTATCTATCTATCTATCTATCTATCTATCTATCTATCTATCTATCTATCTATCTATCTATCTATCTATCTATCTATCTATCTATCTATCTATCTATCTATCTATCTATCTATCTATCTATCTATCTGTCTGTCTGTCTGTCTGTCTGTCTATCTATCTATCTGTCTGTCTATCTATCTATCTGTCTGTCTGTCTATCTATCTATCTATCTATCTATCTATCTATCTATCTATCTATCTATCTATCTATCTATCTGTCTGTCTGTCTGTCTGTCTATCTATCTATCTTTCTATCTATCTATCTATCTATCTATCTGTCTATCTATCTATCTATCTATCTATCTATCTATCTATCTATCTATCTATCTATCTATCTACCTATCTATCTATCTATCTATCTATCTATCTATCTATCTGTCTATCTATCTATCTATCTATCTATCTGCTACTCAGTCTGTCTATTCACTTATCCATCTGTCTGTCTGTCTGTCTGTCTGTCTGTCCATATATCGATCCAGTCAGTCTGCTCTTCCCGTCTATCCCTGCAGCTCCATCCATCCACTTAACCGCCGGTCCTGTCCCGTTAGTCCGATTTTTCGTCAGTCCGTCCAACAGCCCATCCATCATTCATCCATCACTCTATCCATCCCACAGATCAACTACACATATTCCCCCTCGTGGAGCTCGTCCCTTCCATCAGAGACTATTGCCGAGCGTGATAATATTTATCTAATGTTGTGGTCTTTTCTTTTTTTATTATTATTTTGGCGGAAGATTTAGGAGCAGAAGTGAAGGGGGTTGGTGGGAGTAGGGGGGTGGGGTGCGGAAGGTGACGGTTCTTATGGCAGATAGGACGATATGGTGGGCCACACCAGTGCTCATAAACACTTCGACCTAAGCGACCTGGAAGTTTGGTGGGCGTATCCGCGACAAAGAGATAAATCAATGAGAGGGTGCCATCTATGAGGGAAGCACACAGAAAACACACACATAAACACGCACACACACACACACACAGACATAAAGCAACTTTTTTTTTCTTTCTATAAACAGTTACAGTGCCTGATCTGGAATTGAGGAATGCTAGGAGTGACAGACATCAAACAATGTGAGGAGAACTAAGAGTGACAGACATAGGATAATGTGAGGAGAACTAAGAGTGACAGACATAGGATAATGTGAGGAGAACTAGGAGTGACAGACATAGGATAATGTGAGGAGAACTAGGAGTGGCAGACGTCAGACAATGTGAGGAGAACTAGGAGTAACAGACATAGGATAATGTTGGTTCATTTCAATATTTCTAGAATCACACACAGCAAACGTTGCATAAATATCGAGACAATAAAAAAATAATAACAACATAACTAATTCAGACATCTTAAAAGAAACATAGAACTTAAAAACACGGTGTCTCTTCTTTGGTTATGATGTCATATGTAGGTTTGAAATAAGGTGTGTGAAATTATGGTTTATTTAAGTTTTATTGGAAGCTGGAGAAGAGTAATGATCTGTGGAGGGGTGGGGCGGGGATAGGAGGGGGGGTGGAATTGACATCACATGTAAAATAAACAAAAGAAAAAAAAAGAAAGAAATTGAAATAAAAGAAAGAAACATAGTACAATTTAAACAATTAACAAACAACCAGCGTAACAGTTCACAGGTGAATTATATTCAGATTGACGCTGCCACCATTTTGTTTAATGATTTTCTTTGAAAAAAAAAGACGATTCGTCTGTCCTACAGTCGGTCGATCAGTCAGTTCGTCGATCAGTGTGTCTGAATACAGAGACTGAATTCTTCAAGTGACAAGGAAAAAGCAACGTCTGTTACACTTCGACCCCCCGGGGGGGGGGCGGGGAATAGGGGTGGGGAAGACAGTTGGGGGTCCAGTCTGTCGCTGTCACATGATAGACTCCAATGTTTTGATTTCCGTCACCTCCCCGAACATTCTCTATGGTTCCCCTTCGACCCCCCCCCCACTCCTTCCTCCCTGCAAGTATACCGCCGCCATCGCCGGTGTCTACTGAACCGTAGCCTGCACAAACTGTGCCAGGCCATCCAGGCATACTATGGTCAGCTTTTGGGCGTATCCCTCAGGGGGGGGGGGAAACAAATCATTGTCCTTCATTCATTGTTCAGTGGCTTTACCCCCTCCCCCCCCTCCCAAAAAAAAAAGATAAACAGGAATTGTGGGAGGGTATTGGGGATGTGTCCTTTCTTTCTTTTATATTTTAAGTACTTTATTCTCTCTATCTTTCTCCTCTACTTCCCATCCCCCCATTCTATTTATCTGACGGTCTTCATTCCAAGTGCCAAAGAAGCAAATCCAAAGTTGGGTTACCCCTCCACCTTTTTTTTCCGAATATGAAATAAAGGGGTAACATTTTGCCTTGCGGGAAGATGATGTCAATTCAAAACCGAGCTAGGGGGGGGGGGGGTTCTGTAACTTTTTTTTTTTCCTTTCTTAAACCTCTCTATTCATGTGACGGTTGGGATACATGGGACCCGTTTCTCAACTCACTACTGGCATAGCTCAATACACCCTTAGGGGGGAAGGCTAGGGCGTGTGTTTACACAAGACCCCCCCTCCCCCCACCAGATCAATGAAGACCACATATGAATGCGCTCTAAATCGCCAGAATACCCCCCTCCCTCACACCCTCATACTCACACACGGACACTTTAATAGCTCATCCATACCCTCTCTTCTCTCTCTCTCTCTCTCTCTCTCTCTCTCTCTCTCTCTCTCTCACTCTTTTTCCTTCCCCTGTAACAACTATCTATGACTAACCTTGATAGTGCCTCCCCAAGTAATACACCCCCGTAACTTTTGTTTTAGTTTCATTTACAATACTTAAGAAATATCAAGTTGGGCTGTTTAATTTATTCTTTAATGATACATTTTTTTGACATTTGATAGATGTAATATAGTCCTTTAACATTTATTAAGTACAGCCAAACCTGAAATTTGTCTTCAACTAGATCGCAAAACTAAAAACCACAATCAAGGTTTACGAATAACAATAAAATGCAAATTAAAACATGCAGCCCCCACCAGTGGCGTAGCGAGAGGGGCGTCAAGGGGGACATCATACCCAGGGCGCTACTCACAAAGGGGCGCCAATTGATATATTTTACATATAATATTATATAGTTTTCAAATGGGGGGGAGCGCTAAAAAAGGTATTGTGCACCGGGCGCCAGTTAAGCTCGCTACGCCACTGCCTCCCCCACCCCTTACCGCCCCATCTAGATACTATTATAAACAGTGACGTAACGATACCAAGTTTCTTTGAGTTATCGATTTGTTCAATAAATCACTTCTTTGGCAAACAAGATTGTTTACATTCAGTTTATGAATCAATTATATATTGTCTTTGCCTCTATTCATAGGGCAGATTGTTTACATTCAGTTTATGAGTCAATTATATATTGTCTTTGCCTCTATATTCACAGGGCTTTATGTTACGGGGGCGGGGGGGGGTGGACGAAGAGAATTGACTTGAAATACAACTCTAGAACTCCACCTCGCCTCATGATGGTTTTTGTTTCAATTATTGATTATATTTATTCTTCAATTATACTGTAAACAACCAGGTCTGTTATGAAATCAAAGATGCGATGTGTCTGTTAAGAGTTGTTTCCCTCGCTTCCCCTGCTCGGTTAGTTCACACACACACACACACACACGCACACACACGCACACGCTCTCACCACACCAGTGCTTGAGATTATAGCAGCTGACGAGATGATGGTTTCTTTTGTAATGTAGACCTCTACTCCTTCAATCACTACCTACCGTGACTAGAGTGGTGCTGGTGTTTGGAGAGCTAGTAAAGGGGAGGAGGGGTGGGAGGTGTTGGTTGGGTGATGGTAGGGACAGTGATGAGGGAAAGGAGGGTGTGAGAGGGGGGGGAGGTGGTGTCTGAGAGTGTATTTATGAAAGGACACTGTGACACTGAAACTTGTCAATATAGGTTCAAGATTACCAACTCCGCTCTCTTTCTATATCTCAATGGGTGTGAGCTCCTCTCTTTATAAGCAGGCAGACATATTGATGTGCAGATCAGCTTTTAGCATGAAGAAAACGACGAAAACACAAAGATGAATTTAAGAACGATTAGAAACAGACCGACAGATATCAGACAGACAGACAGATAGATAGATAGATAGATAGATAGATAGATAGATAGATAGATAGATAGATAGATAGATAGATAGATAGATAGATAGATAGATAGATAGATAGATGGATGGATGGATGGATGGATGGATGGATGGATGGATGGATGGATGGATGGATGGATGGATGGATGGATGGATAGATAGATAGATAGATAGATAGATAGATAGATAGATAGATAGATAGATAGATAGATAGATAGATAGATAGATAGATAGATAGATAGATAGATAGATAGATAGATAGATAGATAGATAGATAAATAGATAGATAGATAGAACTGAAAAGCCTAATTAAAAAGAACCGATATATTTGGGACAGCATCTTTCAACAAACAAACAAAAAAAAACAATTCAGAATCTGGAATGTAACATACATTGACTTTATTATTTTATCATTTCAATCCGACACCTCAACTAAGTACTGTCCAGCTTTAGAAAACATATAGACGAATATATATATATATATTTCGTAATCAATGCAAGATGAATTCATTAACTTGAATGGACGAGTTGGTGGCTACTTGATCCGGGCCTTAAAGAAATATCATCATTCGAATTCCCCCCTCCCCCGCCCCCCCCAACTTTCACCCCCACTCCCTCACTACACCCCCGTCCCCTGTCATAATGGTGTGTTGCCATTGTCCGGTTTTATCTACTGATCTTCTGGTGAAAAGCAATGATTGTATCAAGAATTGTTCACGGCTGGCAAAAATCTTTTAAAACAACAACTGAAGGGGAAAAGGAAGGGGGGGGGGGGAGCGGGAAATGGAGAGAGAAAAAGATGGAAATATAATGGGGAGGAGGAGGGGTGGTGGCGCAAGACTGGGGAAGAGTGTTGATGGCAGCACAATGGAGGACAGATTAGAGTCTTGATAAATGATTTAAACTCACTTCTGTGATCAGGGGCAGACCAGGAAATATGGTTTATGGGGGAATGGGGGGGGGGGGGGGAGAGGCATGAGCTATATTGAAATATTGAGAAGAAAAAATAAATAGTTTGCGTACACACACACACACACACAAACACAAACACTCTCTCTCACACACACACACACACACAAAAACACACACACACACACACAAGAGATGAGTATGCGTGTGTGTGTGCGAGCATGTGTGTAAATTGGAAAGAGAGAGAGAGAGAGAGAAAGAGAAAGAGAGAGAGAGAGAGAGAGAGAGAGAAAGAAAGAGAGAGAGAGAGAGAGAGAGAAAGAAAGAGAGAGAGAGACAGACAGAAGAAAGATTGCAGACAAGAGTATATTGTAGTTTCCTATAGCCCAGAGAGAGTTTAATCAATTGATCTCCCACCATTTCAAAAATCTTCACTTGCAGTCAAACTTCACAGCAAACAAAACAAAACAAAACAAAACAAAACCTATATCCCACTGGTAGATGATAGAGTTATGAGAGATGCGGCCCTGCTACTGACGTCCTCCCTCCCCCACCTCACCACAAACCCGCCCCCCACCTCACACCTTTTCTCGTTTCCCTGAATCCAACTCTCTGGCGTCTCGTTCATCAGTAGTTAAAGTGAAATAAAAAAAAAAAGAAAGAACAGTTTCTGATAGTCAATGTTTCCAGGTGAGATATACGATGAGAGTATGTGAGGTTAGGGGGTGGAGGGAGGAACCAGTTGGTCGCATTACTTCTGCGGAGGTAGACTGTTTGCACACCTCCCCATCTCAACACTTTATGTGAAATCACCTCATTATTCAGAGATGTCACTAAGTAGGTTTTTTTTTAAATTATCCTACTTACATTCTTCTGCGATCTATCTATCTATCTATCTATCTATCTATCTATCTATCTATCTATCTATCTATCTATCTATCTATCTATCTATCCATCTATCTATCTATATGCCAGTCTGTCCTTCCATTGACTCATCAATCCGTCAGAGCCTTTCCTGGTTTACCCGTTTTTTTTTTAATTTTCTTTTAGACTGTTTTGTCCGAATAGAGAAATTCTCGTAGTCTCGTCTTTATTTATTTATTAATTACTGTAATGTTCTGTTACATGTACACCATAACCTTCACTTACTTTCAAACTGACCATTTCTACCATATCTACTTGGTCTCGTGATGAAATTTTAATTCTTCCCCCCCCCTCTTCCCTTTTTTCCTATCTTTTCCCCATTTAAAATTAGACATATACAGTCTTTAGCACTTCCCCTCCCCCTCCCCACCATATCTACCACCCCAGAGAGCATTCCGGACAATGCAGCACCCTCGTCTGTTGCGACAGCGACTAAGAATACATTAATTACGTCGTTATTGTAATCTACTCAACAAATAGATGTGTACATCCATCCGTCCATGATATACTTACATACGTCAGTCTTACTCTGATTGACACAGGGGAGGGGAGTGTGGTGGTTGGTACCTGGAGTGGAAGAGTGGAGGTGGGTGGGGGGTGTCACTGGGGAGGGATACCAAATATTTTCTTGGGTGGCCTGAGGTTTATTTTTTTGTTTTTTTGGGTTGTAAGAATGTAAATAAAATATAGATTTAAATAATAAAAAAAAAATTTGTGGTTTTAAAAAAAAAAAAAAAAAAAGAGAACTTAAAAAAAATTGGATATAAAAATAAACACCCCGGTAGGTCTGGTTTATAATCTATTTTTTGTTGATAGTAAAACACACACACACACACACACACAGACACACACACACACACTGAGCTCAGAGCTCACAGTTCAGATTGTACTATTTATAAGACATGGCGTGAAACGTAACATATTATATAACAACCGAATTGTTTGATTTATTACAATGAAGCAGTCGCTTTTCTCTCTCTATCTCTCTGTGTCATTCACTCACACATACATTAACAGGCTAGTAGACACACACAAACACACATACACACACACACACACACACATACATACAATCAGTTAGACTATTAGACACAAACACACAGACAGACTATTAGATACAAACACACACACACACATCCAGTCTCTACAAAATACTTACTTTAGTCTGCGAGAACCTTTACTAACAGACAGACCATTAGTCACACACACACACACATACTAACAGACAGACTAATAAACACACACACACTGACCTATCATGCACCCACCCACTAACCGAGCTGTACATCAATGCTGCCCCCCCCCTCCCCCATTCAAAACTCAATGTATTGGCCGTTGACTAACTTTGTCCCACGACATCGATTGGATTATTTTTTTTTTGTACTCTCTTGGAGCGCTGTTCACACGTATGGTGGGGGTGGGGTGGGGAGAACAGTGTTATTATACTTGTATGCGAATTTTCGGACATCATCTAATTTTTATGGAGGCTAAAGACGGAGGGGGGGGGGTAGTATGAGGGGGTTGGGGGGGGGGAATCAACAACATATCAGATTCTTCAGCCACGGCCCCTAAACATTATGGGTGTCCAAGTAAAATATTTGAGAGCCGTTGTCTTTGGGATTGCTTTCATTCATTACATCTTTCTCTCTTTCTTACCACATCCACCATCAATTCTTTCATTTTTTGTTTTTATTTCCATTTTTCCATCCTGAATCAGATGTCGACGCGTGATGCCGGGACAGAATTTTTTTTTTTTCGCGAAAGTCTTGGACAAGGAGAAGTGTGGAGGTTGGCCAACAAGAGGTGGGGGGGGTTGCACCGGAAATGAAGAGTGGAAAACCAAGACGCCGGATTTGTCAGCTAAGGGGGCTGGTGGAGAACTGGGAACTGACCAACGGTCGCTTCCGTTGTGGACGTTTGGGGTAGAACGTGAGTACATGACCACAGAATGGTGAGCTGTGACCGATGGGCGATGGGTCAGCATGGGGGCCATGAGCGCTCCATTGTTGTTTTTTTTTGGGGGGGGGGTGTGAAGCATTGCGATAGAGTGATAGGACTAAGACAATGGGGAGTAGAAATATTAATAGAATGATATATAGACAGGCTGCACGGAGACAAATAGATTGAGAATGTAAACCACGTTATTATAATGAAAGCCGAAATGATAATTAACCGTCTATAACTGAATTACAAATTTACGAAAAAAAAAACTAATAATTCTTAGATCGTGCAATTATTTTTAAGATTATAAAAATTATATAAATAAAGTATAAAAGTCCGAAAATCCATGTTTTTTTTTTTGGATGGGTGTGGGGGGGGGGGTAAGGAGTTCTACCAAAAGTTGGTTTATATTTCATGTCATGCAACAAAATTTATTTTAGTTAAATTGATTCTGAAGTGAATTGATGACAGTCGCTGCCTAGAGACACATTATGACAGACGCTGCCTAAAGACACATTGTGAAAGTTGCTGTCTAAAGACACATGATGACAGACGCTGTCTAAAGACACATTATGACAGACGCTGCCTAAAGACACATTTTGACAAACGCTGCTTAAAGACACATTGTAATGCAAGTGTAATGCAAGAATTTTCCCAGTCTCTACAAAATACTTACTTTAGTCTGCGAGAACCTTTACAAAATATTAAACTTTTGCTAATCTTTTGCCTTTTTTTACCTTTAAACTGGTTCCTAAATCTATATATATTAAGAAGCTCTCTTCATTCATTGAGTTTCGCAGTCTACAAGGTTCTCATTCTTTTATTCTCTCTCACTCTCTCTCTCTCTCTCTCACTCTCTGACTCTCTCTCTCTCTCTCTGACTCTCTCTCTCTCTCTCACTCTCTCTCTCTCTCTCACTCTCTGACTCTCTCTCTTCTACAGTTCATCGATATCAGACGGCACCACCCAATGTTCAAGAGTCTATTCATAAGCTCTTGCGGCGTGTGAAACTTCGACCGGGGAACACAAAGGTAAGTTGGCACCAGCAGTTCCCTCAGTTTGGGTGAGTTTATTTGTGGGGGTAGAGGGAGGGGAGGAGAGGGGAGATCACCCACAGCTCCTTATCCGGTGATTTCCCCTTCAGT
>JAGDYQ010000001.1:27028045-27116292 GCA_021962125.1 Bulinus truncatus
TGGTCATAGTTTAGAACACCTCCACCCCTTTTTTTTTGTTTGAAAAGTTGGGTCGTACTTTTTTTTTCTTTAACTTGATACTAAAACAGGTATCACAGGTCAAGGAAACATTAAGTCAATGAGGCTATTTTCGTCGACCGCTCCCCCCCTCCCGACCACCTATTAACTGATTGACCGGAACACCCCCCCTCCCCAGAGAAAAGGGGTCGACAACTTTAAGGTCTTCAGGACAATAGGCTAACAGGTTATGTTTTTGTAGGTGTGTGGTGTGGGGGGGGGGGATAGAGGGAAGTATGCGGCGAGAGAGTCGTGAAAAATGTGTGGCCGACCACCATATGTCCATCAAGACAAAAGAAGACCCCCATGTAACAGAGCGCCAGATGAGAAGTGACCAATACCAATATTTTCATATAGCCCCTGGACTCGAACACTTGTGTCCAATAGGAAAGCTTTTAATCGGTGAAGAGAGAGACAAAAGGAAATACGACCCAGAAGTCTGTACGGAATTGAATTCTTTGCACGGACATCTCGGGTGACCGCTAGGTGTTGTGTCTCGACACTGACCCATACAACCTGGCCGTTACTTATACTGAACTGAGTCAATGTTTTCACGGTTTAAGTGACGAAACATTCGTCCATCACCGCCTTGACCCCCTTTGAGGTCCGTTTTCCCCCTCCATATCCTAGCGCTTGTAGTAATTACGTAGTCTGCTTGTCTGTTCTTCTATCCCTAGGTCAATCTGACATGTCCGTTTCCCTTATTTCCTACACTTTTTTTACTATTTCTACTTACGTGTTTTTCCACATTTACTTAAGACTAGATCATAGTCGGCAATGGTCAGCTACAAAGATTTTCTTAAATAGCATTCTATGGTCTTATTGACCCCTACCCCCAGACAAAGTAAAATATTATTTAAAGAAGCCCCTCCCTCCCCCCAACCCCCATTTTATTCAATTGACCAGATGACCCCCCATCCCCAAAAAGCCGTTAGTGACGTCACTGAATACCACGTGTTACCCTCCAATATTTCATGTTCATAATTTTTCAAAATCAGTATTGTTAGAAATTCTTCAGATGCTCTATAGATAGGTATGGATTCAGAAATTGAAGAGAGAGTTTTGAAACTTGTATATTATTAGACTTTGTTCATTTGTGTGTCAGTTACCGGGTATTTTTATCCTAATAAAACGCGCTCAATATTGAAGGAACTTGCCTTACCGCTAGAACACCTCCCATCCCCCCTCCTAATTTTTACTGTATGTTCACGGGCAAAGCAACTTTTTCAAAATAGAACGAGAAAAATTTCAACCATTAAAAAATAACACTACCATGTAGGACATAGAACAATGTTAATGGAACATATTGTACTATAATGAGGCTTACATGTTGTTTTTTTTTTGAAAAAAAAAATCAGATTCCAACCCTTGTTAATGTACAGAGCACCCTAATGTTCAGATGTCCGTGGGCAGAGAAGGATTTAACGAGTGATGCTTCAGGAGCACGATTTGAAATTCCTAAAGTTATTTAAGGGGCATCAGAAAATATTCAAATAACATTTCTTTATAGAATTCTTCTGTCCATCTTTTCATAGATACCCATCACTAATATCTCGCAAAACACGTACTTAAAACATTAACCACGTTCACACATATCACACAAAACATGTACTTTACATATGTACTCTGTTCACACATATCACACAAAACATGTACTTTACACATGTACTCTGTTCACACAGATCACACAAAACATGTACTTTACATATGTACTTTGTTCACACAGATCTCAGAAAACATGTACTTTACACATGTACTCTGTTCACACATATCACACAAAACATGTACTTTACAAGTTTATACTGTACCAGTGACCCCAAACCATCCTTTAGCCCGTCTTCGCCAAAGTCTGATAAGTCTTTAAACGTAAACTCTGTAGAAGGACTTTGCCAGTCTTTTACTGCTCACTGATCCCTACCCCCCCCTCTCTTCCCCACACCCAAAACTACTAACTAAAATGTACTCTTGTAAAGTGTAAACACGCTGACAACAATGACTCACACAATACGCGTCTTCTCCGGGCTCCACTATAAAATCATACAGTATTGTCAAATATTCTAATCTCCCGTAATCTGTCTTCTCTAAATAGTTTCTATACACAATTCTCTAAACGTTCTACACCGATAAAAAGTGACGCCACTACTATTCATACTCCACGCATAATTTTTTTTTTTTTTGAATTTATACTTTCAGCTCTTTTAATATCTTCAGCGGCTTTTTTCTTGTCATACATTTATTTTCCCATACTATTTTCATTATTATGATCATGACTTTATTTATTTATTTCTAAATTCATGACAATACAAAGATAAATAGTCTAAAAAGCATACGAAGTGTATGGCTGAACGAAAAGATAAAAAATATGCTCTGTAAGCCTTTTTTGTTTTCATTTTTTTTTTTTAAATTCAAATTGAACACACAAAAAAAAAAAACCGCGTAACAATGTGGCGGGAGATTACAGCGCATTGACATGTAAAGATTATTCGAGGCGCCTGGCTGTGTGATTTGGCGACTATAGCTTATTATTTCATTGGAAAAGGTTGCTCGGGGGATTATGCGCCGAATTTCTACAAATAAGTGCGCGAAAAAAAAAATATATTAAAAATAAAAAAAAATAAAAAATTAATAATAATAAAATAAAAAAAAAATCCAAACATTGGGTGTCAAAACGTTGACATGGACTCCAATAAAGACAATGGAGGTCGGGGGGGGGGAGACAGAGGAGGGGAGAAAAATAAATTTGCAGTCGCTGTGTGCCACGCTGCTGTGGCACAAAGAGAAATATTATTTGCATCATGCGTTTTGTATAAGTAGACGGGGTGTGTGTGTGTGTGTGTGTGTTTGTGCAGTGATGTAAGTATCACGTGGTCCGTTAACCACGTGACACTCCGAAGCGGAAATAGCGTTAAGAAATCGGTAATTTTTTTTTTCTTTTCAAATCTCTGTTTTTTTTTTTTCATTTTTGTTATTTTTTTTTTGACTTTATTTCCATTGAATTGAAAGGGGGGGGGCCCGGTGGAATTAAAGCCGGCCCTGTTGCTGTTGACTTGTATCTTCAGTTTACGTTACTTGCTGTATATACGTGTATATCGTTCTCACCTGCCTGAGCGATATTGAAGTCTTCAGCGTGGATACAGCCCGGGACGTTTTGTCTTGCCATGTCCAGAGGCGGTCTTACGGGAAGTGGGGGGGGGGGCTGGGCGAGCATCTTATACTGGGCCAAGAGTTTAGCGGCTTTTTGTTTACAGTTTAGTTGATAATATAATTTCCTAACGCGATCCACCCTTCCCCCCCCTCCCCCGACACCAACCAGTCCCGTGGTATGAGGCGGTCAACCAAGCTGCACACCAAAGAAAAAAAAAACCCACAATTGTGTGTCACGTGAGTAACGCCCTTGAACAAGGCCCCCCCTGTAATATCGCCCCACGAGTCTAGACAACTCCCCCCTCCCCCCCCCCAGCATGTTAATCAGACAATCAATTTATGCTAATTAATTTTAGCGGTTGACTTGTGGGGGCCCCAGACCATTTATTTTAAAAGCCCCATGAGCCTGGGCCGCTGTTACTTGGGAGGGGTGTGGAGGGGGGGCAATGCTTTCGGCAGAAATTAAAGAACTGTTTTGAAGGGTTAAGACAAAAATGTATGACCGCGCCCCTTTTTAATGAGATTTTTACAGGAATCGAAACTTATAAGGGGGCCCTGAAGCATCGCGGTGGGGGGGGGGAGTCTAGATCGCTTAGAATGCATATCTGTAAGTACGGATCTGGCCATGACAACACTGCACAAATAGAACACGTAACGAATCACAAGCCGTAAACCAGGCAGCGATGGGGCCCCCCGTCTACATTGGGTCTATATATGACGGGTGCAAGTCAAAAATATGTAAAACGGACTCAGAGGGACTCAAACCCATAACTACCATATGCGTGATCGCGGAGACTGCTTAAAAACTCCACACAAATTGACATCATAAGCGACAAGTAAAATGATAGATAATATTTGCTCACATGTTTAAACAATTAAAATTGAAAAATGTTTTTAATTAATTATGTTTTTTTCCCACCTTCTTATTTCAACACTAGTTCAAGAGCACTTAAATTGTCCGTATATTGTCTACGTAAACTGTCATTCAGAGTTTCATGCTAATCAATAATTTATATTTAATTATTTTGAGACGGCATAGCGCCCCCCCTCCCCTTCTTGAAGTACAAACCTCCTCCCAATAATTTCGCCACAACTGTTTTAAGAGTACATATTCATAGTCAAATTTGTCTTACCCTCTATTGTACGGTCATTTAGATCTACCTAACACATAATCGCCCTTCGTATGCGAGTATGCGTTGTAACCGTGTGTCTCCCTCAGGCTAATGGTCCGGATAAATACAGTGTGGCTCACTCGGGCTAATGGTCCGGATAAGTGTTCTTTTCTATTGCAGTATTTCGTACATCTCTTTGTTATATTTTTTTTTTTTTCATATGGTATTCTGTTCATGGCAATAAAAGCGAAATGATATTTTCTATTGCAGTATTTCATTACATTTCATTGTAATTTTTGTTCATATCGTATTCTGTTCATGGTAATAAAGGCAACATGTTCTTTTCTATTGCAGTATTTCATATATTTCTTTGTTATCCCTTCTGTCGGATTTCGTTCAACCAGCTTCAGCTTCAGGCTTTTCCAGTAGTCTTAAATATTTCACCAGCAGTGTCAGTATATTTGGTCTAATCTCAGAAATGTGCACAGAAAATGAACAGCTTGAGAGCCTCCCCATCAGCCTACACACATCCCCTCCTCCCCTCCTCCCTCCCATAAACAATGCTCAACCTTAGTTTTTTTTTGTTCATGCGGAAAATTTGATTAAAACTTGATCAAGAAATAAACAAATAGGTTGCAACAGAAGAGCGGGAAGTTGATGAATACTTCTCCAAAAAAACAAAAATCAACTTGACCTTTTGCCTGTCTTTCAGAAGCCCTCGTCTGGTCTTTTCTTACCCCTCCTTAAAGAAAAATGCAGCTCTTACCAGGTAAATTTACAGGTAGACAAAGTACAATGGCGGATCGTGAAGTGGTTGGGAGAAACAAACCACAATGTGCTTAATTACGTCATTTAAAAAACAACAACACATGCTATGACAAGTGTAAGGGTTGGAAACAGGTGTAGGGTCTCTGTGAATACTGACCATTGTGATAGCTGGACTGTCCAGGTATGACAAGTTGTGTTATTAAGTCTCGATGGCCGTTTTTTTTTCTTCTTCTTCTTCATTTTAGAGTTTCTTTTGAGGTAATAGATGGATGGGCGATTAGATTAGGGAGACATAGAGATAAGAGGAAAGGTGTGTAGTTGAATAGACATAAAAAAAAAAGATATGGGTAAGTGGATACTTGGCATTGTGAGAATAGATGGATAGATAGAAGGAGAGGTCAGGATTTTTATTTAACTTGTGGAAATATAAATACATGTAGTTGGATTTACAGAAAGACAGATACTTGGAAATGTTATTATTATGGAAAATAGGATTATATATATATATATATGTATGTATGTATGTATATTGGATGCATATTAAAAAAATGGATAGATAGAAACTGATTTTCTGATGTGCCTCTGTATTGTGTTGGATAGATTGCTCAGATATTGTGATACGACTGACAGGCGGATGTAATTAGGACAATTGTGTAGGCAGACAGTGATTAAAGGTACTCTTATTCAATTTTGTGAACGGACTAACTGACTAATTAGGTCACAGTGGCTATATATGGCTGAAGGTTAAAGGCTACCTTACGTCAACTATACATTCTGGAGGACCATAAGTTAGGCAAGGAGCGTTTTAAAAAAAAAACATCAATAATATAAATAAAAGCGATATGGGCTCTGCGTTAAATCGAAAGTAAAGAATTAATACAACAGTATTCCGGTTTAAAATACAATCATAAAAAAATCGGATCTGCCCGAAACCAAAAAAATAACCTAGTTTACCGATCAAGCCTAAGGGGATATAACTCTACGCAAAGGTTTTTGCAGGGTTCAGCTAGTATTTATGAAGTATTCTAAAACTGAAGTTTACATAGATTTATAAAACATTCCTAGTTAATGATTGATTAGACATACCAGTGATTACTTTAATCAATTCGATCTCACAGAAAGCGCTCATGCATATTACAAAGCGGGCACAAACTCTCTCTATAAATATTAGGCATTTTTTGTAATGCCTATACGTCGTTGTCCAAAATTTCTTTGTTAAGCTTCAGAGCCAATATTTCTTGCCTCACACAGCCGTCTGTATGTTAAAGGAAACTTTGATTACCATCAGCACATACTGTATATTGTACAGAAGTTATCTGCCATTAACTAAAAAAAACAAAAGTTAGATTGCTGACAAAAAGTGTGCGGGACTTTGAAAATGGAGTATAAAGAGATGGTCGATACACAATGATCTAGTTATGTATAACAAAATATTTTTTTTTAAAATCTCGCTGAATTCACTAATAACAATAATTTCAGTGAACGAAAAAATCAACACAAAAAATCGAGGAGGGGTATTCTGAATAATTTATATTTTATGGTGAGTAGCGAAACAAAAGATTGGTTAGGTACATTCAAAATTAGAGTACGCTCATCTTTTATACACACAGAGAGCCACACACAGAGCCATACACACAGAGAGCCACACACAGATAGCCACACACAGATAGCCACACACAGAGCTACACACAGATAGCCACAAACAGAGAGCTACACACAGAGCCATACACACAGAGAGCCACACACAGATAGCCACACATAGAGAGACACACACAGATAGCCACACACACACAGAGCCACATGCAGAGAGCTACACACAGAGAGCCACACACTGAGAGCCACACACACTGAGAGCCACACACAGAGAGCCACACACACTGAGTGCCACACACACTGAGAGCCACACACAGAGAGCCACACAGAGACGTAGTTTCCTAAAGGGCAGTGTCTGGTGAAGGGGCTGACAGCTCCAAGCAGGAAAATATACTAGAAATCGGGAGTCGGGTCTTCTCAAATGGGGAGTTGGGGTGGGGGGGGGGGAGAACAAACAAGAACATTGAAACTCACCAGAAAACATTTTGTCATGAGGGAACTCCAAGGAGTGTCTCACGGAGGGTGAGGTGCCCGGGGGGGGGGAGAACTGTATTCTGTATCTCCGCCTTTGTCACAGCAGTCATCTGTGGATATTATTTCACTACCTTCATTATGCGACACTAGGGGTGGGACGAGGAGAGGGGTGGAAGGGGGTGGTAGTGGAATAGCGTTGTCGGAGCTTGCGCGTTCTTTAATATGTTGTCGGACGTCGCTGGTATGCTGAACATGGAGTTAAATAAATAGGAAGAAGGGCAAAAAAAATAAAATAATAATAATAAAATGAAAAAAAAATTCGAGATGTGTGAAAGATGAGCGCTGAAAAGATAACAGTGTCAATGATGGGCGGAGGTGCGCCTCCCCGCCCCCCCCCCACACCAACATCCCTGACACAACCTGAGGGCCATCCATTCGAGAAGAATAGTGTGTTCGCACGGATCTTCCCATTGTGCTCGCTGCGCGCGCGAGCCATACCGCGCGCCTGGCCACGTGATGATGTGGGACAGCTGTCTCGTACCTACGCGCGTGCCCAGCTCCCTTCCTTCCCTCCCTCACCGCCCCTATGTGCCCCACGGCGAGGAGGGAAATGAGAGGAGCAAAAGAAGTCGATACATTGTTGCAATTACCAATATCAGAATTCCTTTATCGATACCTGTCGTACAAAAATAAACTCAACGATACCACAGAGTTTACTGCCATATTTAAACCTAAAGGTACTGTAAACAAAGGAACGAAGTTCAATTTTTTTCGTAAACCTTTCTGCAAACCTTTGTGTAGTTAAATCTTTTCTTCTTATAATATGCCAGTTCTAAAAACTAAACCACACTAGTGTGAACTTTTTTTTCAATTTTTCAATGAATAATTATGTAAACAGTCAAATGACATAATAAAATCGTTTATCTTTTGTATCTTAATCAAGTGGTTCTCACAGTGTGTGTCGCGAGCTTACTTGAAGTGGGTCTTCTCAAATATTGATAATTACTTAATCGAGTAAACCATTCATTTTAGTTTTTTCTTTCATTTCTTTACATCCAGGATGCGAAAACCAGACATGTTTTGTTTGTTTTTTTTGTTAGAGAATTGTGCAAGTTTTTGAGAATCACTGTATTTATTTAGTTCTACTGTATTTGACTAATTTTGTTCAAGTCAGTAATAATTGCTAATACAGCTTAAATCTACATTACAAGCTTCTGATCGCGAAAATAATAATAATAATAGATACATAATTTCAAAGGTGTAAAATAGTGTATTCAAAGCAAAATTTTCTTATTCTATATTTCTTATTACTTAAACCAATAAATGCTTCCGTATTAATAGTACATACCGACACTCACGCACACACACATACACACACACACACACCCACATATTTATAAAACTATAAAATAAATCTAAAATTCTCCACTGCAATGATAAAGATTTTTAATTTAAAAAAAATGACGAATACAAACTTTGAATTTTCAAATGCATGGAATTAATTATTACAAGTGCTTAAGGGGTGGGGTTGGAAAAGGGGGGGGGAGCTTTAAGAAAAAGAAAAAAAAATGGTTTCAAGGTATCCACTTGTAATTTGTGCCCCCCCCCCAATAATCTTGGACACCGGATGCTTTCCCCGCCCCTCCCCCTCCTCCCAATTCCAAACTGGTAAGTCATGTTATACATCTTGTGTTAAGGCAACAAAAGCTCCCTACCCTGGGAGCACAAGTTATCCGCCAACTAAACATTATTTTGTTTCAACAAGCAACCGCAGATCCACCCATCCATCCACCTATGCACCCATCCATTCATCTATGCACCCATCCATCCACCTGTGCACGCATCCATCCACCTATGCACCCAACAATCCACCAATGCACCCGTCTATTCATCTATGCACCCATCCATCCACCTGTGCACGCATCCATCCACCTATGCACCCATCCATTCATCTATGCACCCGTCTATTCATCTATGCACCCATCCATCCACCTATGTACCCATCCATTCATCTATGCACCCATCCATCCACCTATGCACCCATCCATCCACCTATGCACCCATCAATCCACCTATGCACCCATCCATCCACCTATGAACCCATCAATCCATCTATGCACCCATCCATCCACCTATGCACCCATCCATCCACCTATGCATCCATCAATCCACCTACGCACCCATCAATCCATCTATGCACCCATCCATCCACCTATGCACCCATCAATCCACCTATGCACCCATCCATCCATCTATGCACCCATCCATCCATCTATGCACCCATCCATCCACCTATGCACCCATCAATCCATCTATGCACCCATCAATCCACCTATGCACCCATCAATCCACCTATGCACCCACCAATCCACTTATGCACCCATCAATCCACCTATGCACCCATCCATCCATCTATGCACCCATCAATCCACCTATGCACCCATCCATCCACCTATGAACCCATCCATCCTCCTATGCACCCATCCATCCACCTATGCACCCATCCATCCACCTATGAACCCATCCATCCATCTATGCACCCATCCATCCACCTATGAACCCATCCATCCACCTATGCACCCATCCATCCACCTATGCACCCATAAATCCACCTATGCACCCATCCATCCACCTATGCACCCATAAATCCACCTATGCACCCATCCATCCACCTATGCACCCATTCATCCACCTATGCACCCATCCATCCATCTATGTACCCGTCCATCCATCTATGCACCCATCCATCCACCTCACTGCACCCATCCATCCACCTATGAACCCATCCGTCCATCTATGCACCCATCCATCCACCTGTGCACCCATCCACCCACCTATGCACCCATCCATCCACCTGTGAACCCGTCCATCTACCTATGCACCCATCCGTCACCTGTGCACCCATCCGTCCACCTGTGAACCCGTCCATCCATCTATGCTACCCATCCATCACCTATGCCCATCAATCCACCTATGCACCCATCCATCCATCTATGCACCCATCCATCCACCTATGCACCCATCCGTCCACCCATGCCGGACCCATCCGTCCATCTATGCACTTCCCATCCATCCACCTATGCACCCATCCATCCACCTATGCATCCATCAGTCACCTGCGCACCCGTCAGTCCGTCTGTGCACCCATCCGTCCACCTATCCATCTATGCACATCCATCAATCCACCGACATCAATCCACCTATGCACCCATCCATCCATCTATGCACCCATCCATCCACTCTATGCACCCATCAATCCATCTATGCACCCATCCATCCACCTATGCACCCATCCATCCACCTATGCACCCATCAATCCACCTATGCACCCATCAATCCACCTATGCACCCATCCATCCATCTATGCACCCATCAATCCACCTATGCACCCATCCATCCACCTATGCACCCATAAATCCACCTATGCACCCATCCATCCACCTATGCACCCATAAATCCACCTATGCCTCCATCCATCCACCTATGCACCCATTCATCCACCTATGCACCCATCAATCCACCTATGCACCCATCCATCCATCTATGCACCCATCCATCCACCTATGCACCCATCCATCCACCTATGCACCCATCCATCCACCTATGCACCCATAAATCCACCTATGCACCCATCCATCCACCTATGCACCCATTCATCCACCTATGCACCCATCAATCCACCTATGCACCCATCCATCCATCTATGCACCCATCCATCCACCTATGCACCCATCCATCCACCTATGCACCCATCCATCCACCTATGAACCCATCCATCCATCTATGCACCATCCATCCACCTATGCACCCATCCATCCACCTATGCACCCATCCATCCACCTATGCACCCATCCATCCACCTATGCACCCATCCATCCACCTATGCACCCATCCATCCATCTATGCACCCATCCATCCATCTATGCACCCATCCATCCACCTATGCACCCATCCATCCACCTATGCACCCATCCATCCATTCATCAACACCTGTCTGTCATTCATTTGTTTTGGCTCAGTCCGTTTGTGCGGTATTATTATTTAAAATAAAATTGTAAAATGTTATACGAAAGAAATCTATAAACCAAAAGAAAGACATTGAAAAAGACACAGACCTACTTAGATACACGCAGACCTACTGAGACACATTAGACAGACATTAAATGTACTCACAGATTAAAAGAAAGAAAAAAAAATGACAAAGAGATATTAAGACAGACAAATAATTAGGAATAGTTAGGCTGATAGATTACGGAGATAGATAGATTAGATAGATTAGATAGATTAGATAGATTAGATAGATTAGATAGATTAGATAGATTAGATAGATTAGATAGATTAGATAGATAGACAACCAGACAAACATATCTATTATTTTGTGGGCTTCATACAGTCTCCCAGGTGATCAATTTAGTGAATGGTGTCATACTCTTTCCACAAGCCTTATTTGGTAAAATAGAAAACAAAATCCATTCTTTTTTTTTGTCTAGTTGAACACGCGTCATTCAATTACCACTTGGAATGATCCACCGCTGGGTAGTATTATTGGATTAACGGTGGGGTGGGGTATGGGGGGGGGGGGAGAAGGAGACAACTAAAGCGGCTGATGAGCCGTTGTACGAGAATTAAGTTCATTACAACCACTAGTGATTTAATAGATAACGGGTTATAGGATTCTACCAGCATAAGATAAACTAGAGTTGACATATCGTGTAACCGAGTATCTGGCCAATTACAATACTCAGGTGAATTGAGTTGCCATTTTGGCTTTTTGATAAATACTAGGATAATGTAATTAAAAAAAAAAAGCTTTTGTATTGTTTTTTTTTTTTATTTTGTTAGTTAAAATATATTCTTCTTAAATACATGGTTTGACATTGAATGATTACATAATAAGTACAAGTAAACCCTAAACAATTCTTAATCTAGCTGGCATATTCAACAAGACGTTTATTTCAATATGAATAGAGACATTTTTTAAGTGGGGTGTTTTTGTTTCAAAACAAAAATTTTATGTACGATGACGCAGAGGAGGTTTTGTAACAACTGGCAGCATGATTTTTTTGGAGGCGACATCAACTAGCAAGGAAGACAGAATGTCGAATCATCGCTTAAAGCAGCGGTTTTCAACCTGTGGTCCGCGGACCCCTGGGGGTCCGTGGGGAGCTTCAAAGGGGTCCGCGGGCAAGTCAAGGAAAGTATTAATTTTCTAGTATAAAGTTTGGTTGATTGTTTAGCTTTTAGCTAAACAAAAAAATACTAGCTTTGTCAATGTTTTAGGCACAGACAACAATGTCTAGAATTGAAAACTTCGCTGGTATTTCCTTATATTTTCGTCTGAACTAGACTGTATACTACATTACTTGTGCAGTGAGTTTTTGAGTCATGTCATCTAGGCAATATTTCTTACTTACTGAGCATAGATCTAAATCTAAGCTTAGATTTGCTTACCAATAATCTTAGACAAAAGTGTTTATGATCAAATAGCTGGTATAAACTTCGCATGTTAATTATAATTGACACCCAAAGATTGTTTTGGTTGAAAGTAGATTTTTCGTACATTTTTAATATGAAAATAGGCGAGATAGATAATAGGGACTTTTCGCTAACGAATCGATGAAACGGTGCGAAATTCTAGCTGTACTGTGACTTGCTTATGTGACAAATACTTTTTAAAATGTTAGTAAAAAATTCAAAATATTTAATGAGATTGATTTGATTTATTATAGTCGTCGATCAAACTTTAAAATGTGAGTTTTCGTCGTCAGAATGTGAAATATTTATTACAGATAGTTACCTTATTTAACCCTCTCTACTCTAAAACTTTGTCTTATTTTTTCCCCTGTGAGATCTGAGTCAACGAAACTAAACTGTTGTTGGTCATTTGTTTATCAATATGTGTGTAAGTAAACTGTCCAAGGCTAGTAGCATATGTAAATTTGTGAAGAGAAAAACTGACTCGAACCTGATTATTAACAAGCAGCCAAAGACGAACGAAAAAGAAAACGGCGCAAGTATAAACCAGAATATATACCATTTGGCTTCAGCGCAGTGGGGACCGATGCTGACCAACCTATTTTTTTATTACAAGTTTTGCCGGTAACTTAGGCTAGGCCTGCCATTTAGCAGACTTTAAGTAGCTTGCATCTGCAAACTTAAGACATATTCTGACCCAACCTGAGGTACGATAAGGGCGCCTTGGGCAATGGGAGTCCGCCACCCGAGCTTGGAATGTCTGAGGGGTCCGCAGCATAAAAAAGGTTGAAAACCTCTGGCTTAAAGGATATGAGAATCTTAAAGATACGAGGCTTGGGTCAAATTTGAGTGTAACCAGCTATACAGAATTTTACAGAATAAACGTATTAGGTTTCTGAGTGTATCAAATATAAACATCTATAACTGAAATAAATATACGTGCCTATGTGTAAAAAAATAGATATATTGTTAGCTAAATACAAATAGATGCGTGTACATATGTATCATATCAAATGAATCTCTGATTAAAGTTTTCATAAACTGACCATGCAATTAGAATATCAAGTACTAGTGCGATGTTTAATGTGTTTTTTTTTTGCAAGTAAAAATGTGAGTACAAAATATCTAAGACGCAAGTACAAGTACAAGTACTCCAAAATTATACTCGAATACAAAGTAATTGGTAAAACCAATACCGAGTACCTTGTCTCTGGTAATTGTCAATAAATTATTATATATAAAAGCTTTGACGTGTTTCACGCAGTCGTCGGCACTGATAGGTCACAGAAACACATTGGTCGGCACGGGCTATGTCCCGGGGGCGTCTTTACCCTAAAGGAACATTAGGCAGTGTGCATAGGACCCACACATATACAGGGCAACACGAAAGTAAAAAACAAAATGAAATTTCAGATACGAACGGATAGCAATAACTCCCTATAGTGGGGGGGGGGGTCACAATATCCTTTTAGGTGCAAAAGCGCCTAGGGCCCACCCCGATCACAAGACGGCCCTGACCATGTTTTAAGAGCTGGACTTCATTTGTGTGCAGTGCATCTCACGTTTGACAAGGGCAATGGATTTATTGGCACTATCTTAAACTAACTATATTAACATCTGGCGTACAGCTAGCTGCTTGTAACACGGAATGAATCAAAATGTACATGAGACTCGCTTGCTGAATCAGCAGGTCGATTGTTTTGTTCTTTTTGGTGGTCTCAGGGTAGAAAGTTCCAGAGATATTTGTGGGCTCTTAATGTAAATACTTGTTAGTGCCCTAAGAAAGACAATATCTGTACCGATGAGAGGATAGTTTTACTTAGTGTCTTTTCTACAGTCCACAGTGTGGTAAACTGCTCCACTACCATCCAAAACGTCTCGGGTTCAAGCCAAGAGTGAAACTGTACATTCTGATAAAATATTTCCATAGCTAGCAGTGCAGTCATTAATAATTACCTTGGAAATATATGAAAAATAAACAGAGCTATGTACATAATACAACATTAATACAGAGGCATAGCGGGGGGGGGCAAGGCAACTTGCGCCCGGGGCATTTTACCTTTCTAATACCTTTTTAGCGCCCCCCCATTAGAAAACCATATAATATTATATGTAAAATATACCATTTGGCGCCCCTGAACCTCGGCGCCCCGCCCCCCCCCCGCTACGCCTCTGCAATAATAGAAATGTTATATCTAACTTTAAGAAACAAAAAAATCTTTATATGATTAAGTTAACCTTTTCATGTATATATAGTTAGTTTAAAAAAAAATATCTACATATAGATATAAACAATCTAAGTGGGCAGGCATGATGTATGGTATTCATAATATGAATCGCGAAAGGTCAGAATGTTACAACTTTAACTTTTCGCTGACCGCTAATTTACTTAAAAAGTCACACACACACACACACACACACACACACAAAGTGGTGAACCACGTGTCCACTGATCACGTGACACACAATGCTTAGCACGTGCACCGTTGAATATTATTTTTCTCCAAGAGAAGAGCTATCGTTACTCTCATATAAAAAAAAAAAACATTTCCCCCCGTTCTCTTTAATCCTCAATAACGAGCCCCCCCCCCCATCCTCCCCCACCATATCCACCCTCCCTTCCCTCTATTTTCAGATACCGTCCTCTTTTGTTTTTTTTTCTTTTTTTTTCTCTCTCTCCATCCTCCATCATTGTAACGTTGCGATGCGGGGTCGGGGGCTAAGACAAACGATACCCCACGGAAACAAGAGGGTGCCGTAATTAACTTCTGTGTGAGTAAATCCTTTAGGGTTATTGTGCTCACACACAAAGATGACGACCAGATGAGTTGGAAACGGACAGGGATTTTTTTTTTCTTTTTTGTTAAAAAAAAAATAAAAGGAAAAAAAATGATGAATTGTCTCCCTTTTCTTCCAGAGTACTTGCCCCTGATAAATTCACTCTGGAAGAGTGGTTGTCCCTGGTACTTTTAACATCTATTAGTATGAGCTAATATTAATTTTAGTTGGTATTTTTATTCCTTTATTCTTGGCACTACACTCTTTCAACTGTTAACAAATTTTAACAAATGAACTATTTCAAATTCGTCTTTAGAAAACAAATAATGTTTAAAAAAAGGGGGTGGAGGGGGAGGAGGGAATTGAAAGGTACATAAACATACACATTCATTGTCAGGGGTAGGTTTTACAGCAGACGCACGTCTAAGGGGGGGGGGTCCGACTTGCTAGGGGCCCCCGAAAAAAAAGCTAAACTTATAAGTAATGTAAACCCTACTATGATAAGAGTTTCAGTTATAAACGTAATGCTGTCGTCTGCACCTGAGCCCGAAACAGACGTGAGATATAGAGGAGAAACAGACGTGAGATATAGTGGAGAAACAGACGTGAGATATAGAGGAGAAACAGACGTGAGATATAGTGGAGAAACAGACGTGAGATATAGAGGAGAAACAGACGTGAGATATAGAGGAGAAACAGACGTGAGATACAGAGGAGAAACAGGCGTGAGATATAGAGGAGAAACAGACGTGAGATATAGAGGAGAAACAGACGTGAGATATAGTGGAGAAACAGACGTGAGATATAGAGGAGAAACAGACGTGAGATACAGAGGAGAAACAGGCGTGAGATATAGAGGAGAAACAGACGTGAGATATAGAGGAGAAACAGACGTGAGATATAGAGGAGAAACAGAAAGAACGGAGAATGATGTTCTTAATTTATTTTTCATAATATGTTCCGAAAGTACACGCCTATGTATGTGTTTCTCACTTGCATATGTATTTTATAAATTGAAAGCTTTTTAACCTGCTTTATTATTGTTTGTTTTTAAATGTAAGAAGTGTTAAGGCCTACCGTAAGCCAGTAATAGGGGAGCTATATAGGTGTGTACCCAAAGGAGGGTTTAACCATTAACCATATCCACCCCTCTTCCCCCTCCCCCATCCATGGCCCCATATTTTTAATCCTATAATTCCTTTTTTTTAAATTAAATTTAATGTATATCAGTATTAAGACACACATTATCATACAATCGGGATTATTCACCCCCCCCCCCACCCTTCTCATATTAGATAATGTACATATTGTACCCGAAATCTTGGTTCAAACTAGGGGTGTGCCGGATCCGTTTTTTCCAACCGGATCCGGATCCGGATTTTCTTATGTGAAATCCGCCGGATCCGGTACGGATCCGGATTATGATTCCGGATTTTAGTACTTTGCAGATACCGGTAAATCTGAGGGGTTGGATGCCTTCTGAACAGTTGGCCTAAATGGTTAAATGACATTGGCTGATTAGAAGTTGGAAGTGAAGAACTATTGTAGTGCACTAATTGTTTTGAATCTGAGGAGAAAGTCAGACTCATCATCAGAGTTCATCTCGTCTTGTCATTTGCTCATTGGATGATGGATGCTTATTGCTTATTGTTATTGTTCAAATGTTCATAGTTTATGATGTGTATTGAAATGGATAATTAATTGAAAAAAAAAACAAATAACAAGATTGAATGGAATTAAGATTTGAGAACAATAATTCTGTATTTCTGTACTTTACAAGTTTGAAAATTGAAATACAAATTTTAATGAATTCAATTGGCATTTGACAAAGCCATTATTCAAGCCTAAAGAAGTAAGAATAAGATGTTGATAACTAACTAATGACTATTAGTTTGTTAACAGTGTTAAGTTACTCCAAGTCCACAGCCAAATAATGTACACATTCCAGTGATGCCACAAAATCACAGCTGAGCGCCGCGGGCCGCGGCTACGTCATACCGTCGTTTAAACCAGGCTTGCGGAGCCGCCAATTTTTTTTCCGGCTCCCACAAATTTGACGGCGCCGGCACGGCTTCGGCTCCCTATTAAGATAGTATCACACAAGACAAAAATTTGTGTAATTGCGCCATAGCAGGCCCGTAGCTTGCGGGGGGGGGGCAGGGGGCCAGGGCCCCGTGCGTTTTGTCTGGTCCCCTCTGCTTATTTGTTCTACTTAGTAAAATGTATTACCTGCCCCCCCCCTGTTATTGCCTGGCCCCTGCTGTAGAATGCCTGGCCCCTGCTGTGGAATTTTCACGCTACGGGGCTGCCCCATAGTCAGGAACTTGAAAAATATACGCATGTCGTTTTTACTAAAAACAAACCGTTTCAATGCATCCAGAATCATATCATTATTTTCGACCGAGGTTTCACTAGTCGCCATTTTCATAAGTAGTAAAAAGTTATTTCAATGATCAAATTAGCAAATAGTAAAATGATACATTATTTAAAATATTTTAAAGACTTCAGTATTTATATTTATTATTTATAAATTCGAAGTGATTATTCGGACCCAATCAACTCCGATTTTTATTCGGACCCCGTCCCAATAAAGTCTGATTGTTATTCGGGCCCGTGGCAAATATGCACTTAGCTTAGCTATACATAAACTTCATTATTGTTTTTTTTTACATAGTTGTTTGAATTGTATGATTTAATCGTTACTCAGTGTCTAGGGTTCCACTAAGCGGACTCTGTATTATTATTTTTTCGGGTTCCGTCAAATAAAGTTTAAATATAGCTAAGCTTAGTGCATATTTGCCACGGGTCCGAATAACAATCTGATTTTATTGGGACCCGGATCCGTATAGCCACAGCCTTATAAATTTATCTACTCTATTTCAGATATTCTGTTTATAATAAAATTGTTAAATACAGAAACCGATCATTTTGTTTTTAGTCTATTACAAATTCGCGGCAGCCCCGTAGCGTGAAAATTCTACAGCAGGGGCCAGGCAATAGCAGGGGGGGGGCGGGGCGGGTAATACATTTTACTAAGTAGAGCAAATAAGCAGAAGGGGGCAGACAAAACGCAAGAGGGGCTAAGCCTGATTCGAGGTCAAATAATAATACGAGGTCAAATAATAATACGAAATGACGCGTTCTATTTGTCGTCTTAGTAAAAATTTATTTTAAATGATTGATACAATTATTCTATGAAATAAAACTGTTTTAACTTTATATATAACAAAATAACAAGCCGTTAAAAAAATTTCGGAGGGTAAACAAGATTTAAAACGAACACAAAACGATTCCCCATTAAAGATTTCTTGTGGTGATGTGCGTGCACGCTATCATTTTAACACTGTTACTGTTGTGGCGTTCGTAAAAATAACAACATTTCAAATTGTATGAGGCAAACAATCCAACAAATTTGGAATTTTAAAGCTAAAAAAAAAAAAAATTCTGCTGTAAAAAAAAAGCATTTGGGAGCCGTGGAGCCACCAGATTTTTTCGGCTCCGGCTCCAGCAAAAAGTAGCGGCTCCCTGCTCCTCGGCTCCGGCTCCGGCTTTGCAAGCCTGGTTTAAACCAAAGAGCACAGATCATAGCGCAAGCGAGAATCGCCGAAGATGGCTTGGTGACATAGAGATCACCAAAGACCTTTAAATTAATAATAGACCGCTAACGTAATGTTAATTTTTACTCAAAAATGATACGCATTTTTAACAATTGAGTGAACGATAATATAAATCAAAATATGAATTAAAATTACGGTAAATTTTTTTAAAGCATATTTGACTTTTGATTCCTAGTTAAAATAGAATTATAATAACCTTTATTATAAAATAGAATTATAAAATAAAAAAAATTGGGAAGGAATTGCTTTTAATGGAAGACGTTACATTAGGGTTAGGGTTAGATTACCAACTCAGTGACTTGTTATATTAATTAGTGTTAGAGAATTAGTGTTTCTTCACGGAAATTTCAGAATGGAAAAATATTCTATTTTTCATTTTACAATATTTAATATTCATATCTGAACTATTTTTTCAACAGGAAATCTCGTGGGTGATGCATTTTAATTTAATAACAAAGAAGACATCTTTTCCATCTCTCAGAGAAATCTAAATAACTTAAATGTTGAATTTATCAAAAACCATTCATTTCTGTTATTTATTTTCTGGCGGGCTGGCGGCCAGGCGCTTGGGCAGTATAGTTGCTTATTATTTCTGTTACAACGTCATTGGTGATTGCGGTTAAGATGACGTCACTAATAATAATTACTCATCCCCGCACTATCATGTATGGGATTGGGCCGATTGGCCAATATCAGCGGTGCTGACTCTATGTTCAAAACATTAAACAAGCTCAACGCTCGAAACAATCGATTAATGTATCGTGATCGTGTAGAATTCGGGAAAGAGAATTACTTTTATCTCAGATTATGGTCCGTGAGTCACAAAATCTGGCAAATTCAGAAATCCGGTATTTTCCGGATTCCGGAATCCGGTTATTCCGGATACATGTAAATTCCGGCAGAACCGGATTTTACCGGATAGTGCAAAATCCGGCGGAACCGGATTCCGAACCGGATTCCGGCACACCCCTAGTAAAAATAAATGTATACAGACAATCACATGCATGTGAGTGCTTATACAGTACAAATAGCCACATCCATGGGAGGCTAATCTCCAAGATAAAGACTGGGTGGTTTTTTCCCTCCCCTGACCAGAACGTCCGCTTGGGAAAGTCATATCTTTTGGTTTGTGCCACTTTTACTACTGAGCTTTAGATTTCGGACTGTTAACGTGAAGGTCTCGAGTTCGAAATCAATCAGGACTTAGGGGCCATCCATAAAAGACGTCACCACCAATTTTTTCTATTTTTTACCCTCCCTTGTCCACATTTGTCCACTTTTGACTGGACCCCTCCCCCCAGTTGTGGACGTCCAAAACATAAATTTACCGAACATGAATTAATGAATATTTCGAATTTTGAAATTGGGAGAATGTAAACAATATAAAGAGTACATATTTACAAACATTTTTTTTCAGAAATTCAAAATTCTAAATATGAAAAAATTACTTAAAACATTTTATTGAATTATAATTAAAAAATAAAGCATTAAACCACAATTATTCAGCGGGATTGAAATTCCGATTGCAGCCATTCAAACATATTTCGTATGGTGACTACATCTGTTGGTGAATTTTCAATTTCTGGTTCAATCTCCTTGTCTGATACTTCTACCTCATCGTGTTCACAAACAGGAATATTGTAATGGACGACCTTATGTTTTTTAATTGCCACCTGTGATGGGAAGTATTTGCCGCAGAAACACATTCGCTTGGGAATTTTCCAGCCACTGATGGACAATAGAGATCAAAAGGTGCTACTGTAACTGTGATCGGGTCCAGACCAATCAGTGCAAGCCTCTGAAACAGTGATCCATAAGTACCACTACTACTCTGATAGATGCAGCCATGACGCCTGATTCATGACTAACAAAAGGTACAAGAGCTGTAATGAAAGTTTGGGAAATAGTTTATTATAGTTGGTTCGTCTTGCTCCACAGCATGTTACATCATTACATTTAATGATCTGCAGAAAATATTGAGACTGTTGGACATGATTCCAACACCAATTCACAGAGGGAGATGGAAGAAATGTGCTTGTGCTGCTTGGTTCAACACACTGTGCATGCACATCATAGCCATCAATGACTCAAACTTCATGAGTATTTCTCCAGCCTTTTTAAAGTTTGCTTTTTCCAGGTTTTGTCTATAGTTTTACCATTTGCATCCTTCAAATGGGACCAAAATGATCATGAGGAAGAATGAGTGACAGGTCATGAGACATGGGGCCATTCTGTCGTTCTACCGCTTTGTAGGCACTGTGACCCGGGGCATGACAGGCTATAAAAAAAGCATCAAGATTGTGCTTGGTAAACAAATTATATGCAGCGATCAAAGTTTTTGGATAACGTGGGTTCTCGTCTGGGAGAGTAATAATAACTATAGGTTTTACTAATCCACCATTTGTACATGCCACATTCTTGAAAATATCCTGAGAGACAAGAACATCAAAAAAATCCGCAACATGTGAGGCAGCAGTACTGGAGTCATGTTTACCATTCTTTATTGATATAGATGTTGGTCCAGAATAGGTCACACTGCCATCCTTGATAATACATGCAGCATAAACTGAAGGTATTAGTTTATGCCTATCTGCCAAAACCCAATCATGGTCAGGCAATGGATACGATATTCCAGATGCATTAGAAGTGGTGCCTGTTTTGATGCAGCTGGAAGAGGCCCAAGGAACTTTAGCCTTGTCGTCCTGGCTAAGAAAGAATGCACTGACTGCCCATCAATACTGCCAAATTTTTTTATTGTAAAGATGCAAATAGAAATTAGTTAAAATAGAGATGGGGGTGGTGCATGAATTCACCACCAGCGACAGAGAGTGGGGGTGGTGGGGGGGGGCAATCACCACTTTGTAAGTTTCGGGAACGGGTTTGGGGGGTACATATTGAGTTATGGTTCCGAAATTCTAACGATATTTTCTTTGGCCAAAATAAATAAATGAACAAAAAAACAATATTTACTTAATATTAAAAAAATTCAATGAACATTTATTACAGATGAGCAAATCAATCAATCGATTAATAAAAAACAAATGAAAAAAATAACCTTCAAAAAACCAATCTTTTATTTTAGTTGTTTATTTTACATCGAATTTCTTTTGAAAATTACATGTATTTTAACAAAACACCATGGTAAATATATATATATATATATATATATATATATATATATATATATATATATATATATATATACATTACATGTAATGACACTTTATGTAGTTTGTTTAATTATTCTACTATCGAACTTTTTTTTTTTTTGGAATTTTCACTGGAATAGTGGTATTTATTTCCTGGTTTACCATCTCTTCATAAATGTTTCATATTAAATAAGTATAAACATAAAGATATGGAATGTTCTCTCCATTTTGTTCTCTTCGTTCATTTGAATTTTAGCACTGAACTCTGACCTACATGTATATGTTAAAGAAAGTAGACAGAGGAATCATATGTGAGGCCCAGGCATGAATTGGTGAATGTTGTGGGTCCACCAGAGGCGATTTAAAGCCGGTATTTACCCTCGAAACCGACTACTAGTGAGGAGGCATTGGAGCAGGCATTGCTCCCCCTACATTTTGAAAATGTTTAAAAAAGAGGGGGCATTTTTTCCCTCTTATTTTTAAAATGTTGCATAAAGTTGTTATTTATAACCCCCGGAAAATTTCCTGAAAATTCAGCGACGCCCATGGTGAGGTCTCTAAATCTAAAATCTTTAATTTTGTCATCCTTGGTCTATTTTTTTTTTGTCCTTTTCGTAGAAATTCATCGCATTATTTTCAATGTGCTCTTGGGGCCCCCAACCGATCATAATATATAAAACAGGGTCTGGCCTATATATGTAATATGTCATTGAGGCGTGTTTTTAACGAGTACATTTTTCTGTTTTTATATATTCAAAAAAAATCACTTCCGGAATAGGTATTGAATTACACGTGACATACAAATTAATGTTTTTCAGTAAAATGTAACGAATGATCAACATAAAACACTTTTGTTTTGTTATTATTTTTTCTTCTAATAAAGTACATTCACTATTTTAATTGTAGATTTTAAAGCTATGTTCAATAAATAATTAATGTTTTTTTGTATTAGACAAATTAATTTATTTAATTTTGGTTTTTTTTCAAAAAATCCCTCCCCCCGCGAGTTGTTGCATGCAGATTTTAAATGAAATATTTTATTAAGATTAAACATAAATAAGTAGTCGGAGTATTTAGCTTATTGATAGGCAAGGTAGCATTCTTCAGGATGAGCAAACCGGCTGCTGGGTTCGAAGCCCCACTCCAAATGGGGCCCTGTTAAGACTTTTATTTATTTTTTACAAGCATGCCCACCTTGTTATACAAGTGCTATCCGAGGTGTGTCAGTGACCCCTGTCTTTTAAACTGACTCAACATTTAGTCCATTTGGGCCTCGATTTCAAAGATCATTAGGGCCCCAAGATTTGAAGCGATGATTCGTTTTCTATATGTTATCTTGCTAGGCCCTAAATTTACAGTCATCTTTGATTAGCCCCCCACACTACAAAAAAAGGTACATACAATTCTGACATAAGGCCCTGTCTAATTTAAAAAAAATAAAAGAGAAAGCTGTAAACTTATTTTAATTTTTTACTGCCATACTAATGGACACCAAATAAACCTAAGATGAATAATTTTTAATGTTATGTTTCCTCTACAGACAATCAGTTGACACAGTCCAGTAACAAAACAATACATTAGAAGCCATGAATTGTAAACAATACTGTGTATGTACGTATCACAGAAATACGAAATCGAATGAGTAAATATAAAGTATCACATAGTTCTATTCATACAATAAACCTGTACATTAAACTGCCCATCTGTTATTGTTGTGGTTTTTTGTTTACAAGCTTTTATTTATGTTGCTCTGTCTGGATGTGGGCGTGCGTCGTAATGTTTGTTCGGTTTTGATTATTTTGAAATGAATCATCACCAACTTCTCGAAACCGAACCGACTAGACACCATTTTTAAACATTCGAGAAATTTAATGTTGTGGAAGAATAATTACTTTTTTTTTAAAGGTTATGTTTAAGAGGGACAACGGAGAAAGAGGTCATGACGTCATGGGTTTGTTGTATGGTACATTGATCTGAAGATGTTTGTGTTTTCAGCCATGCAAGTTATTTTTTACATTTTATATATAATTTATCAATAAAAGCAAAGTGTGTTTCTTTAATAAATAGCAAACTATCTATATATAAACAACACTTTTAGTCTTTCTATTTCCCCCATACTTTATTATTTAATTTTAGTATTAGATATAAAAGCAAACAACAACAAAAAACCGCATTAAAAAACCAGTAAAAACTCAATAAAAACCCAGTAAAATACTTCTAACACTAAAAGAGTATAAAATAAATAAATAATCCTTCTAAAAATGGGTTTTTTATTAAAATGTTCTAAACAGCGAGACATGATTCCGCACCATGGATAATATATTTATACAAAGTATACATCGATTTAATTTTTTTCAAGTTTATTATGTTTTTGTTAAATGTTATATTAATATTTTAATGCTGTTAATGACGTTTCATGTGCTTGTGGTTCATTCCGTAGATGGATGCTGACCACGTGGTACTGTTTACTTCCTACGTCCGGGTCCGTATGGTCACTGGCCTGACGGTGAGCTGGAAAAAGACCAAAAAAACCACAAAATAAATGACTAGATGAGCGAAATGACATGTATTCGGTTTCACTCGCTTATGGGTACCATATGAGCCGATTAGCTAGAGGCAAGTCCTTTGGATGGGATTTGAGTCAATGCAGGATTTACATATAGCTTAAGGCTGCTGTAGTTTGCCCCTCCTTTCTGGCATTTTTGTTGCCTCTCTCCCCCAACAAAAAATTGTCAAGAGTGAGCGATCGTCATATAAACTTATATTTAGCACTGACATATATTATATGACTTATAAAGGGCCCCATATCTCGTATTGCTTTAGGGCCTTATTGTCCTCTCTTAACTGGCCATGGATCTAGGAAGAGACTTCTAGACCTTTTTTTTCGGCCCCCTCAGGGTGGGTAGAGTTACTGAGAAAAAGCCCCTGTCGGTAGAAACAGATTTAATATGAATTAACACTGAAAAGGCTCTGGTTGGAAGTAAAACCTTGGTCAGCCTATCACTGTCAGTAATAAATCTGGGTGTCATTTCACCACGCTCCAATCCCTTCGCTGACACACATCACTATTGCACAGTACTCCCTATTCTGTGTCCAGTACAGATGGACCACCGTAGTCCTACCATCTGTCCACCACGTATGTCCAGTGCACATAGATGCACCACCGTGTAGTCTTACCATCTGTCCACCACGTGCAGGTGTCCAGTGCACATAGATGCACCACCGTGTGTCCTACCATCTGTCCACCACGTGCGGGTGTCCAGTGCATAGATGCACCACTGTAGTCCTACCAAACAAATGTTTATGAACTTAATTCTTCTGAGCTCTGCTACTTCGTCAAAATCTTTTGTCGTGATGCAAATCCAGCATCTAATATAGGCTCTTCCTTTCCTGGATCAGAACATACAATATTATAGTTATACATGAATATATATACATATTAAAAATATTACTTAATTCATACACTTATCTCTAGATGTTGTCAGTGCTTAAGAGAAAAATGTACCCATTTAGATCATTAACCCTTTTATTTTGGCAGTTATCAATAAAAAAAATGTAAAGTCCAAACAACTGATTTGAAGTTGGCAATGCAATGAATGTATACCGGGTGTTGATAGTTTGTTTTCATTAGTTTGTCATGAATATAGTTATGATGACATCACCTTAATGTCACCCGCGCTTTTTTACGCAATGGGTAATCAAGTTGATTACTTTAATACTATTTTACTATCTAAATATGTAATAATTATTTACTGGCATGTAAATCATATTGTTAGCAATTTAATTACATACACAAATTACATACACAAATATATATATATATATATATATATATATATATATATATATATATATATATATATATATATATATAAAGAATGGACAAATAAGTTCATGTCCATTGTTCTAAACCAGAATAAAGTAAAGAATTAAAAAATATAAATACAGAACACAGTGCTAATACACACCAGTATAAATTTTTTTACTGTATAATCCAAGATCCGATTAATTTATTTTGCATTGTAACATTGCTGGAGTAATATATTTTCTGATTTCTAAAAGGTTTTAATTTAAGGTTTTAATTTAAGGTTTTAATTAAGTTTTTAATTTAAGGTTTTAATTTAAGATTTTAATTTACATTTAATTTATTGCCGTTGAAAATACGAACGTTTGAAACTATCAATAGTCAATGTATTTACTGACATACCAACGAAACCAACAGAGAGTGGAAACAGGGAAAATATAAAAACACATAAAAAGCAGAAAGTAAGCTTATAGTAATAATAAATAAATCTTTATTAATAAAAGTGAATTAAAAAAAAGTAATAAAATAATTCCCAACATCACTCAAACACTTTTAGAAATAGAATGGCTAAAATAAAAATCATGTAATACATAAATTATGGACTGATTCTTTATTTCAAGTGTAACTCGACACGTAATTATAGGTCACGAACTCACGTGACATGGTCTGAGGAGTTATAGCTTTCAAGTGGCATACTTTTAAATACACACATACCCCTCTTCTCTCTACACACACACACACACATACACGCGCGCGCAGGCACACACACACACACACACACACTGTCTCTTTCTGTCTCACACACACTTACGCACGCACGTACACACACACATACATATTGTATACTTTTTTGGTTTTGAAAGAATCACTAAATTCATTCAATTTCAATTGGCTATATTGTACACTGCAGGCACCGTCGCTGCACCGTATTTATTTCGACATCAAATGATAAACACAATCTCAAAAACGAAACAAGCTTTAATTAGTTATTTTACAACATTTTAAATTCATGTCGAAATTGTTTAAAGTTTTCCTCTAACCAAAAGCGAAGGAACGCTGCGCTATTTCTCACGTGAGATTTTCAAAGCGCGAAAACCCTCGATACACCGTAAGCGAAGCGAACGTAGGCGTCAGCCGACCGGATATAAGGATTTTTAAATTTTTGTTTATTTGAAGACGTCGGCAGACATTTTCTTCTTATGATATATTTTCTGTAGTTATGGTATTTTACAAGTAAAAGTGAAAAAAACACTTACTTTTTGGTTATAATCTGACATAATTCAAGTTGCTATATATAAATCTAAGTCTTATTTGTTAATTTTAAGACATTTATATCAATTTTAACCTTGATTTTCATTTGAGTCGATGTTTCTAGGCAGCCATTTTGGATTGTTTACACTCGCGAAACGCGAAAAAACTCTGAAAAGAAGCGATGCCGCGAAATTTCTGCACCGCCGCGGAAATTCGCCGCGGTTTGAGCATCTCCATGTAAATACATTGGCGAAAGAGGGGGCGAATTCGCGAGCTACTAGATACGAAATTCGCTTTGGTTAGAGGAAAGTTTCTTAAATCATGTTTAGTTATGTAGAATATTCACGTCTGCCAAATCTGAGCCTCCTTTTCAAATTATAACAAGTCCAAAATTTCAGTTACTACAACTTACTAGATTTGATGAAAAACCCACAGACCCCAAAAAGAAAGAGAAAAATCAGCCACCCAGAAGAAAGTAGACATATATAAAAAAAAAACAACAATTACACTTCATGTCTAGATGTCGTCATCTCTTCACGTCTGTCAATTCTGCAGCAATTGGAAAGAATTTTGTAAAAAATAAATAAATGATCTAGAGATCGATTATTGATACCCAGAACTGTTCTTATGAATGGGCGAACTAGGAAACATCTTTGCGTCCATCCCCCCCCACAAACACACATGCCCAAAGAGCCCCTTACAATAAACCCGTGTTGTGTTCATTTTATAATATGTCATTATTTGTTTGAGGATGGCTCCTTCTGAACAGTGGCGTAGCGAACTTAACACGCGCCGGGGTCACAATTACCTTTTTATTCAATTAGGCTATATTTGCACATTTATTATTATTAATATTATTTGTAAAATATACCATTTGGGGGCCCCTTAGTGAGTAGCACCCAGGGCATGATGCCACCCCACACTACGCCACTGCTTTCGTAATAGCTTGGCTAAGAGTAACTCACTTTAATAGTCATTTTAACTCAGTGTTTTTTTTATACGCGCACCATGTCTTTAATTCATTGATGTGGGATGAAGTTTTTCTGTAACTGTAAGAAAACTTGGGGTTTTAAAAAATACATGCCGCAGTAAAGGATGTATCCCCGAGCCATGTCAAGAGCGACGTCATTAGCCCTCCCCCTTCCTCCTTTGGGCCCATGGAATGACACAGCCATGGGTGGGTATGCTTTTAGAAAGTGGGTGGCGAACCTATGGCACGCGTGACACAGTTGGCACGTGACTGAATTATCCCTTTCTTTTAATTTTAATTGGAGTGTTGGGCACTTTGCTATAAATAAGTGTTGTTTTTGGTGGAATTACGGGCACGCGGCCATAAAAAGGTTCGCCACCACTGCTTCGGAAGATAGCCCCACGCCCCGAATACAAATATCACTATCGCTGCAATGAGAGATGTTTCCTCCCCCCCCTTCCCCGAACACACGTCAGTTTTTGTATGATTTTATTCAGCGGTGGGGTAAATCATCCTGTTTGCACATGTGCTACAAATTTCAGGAATCCGGTTGATCGTTTGCTAAGGCTACTATCAAAGACACTGTAAATGTTTTGTTTTTTTACATTTAAAGGGAGTGAACCATTCTTCAAAAGCTCCTTAAAATTAACTGTGTTAACTCCCTTTTATACACCAGCGCTATTTTCGCAAAATTTTTGTGTGAGTTCAACTTCAAGAGCTGTAAAATTGTTAATGTTTATCAAAGGCGCACTTCATCCCAGTATTAACTATCTTGTAATGTGAAGTGACCACTATCTAGTACTGTGAATTGACCACTATCTAGTACTGTGAAGGATTCACTATCTAGTACTGTGAATTGACCACTATCTAGTACCGTGAAGAGACCACTATCTAGTACTGTGAAGTGACCACTATTTAGTACCGTGAAGTGACCACTACCTAGTATCGTGAAGTGACCACTACCTATACCGTGAAGTGGCCACTACCTAATACCGTGAAGTGACCACTATTCTAGTACCGTGAAGTGACCACTACCTAGTACCGTGAAGTGACCACTACCTAGTACCGTAAAGTGACCACTATCTAGTACCGTGAAATGACCACTACCTAGTATTGTGAAGTGACCAATCAGTTTTTCATTTCCATTCTGCGTTAAATCGAAAGCGGAAAACAAGAATTCAAAATGGCGTCTTGCCAGCGTATCGATTCGAGAGATGTTTTTTTTAAAAATCTACAGTTTTGAATTGATTCTGCGGTTTTTAAACGTGAAAGCCCAATGCCAAAATGTAAAATAATTCCATCTAAATATTTTTTTGTTTGTTTTTGTGTATTTCTACAACATATTACATCTTTAAATTGTAATAAAATCATGAAATTATCGGATCTGACCGAAACCAAAAATAACCTAGCCTACCGATCAAACCTAAGGGAGGCTATTCAAAAAGCAAAATAAACCAAACAATATGCCGGCCCCTTCATCAGTCGAGAACATATGCATCTTGCTTAAAACAGATAATAAAAAGTAGGGCCGTAAAATGATAAAACTATATGACCACTTTAATAAAATAATGAGGTAAGTTCATGTTTTTAAGGTGTCTTTCTTATTATCAGAATGATTTTAGCTGCGTTTTGCATAACGCTGTTGTGTTAACAATAACATCCTCGACATCATAGTAGTAATAATTATTATTCACGAACAGTGAATGACAAGTAAATATAACAAAGACAACGCAGCCTTGCAAATCTTTAGATGATTAATGTCATGTTTATGGCTTTTTTGTAAATTATGTAAAATTTAGTATTATCTCTATACTATAGTCAGTTTTATTTAAAATAAAAAAAATCTTTATATATTATTCTGTGCATAACTAAGGGAAATCTACTCCTAATATACTCAACAAAAAGATATCATCTGCAATTATATTTTTCATATTAGTTACAAAGAATTTTTCGACAGTCTGTCTGTTCTACTCAGTTTATTGGTGGTTGGTAATAATTATTGATCTTTGACAGTCTTTCTGTGCTGTTAAGCCTATCAGTTTTATGTAAGAGTTATTGGGGTTTTTTCATTGCAAACAAATAAAATAGTCTATTTCATTGCAAACAAATAAATTAGTCTATTTCTCTTTGCATCAAAGATTTCTATCCATCAAAGATTTCTATTTTCTATAAAATTGTGTAAAAGCATAAAATTGTAATATGTCAGATTTACTTAAAAATAATTGTAAGATAGTCAGGAAATCCAGAGCAGATGAATCATCTGAGGCAAAAAAAAAGGCGCCTGGAATCTAATGAATTGCGAAAGCAACAGAGAATATTTCATGAATCTGCAAATTCTTTTTCATTTGACTTTGTTCTCATGTTCTTAGATAATTTCAATTTGTTCAATTTGGACCACAGATGGCTTTGGTTAATACAGGTCCCTACTATATAATCCCTTGATGCTCTTAGAATAACTGGTAGAAGCTGTCGGAAATCTCCTCCCATCAAAATAACTTTCCCTTCGAATAATGCATCACTTTCCATTAAATCTTTCAGTAATCTATCCACAGCAATAAAACAATGAGTTTTGATTCTGTCAAAGTCTATGGAGAAAAAAATTCTAAAAATCCTGTGTATAAAGAGTACTTGATGCAATAAAAAATCTTAAGTACATAATTTTAAAAATGTAACATAGTATAAATTGTACAAAAACTTATTTTAACTGTAATTAACCACCACCAGTTATTTTATCTAAAATGTCCATTTTAGGTCGACTACCTTTTATTTTATTTCTCAGTCCTTTTTAGGGCTATTACCTTTTATTGTATTTAACGTTCCTTATTAGGGCCACTACCATTTATTGTGTCTTAACGGTCCTTTTTAGGGCCACTACCATATTTTGAATCTTGAAAGTCCTTTTCAGGGCTAATGAAAATTTTACAATTAGCTTGAGTTCGCTTGCTAGCATGAGTTTTAATAAAAAAAAAGTTCCTTTCAGGACCACCTAAAAGTAAAGTTTATTTATTTAAGGTACATTTATAAGTAAAATATAAACATTGTTGAGGTTAATTCATAGTTATTAGTATTTTAAAAAGTGCTGCAAATGTTTTGCGGGTACAGCTAGTATATCATATTTTTCATTTCCATTCTGCGGAAAACAAGAATTCAAAATGGCGTCTTGCCAGCGTATCGATTCGAGAGATGTTTTGTAAGAATCTACAGTTTTGAATTGATTCTGCGGTTTTCAAACGTGAAAGCCAAATGCCAAAATGTAAAATAATTCCATCTAAATATTTTTTTGTTGTTTTTGTGTATTTCTACAACATATTACATCTTTAAATTGTAATAAAATCACGAAATTATCGGATCTGACCGAAACCAAAAATAACCTAGCCTACCGATCAAAACTAAGGGAGATTATTCAAAAAGCAAAATAAACATTCAAAAAAGCAAAATAAACCAAACAATATGGCGGCCTCATCAGTCGAGAACAAATGCATCTTGCTTAAAACAGTTAATATGAAATTTTTTTTAAAAAGTAGGGCCGTAAAATGATAAAACTATATGACCACTTTAATAAAATAATGAGGTAAGTTCATGTTTTTAAGGTAAGTGTCTTTCTTATTATCAGAATGATTTTAGTTGCGTTTTGCACAACGGTGTTGTTAACAATAACATCATCATGGTAGTTAATAATTCTTATTAACGAACAGTGAATGACAAGTAAATATATCAGAAAATGCAGCCTTGCAAATCTTTAGATGATTCATGTCATGTTTATGGCGTTTTTGTAAATTATGTAACATTTAGTATAAAAAAAAATCTTTGTATATTATAGCTATCTTTGTATATTATAGCTAAGGGAAACTACTCCTAATATACTAAACAAAAAGATATCGTCTGCAATTATAATTTTCATATTAATTACAAAGAAGACTTTTGATGAATATTATTTGACAGTCTGTCTGTTCTACTCAGTTTATTGGTGGTTGGTAATAATTATTGCTTTTTTATTGGGTTTTTTTCATTGCAAACAAATAAATTAAACAAGTGAATTAGTCTATTTCTCTTTGCATCAAAGATTTCTATCCATCAAAAGATTTCTATTTTCTATAAAATTGTGTAAAAGCATAAAATTGTAATATGTCAGATTTACTTAAAAATAATGGTAAGATAGTCAGGAAATCCAGAGCAGATGAATCATCTGAGGCAAAAAAAAGGCGCTTGGAATCTGATAAATTGCGAAAGCAACAAAGAATATTTCATGAATCTGCAGTTGAAAGGGAAACACGCTTAGAGTCTTGCAGGATTCAATATCAACTTAAAAAGAAAAATAATAATCAGAGACTTTTAGCTGAAGTTAGTAATGATATAGAAGTGGAAGAATTAAACTGTGGAAGAATGACAGAAGTATGTAATTTCTGTCATGCAAAATATTTTCTCAAAGAACTAAATTGTTTAAAGCAATATCATTCCTGTTGTCATGCTGGAAAAGTACAATTATCTCCTTTGCATGAATCTCCTGACATTATAAAAAATTTACTAATTGAAGACTACCCAAAAGGAAAACATTTTAGAGATCAAATACGGCAGTATAATAGTTCTTTTGCTTTTGCATCAATGGGAGCTAAAGTCGAGATACCACCGGGAAAGGGACCATACTGTTACAGAATCCACGGTCAGGTTTATCATGCTGTAGCACCATTGCATGGAGAAAACCCTTCTTATGCTCAACTTTACATTCTTGATTCCACTGAAGCAATGAATTTCAGGCGTAATCGAAATGAGAAATGCACAGAGGAGCTTTTGATGGTAATTGACGAACTGCTTAAAAATATTAATCCTTTTGCCTCTGCATTTAAGTATATATTTGAAGTTGAAAAAACAGAAATTCAGGCAGCTTTAAATGAAGGAAGAGAAGCAAAAGAAGTAAAAATGTATTTTAAATCTGATGTCAGAGATGATTAAAGGCGCTATAATGCTCCAAGCTCAAATGGATTTTCCGACTTAGCAGCAGTTTTTGTCGGTGAAGATGGTAACCCTCCTCTTAATAGAGATATATGTATTTACCCTCATGGAGATATTTGTCAAAAAATTCATGTACTTAATCCCAATTGTGACCCTATGACCTATCCTCTACTATTTCCTTATGGGGAGAAAGGTTGGTCATTAAATATGGAACATGTTGAAGGGCGGAGAACAGCAGTTAGAAACAAGGTAACCACTCTTCAGTTGTATGCATTTAGACTGGCTGTAAGAGAAGGCTTTAGCATTTTGCATAGTAGTGGGAAATTGTTTCAGCAGTACTTGGTTGATGCTTATGTCAGGGTTGAAGGAAACAGGCTAAACTATATTAAAAAAAATCAAAAAAGCTTAAGGGTTGAGCTTTACCCAGGTCTGTTGGATTTCTTGCATAGTGAAGCAGTTGAAAGAAACGTCAGGCCTGGCAATTTATTCATTTTGCCTTCAACATTTCAAGGAAGTCCTAGAGCTATGCAGCAGAACTATCAAGATGCAATGGCTCTGGTAAGAAAATTTGGCAAGCCAGATCTATTTATTACTTTTACATGCAACCCAAAATGGTCAGAAATTATCAACAACATTGAAGCCTATCATAAGCCAGAAAATAGACCAGATATTGTTGCCAGGATATTTCACATGAAATTGAAAAGCTTGCTTGAAGATTTAACTGTGAAGCACGTAATGGGGAAACCTTCTGCCTTTTTGTATGTGATTGAATTCCAGAAAAGAGGGCTTCCTCATGCACACATACTAATAAATTTAATAAGTGAGGACAAAATAAGAGATAAAGATGACATTGATAAATTTGTTAAGGCTGAATTTCCTGAACAACAAGGAAGACTTTTTTAAATAGTTAAACAAAATATGGTACATGGCCCTTGTGGCATTCTAAACCCTAATTCACCATGTATGCGTGATGGTCAGTGTATGAAAAATTTCCCAAGCAGTTTTGTGATGAAACTGAGGACAACTTAAATGGTTATCCAAAATATAGAAGACGAGATACCAACAGGACAGTAAAAGTAGGAAAATATGATGTTGATAACTGTTGGGTAGTGCCTTACAATCCTTACTTAAGCCTAAAATACAATGCACATATTAATGTAGAAGTCTGCTCTTCAATTAAAAGTGTGAAATATCTATATAAATATGTTTACAAGGGACATGATTGTGCAAATATAGAGGTGAGACCACACACTGAAGATAATGGGGAAATCGTATGGGATGAAGTGTCTTCTTACCTTGATGCCCGTTATGTTAGTGCTCCAGAAGCAGTTTGGAGATTGCTTGAATACAAAATGCATGATCAGTCCCATTCAGTTATCAGAATGCCAGTCCACTTACCCAACATGCAGCCAGTTTATTTTGAGGAAAATCAAGAACAAGAAGCTGCTGAACGATCATCAAAGAAAAACACCATGCTCACAGCTTACTTTAAACTAAACATGGACTATGTATCTGCTAGAGATTATTTATACCATGAGATTCCAAATTATTTTGTGTTTGACAAAAAGCAAGGAATATGGAGACAAAGAAAAAAAGATGGGGGGAAAGTAATTGGGAGAATGGTAACTGTTGGGCCACGAGATGAAGAACGATTTTATTTAAGAGTTCTTTTGCTGCACATTAAAGGTGCAAAATCATTTCAAGATCTTTTGACAATTATAAAAAGCAATGGTGATCAAAAGGTTTGCAGTACATTTAAGTCTGCAGCTATTGAATATGGCCTTCTTGATGACGATTCTGAGTGTGAGGAGACATTATTGGATGCCACACTACATTCAATGCCTTCTCAGCTTAGAAATCTTTTTGCCACTATTTGTTTATTTTGTAATCCTAAAGACCCTCTTTCTTTATGGAATAAATTTAAGGATGCAATGAGTGAAGACTTTTTAAATACCGGAACCAATGATAGAGAAACTGCTTATTTGAATGCACTCTTTCAGATAGAGGAGTTTTTCAAAAGCAATAATTCAAATTTAAAGAGCTTTGGACTGCCTGATTGCCATTTAACAAAAACAACAGTTTATGGGGATCATTTTGACATTTTAGAAGAGCAAGTTAAAGGAAATCATAACAAAGAAAAACTTAATAGCGAGCAGAAAGCAATAGTGGAAGAGGTACTGCACTCAGTATATGAGGGGGAACACAAAACTTTCTTTGTAGAAGGACCTGCAGGAACTGGAAAAACATTTGTGTATAACACATTAATGCATATAATTAGAGGTAAAGGAGATATAGTTTTGCTTTGCGCATCAACTGGAATAGCTGCTACACTTCTCATTGGAGGCAGAACGGCACATTCTCTATTTAAAATCCCCATTCCCATAAACGAAAGCTCAACATGCAAGCTTAAAGGCAATTCATATGAAGCAGACCTTATAAAAAATTCAAAACTGATTATATGGGATGAAGCTCCAATGTTACCCACTCATTGTTTTATTGCTGTGGATAGATTACTGAAAGATTTTATCGAAAGTGATGCATTATTCGGAGGGAAAGTTATTTTGATGGGAGGAGATTTCCGACAGCTTCTACCAGTTATTCCAAGAGCATCAAGGGATTATATAGTAGGGAGCTGCATTAACCAAAGCCATCTGTGGTCCAAATTGAAAAAAATTGAAATTATCTCAGAACATGAGAACAAAGTCAAATGAAAAAGAATTTGCAGACTGGCTTCTGAAATTAGGAGATGGTATGTTGGGGGAATCCATTGTAATACCAGAAGGCTGTTTTGCTAAAGATACAGATTGTGTTAATTTTTTATTTGGGGAAAATATTGACTTTGATGACACAACCTATTATTCAAAAGCTATCCTCTGTGCAAAAAATGATGACTCCTTAGACCTGAATGAAAAGGTTTTAGATAAATTATCAGGGGAATTAAGAGAATACTGCAGTGTTGATTCAACAGATGAGGAGGATAATCAATGTCTGTACCCTCTCGAGTTTCTCCACAGTCTTACACCAACAGGCATGCCACCACACATATTAAAACTTAAAGAAGGGGCAATTATAATGTTGTTGAGGAATCTTAATCCAAAACAAGGACTATGCAATGGTACAAGGCTGATAATAAGAAAGCTTTTCCCATCATTCTTAGATGCAGAAATTATAACTGGTAGATTTCACGGGAACAGAGTATTTATACCACGGATAACACTAAATCCATCAGATACAAATTTGCCTTTTCAACTGAGAAGAAAACAGTTCCCTATAAGGCTGTCATACTCAATGACCATAAATAAGTCACAGGGACAGACTTTTGACAAAATTTGTATTTATATACCCAAGCCAGTTTTTACTCATGGTCAACTTTATGTTGCTTTTTCTAGGGTTAGGAGTTTTGATTCTGTCAAAGTCTATGGAGAAAAAATTACTAAAAATCCTGTGTATAAAGAGGTCTTGATGCAATAAAAAAATCTTATATGTACATAATTTTAAAAATGGAACATAGTAGCAATTGTACAAAAACTTATTTTAACTGTAATTAACCACCACCAGTTATTTGATCTAAAAGGTCCATTTTAGGTCGACTACCTTTTATTTAACCGTCCTGTTTAGGGCTATTACCTTTTATTGTATTTAACGGTCCTTATTAGGGCCACTACCATTTATTGTGTCTAAATGGTCCTTTTTAGGGCCACTACCATGTTTTGAATCTTCAAAGTCCTTTTCAGGGCTAATAACGGTCCTTTTTAGGACCACTACCATATTTTGTGTCTTAACGGTCCTTTTTAGGGCCACTACCATATTTTGAATCTTCAAAGTCCTTTTCAGGGCTAATGAAAATTTTACAATTAGCTTGAGTTCGCTTGCTGCCATGAGTTTTAATAAAAAGGTTCCTTTATTTAATTAAGGTTCATTTATAAGTAAAATATGAACATTGTTGAGGTTAATTCATAGTTATTAGTATTTTAAAAAGTGCTGCAAATGTTTTGCGGGTACAGCTAGTAAAAACATAATAATAATATGCTAGTATTCTTCTTCGTGATCTCTCTTAAACATAATTTATAGAAAACGTTCAAGTGATATGCAATGTCTGCTGGGTGTAAACATCTCGGTATAAATAACTGACTATTTCAGTCTTAAATCTGTTGTCATAATCGCCGAGACTTTGGACACCTGACCTATCAATCAAATCCTTTTGGTCAGCCAGTTTAAAGTGTCTTTTACTGGAGATGAAGTTTTAAATCACCTTCCATCTAACAGTTTATAAGTACATGGTCATAGTTTAGAACACCCCCCCCCCTTTTTTTTTGTTTGAAAAGTTGGGTCGTATTTTTTTTTCTTTAACTTGATACTAACTAAAACAGGTATCACAGGTCAAGGAAACCTTAAGTCAATGAGGCTTTTTTCGTCGACCCCCCCCCCCCGACCACCTATCAAACTGATTGACCGGAACACCCCCCCTCCCCAGAGAAAAGGGGTCGACAACTTTAAGGTCTTCAGGACAATAGGCTAACAGGTTATGTTTTTGTAGGTGTGTGGTGTGGGGGGGGGGTGGTAGAGGGAAGTATGCGACGAGAGAGTTGTGAAAAATGTGTGGCCGACCACCATATGTCCATCAAGACAAAAGAAGACCCCCGTGTAACAGAGCGCCAGATGAGAAGTGACCAATACCAATATTTTCATATAGCCCATGGACTCGAACACTTGTGTCCAATAGAAAAGCTTTTAATCGGTGAAGAGAGAGACAAAGGAAATACGACACAGAAGTCTGTACGGAATTGAATTCTTTGCACGGACATCTCGGGTGACCGCTAGGTGTTGTGTCTCGACACTGACCCATACAACCTGGCCGTTACTTATACTGGACTGTCAATGTTTTCACGGTTTAAGTGACGAAACATTCGTCCATCACCGCCTTGACCCCCTTTGAGGTCCGTTTTACCCTTCATATCCTGGCGCTTGTAGTAATTACGTAGTCTGCTGTCTGTTCTTCTATCCCTAGGTCAATCTGACTTGTCCGTTTCCCTTATTTCCTACACTTTTTTACTATATAAATTTACGTGTTTTTTTTTCCACATTTACTTAAGACTAGATCATAGTCGGCAATGGTCAACTACAAAGATTTTCTTAAATAGCATTCTAGGGTCTTATTGACCCCCCCTCCCCCCCCAAGTAAAATATTATTTAAAGTAGCCCCCTCCACCCCCATTTTATTCATTTATTGTTCATTTGACTAGAGGATCATCAAGCCGTTAGTGACGTAACTGAATACCACGTGTTACCCTCCAAATTTCATGTCCATAATTTTTCAAAATCAGTATTGTAAGAAATTCTTCAGATGCTCTATAGATATGTATGGATTCAGAAATTGAAGAGAGAGTTTTGAAAATTGTATATTAGACTTTGTTCATTTGTGTGCCAGTTACCGGGTATTTTTATCCTAATAAAACGCGCTCAATTTTGAAGGAACTTGCCTTACCGCCTCCCCCACCCTCCTAATTTTTACTGTATGTTCACGGGCAAAGCAACTTTTTCAAAATAGAACAAAAAAATTTCAACCATAAAAAAATAACACTACCGTGTAGGACATAGAACAATGTTAATGGAACATATTGTACTATAATGAGGCTTACATGTTTTTTTTTTTTGAAAAAAAAATCAGAATCCAACCCTCGCTAATGTATAGAGCACCCTAATGTTCAGGTGTCTGTGGGCAGAGAAGGATTTAACGAGTGATGCATCAGGCTCACGATTTGAAATTCCTAAAGTTATTTAAGGGGCATCAGAAAATATTCAAATAACATTTCTTTATAGAATTCTTCTGTCCCTCTTTTCATAGATACCCAACGCTAATATCTCGCAAAACATGTACTTAAAACATTAACCACTTTCACACAGATCTTACAAAACATGTACTTTACACATGTACTCTGTTCACACAGATCACACAAAACATGTACTTTACATATGTACTGTGTTCAAACAGATCACACAAAACATGTACTTTACATATGTACTCTGTTCACACATATCACACAAAACATGTACTTTACAAGTTTATACTGTACCAGTGACCCCAAACCATCCTTTAGCCCGTCTTCGCCAAAGTCTTATAAGTCTTTGAACGTAAACTCTGTAGAAGGACTTTGCCAGTCTTTTACTGCTCACTGATCCCTACCCCCCTCTTCCCCACACCCAAAACTACTAACTAAAACGTACTCTTGTAAAGTGTAAACACGCTGACAACAATGACTCACATAATTTGCGTCTTCTCCGGGCTCCACTATAAAATCATACAGTATTGTCAAATATTCTAATCTCCCGTAATCCGTTTTCTCTAAATAGTTTTATACACAATTCTCTAAACGTTCTACACCGATAAAAAGTGACGTCACTACTATTCATACTCCACGCATAATTTTTTTTTTTTTAAATTTATACTGTCAGCTCTTTTAATATCTTCAGCGGCTTTTTCTCGTCATACATTTATTTTCCAATACTATTTTCATTATTATGTCTTTATTTATTTCTAAATTCATGACAATACAAAGATAAATAGTCTAAAAAGCATACGAAGTGTATGGCTGAACGAAAAGATAAAAATATGCTCTGTAAGCCTTTTTTTTCATTTTTTTAAAAATTCAAATTGAACACAAAAAACCACGTAACAATGTGGCGGGAGATTACAGCGCATTGACATGTAAAGATTATTCGACGCGCCTGGCTGTGTGATTTGGCGACTATAGCTTATTATTTCATTGGAAAAGGTTGCTCGGGGGATTATGCGCCGAATTTCTACAAATAAGAGCGCGAAAAAAAAATATATTAAAATAAAAAAAAAAAATTAATAATAATAAAAAAAAAATCCAAACATTGGGGTGTCAAACGTTGACAAGGACTCACCTAAAGACAATGGAAGTCGGGGGGGGGAGGGGGAGACAGAGGAGGGGAGAAAAAAAAATGTGCAGTCGCTGTGTGCCACACTGCTGTGACACAAAGAGAAAAATTATTTGCATCATGCGTTTTGTATAAGTAGACGGGGTGTGTGTGTGTGTGTGTGTGTGTCTGTGTGTGTGTGTGTGTGTGCAGAGATGTAAGTATCACGTGGTCCGTTAACCACGTGACACTCTGAAGCGGCAATAGCGTTAAGAAATTGATAATTTTTAGAGCATTTTCGAAAAAAAATGCTCTATTTTCCCCGTTTTGTCTGTCTGTCTGTCTGTCATCACCCTAGATCTCAACAACCATAAGTCCTAGACCCATGATGTATATATCATTTTGTAGGTCTTGGCCTGTCAAGAAATGAATTTTTTCCATTTCGTGATCTGACCTCTCAGGGCCGTAAAAGGGGCCTTATAAAGTACCGTTTTTACTATATAAGCTATATTAATAATGGAGCGCCCTATATCTCAGCAACCATAAGTCCTAGACCCATGATGTATATATCATTTTGTAGGTCTTGGCCTGCCATGTGTACATCAAAAGTTTATTTCGCGATAGGACCTCTCAGGACCGGGCTTCAGGGCTCCTAAGGGGCTTATATATTATATATAGTTTATAAGCTAAACAAAGGGGCGAAATCATTATTTATTTTTGTAACAGTTATTCAACATGACTTACTTCCCTTACTTTTTATAAAACCCATAATCGATGACAACTTTGCAGCACAGCTCAATCAACCAAAAAACATCATTTGTTGGGACTTCAATCAAGATTTCAAAGAGCCCGTGGCAGAAATTGAAAATTTCTCCGAAACAAACTTCAACATTCAACTACTTTCACCAAGATTGGCAACAACAATTTATTAAACAACAATTAAGCTAATCAAAGGGGCGTAATCATTATTTATTTTTGTAACAGTTATTCAACATGACTTACTTCCCGTACTTTTTATAAAACCCATAATATATAATAATACATAACACGCGCACCAAATAAATGGGTTATTGAACGGAAGTGAAAAAAGAATTGAACGGAAAACCCAGCAACAAACAATCGGTTTATAAAAGATTTCTTCAATGATAACTTTGCAGCACAGCTCAATCAACCAAACGTCATCATTTGTGGGAACTTCAATTAAGATTTCAAAGAGCCCCGGGCAGAAATTGAAAACTTCTTCGAAACAAACTTCAACATTGAACTACTTTCACCAAGATTGGCAACAACAATTTATCAAACAACAATTGACGGAGTTTTCGGACGATTAAATGACTACAATTTAGAATGTTTCAATTATGAGTCCTATTTCAGTGACCACAAACCACTTGTAGTTAGATTTAAGAGAAAATAATTTTGTTTTCAAATATAAAGAAACGTCTTTTTAATATCTTTTTTCAGATATATGCATTACACAATTGAATTTATAAACATTTACAAAATTTACAAATATTTACTGGAAGATAGCATACGTACTGATACATAATACGAAAATGCTCTAACACGTCCTGTGTCCAGAATGGAACAGGCTTAGATTGCTTGTTTTTTTTTCTTTTCAAATCTCTGTTTTTTTTTGTTTTTTTTTCATTTTTATTTTTATTTTTTTTTTTGACTTTATTTCCATTAAATTGAAGAGGGGCCCGGTGGAATTAAAGCCGGCCCTGTTGCTGTTGATTTGTATCTTAAGTTTACGTCACTTGCAGTATATACGTGTATATCGTTATCACCTGCCTGGGCGATGTTGAAGTCTTCAGCGTGGATGCAGCCCGGGACGTTTACGGGAAGTGGGGTGGGGTGGGGGGGGGAGTCTAGATCGCATAGAATGCATATCTGTCAGTACGGATCTGGCCATGACAACACTGCACAAATGGAACACGTAACCAATCACAAACCGTAAACCAGGCAGCGATGCCCCCCCCCGACTACATTGGGTATATACATGACGGGTGCAAGTCGAAAATATGTACAAAGGACTCAGAGGGACTCAAACCCATAATTATCACACGCGTGATCGCGGAGACTGCTTAAAAACTCCACGCAAATTGACATTATAAGCGACAAGTAAAATGTTAATATTTGCTCACATTTTTAAAAAAATTAAAATTGAAAAAGGTTTTTAATTAATTATGTTTATTCCTCTTCTTTTTTCAAAACTAGTTCAAGAGCACTTAAACTGTCCGTATATTGTCTACGTAAACTGTCATTCAGAGTTTCATGCTAATCAATAGTTTATATTTAATTATTTTGAGACGGCATTCGCCCCCCCCCCCTCCCCTCTCTCCCCTTCTTGAAATACAAACCTCCTCCCAATAATTTCGCCACAACTGTTTTAAGAGTACATATTCATAGTCAAACATGTCTTACCCTCTATTGTACGGTCATTTATATCTATCTACCACAGGGCTTTTTAAACTTTTGTAATTCACGACCCCCTTTATGATTGCGAGTTTCTTGACGACCCCATACAAATATAAAAGAAAAATAAATTAATATTTTACAAGTTAAAAAACATTTTCTGTTAAATTGTATTTTTATCTCTCGCGGCCCCAGAATTTTGCTACGCGACCCCAAATGGGGTCGCGACCCATAGTTTAAGAAGCCCTGATCTAACATATAATCGCCCTTCGTATGCGAGTATGCGTTGTAACCGTGTGTCTCCCTCAGGCTAATGGTCCGGATAAATACCGTGTGCCTCCCTCGGGCTAATGGTCCGGATAAGTGTTCTTTTCTATTGCAGTATTTCGTACATCTCTTTGTTATATTTTTTTTCCATATGGTATTCTGTTCATGGCAATAAAGGCAACATGTTCTTTTCTATTGCAGTATTTCATATATTTCTTTGTTATCCCTTCTGTCGGATTTCGTTCAGCCAGCTTCAGCAGGCTTTCCCACTTGTTTTGAGTATTTCACCAGCAGTGTCAGTATATTTGGTTTAATCTCAGAAATGTGCACAGAAAATGAACAGCTTGAGAGCCTCCCCATCAGTCTACACACATCTCCTCCCCTCCTCCTCCCTGCCATAAACAATGCCCAACCTTAGTGTTTTTTGTTCATACGGAAAATTTGATTAAAACTTGATCAAGAAATAAACAAATAGGTTGCAACAGAAGAGCGGGAAGTTGATGAATACTTGTCCAAAAAAAAAATCAACTTGACCTTTTGCCTGTCTTTCAGAAGCCCTCGTCTGGTCTTTTCTTACCCCTCCTTGACAAAAAAAAAATGCAACTCTTACCAGGTAAATATACAGGTAGACAAAGTACAATGTCGGATCTCCAGCTCGGGAAGTGGTTGGGAGAAACAAACCACAATGTGCTTAATTACGTCATTTAAAAAACAACAACACATGCTATGACAAGTGTAAGGGTTGGAAACAGGTGTAAGGCCTCTGTGAATACTGACCATTGTGATAGCTGGACAGTCCAGGTATGACAAGTTGTTTATTAAGTCTCGATGGCCGTCTTTTTGTTCTTCTTCATTTTAGAGTTTCTGATTCGTCTCTTGTGAGGTAATAGATGGATGGGCGATTAGATTAGAGAGACATAGATAAGAGGGAAGGTGTGTAGTTGAATAGACATAAAAAAAGATATGGGTAAGTGGATACTTGGCATTGTGAGAATAGATGGATAGATAGAAGGAGAGGGTTAGGACTTTTATTGAACTTGTGGAAATATAAATACATGTAGTTGGATTTACAGAAAGACAGATACTTGGAAATGTTGTTATTATGGAAAATAGGATGATATATATCTATATATTTATATATATATATTGGAATTTGTGCATATTAAAAAAAATGAATAGATAGAAACTGATTTTCTGATGTGTCTCTACATTGTGTTGGATATATTGCTCAGATATTGTGATACGACTGATAGGTGGATGTAATTAGGACTATTGTGTAGGCAGACAATGATTAAAGGTACTCTTATTCAATTTTGTGAACTGACTAACTAGGTCACAGTGGCTATAACTGGCTAAAGGTTAAAGGCTACCTTACGTCAACTATAAAACCTGGAGGACCATAAGTTAGGCAAGGAGCGTTTTAAAAAAAAACATCAATAATATAAATAATAGCTATATGGGCTCTGCGTTTAATCGAAAGTAAAGAATTAATACAACAGTATTCCGGTTTAAAATACAATCATGAAAAAAATCGGATCTGCCCGAAACCAAAAAAAATAGCCTAGTCCACCGATCAAGCCTAAGGGGATATAACTCTATGCAAAGGTTTTACAGGGTTCAGCTAGTATTTATGAAGTATTCTAAAAATGAAGTTTACATAGATTTATAAAACATTCCTCGTTAATGATTGATTAGACATACCAGTGATTACTTTATTCAATTCGATCTCACAGAAAGCGCTCATGCATATTACAAAGCGGGCACAAACTCTCTATATATATATTAGGTATTTTTGTAATGCCTATATGTCATAATCCAAAATTTCTTTGTTAAGCTTCAGAGCCAATATTTCTTGCCTCACACAGCCGTCTCTATGTTAAAGGAAATTTTGATATTCATCAGCACATAATGTATATTGTACAGAAGTTATCTGCCATTAACTAAAAAAACAAAAGTTAGATTGCTGACAAAAAGTGTGCGGGACTTTGAAAATGGAGTATAAAGAGATGGTCGATACACAATGATATAGTTATGTATAACAAAAACATTTTTTTTATCTCACTGAATTCACTAATAACAATAATTTCAGTGAACGGAAAAAATCAACACAAAAAATCGAGGAGGCGTATTCTCAATAATTTATATTTTATGGTGAGTAGAGAAACAAAAGATTGTTTAGGAACATTCAAAATTAGAGTACGCTCATCTTTTATACACACAGAGAGCTACACACAGAGCCATACACACAGAGAGCCACACACATAGCCACACACACAGAGAGCCACACACAGAGAGCTACACACAGATAGCCACACACAGAGTGCTACACAGAGTCATACACACAGAGAGCCACACACAGATAGCCACACATAGAGAGCCACACACAGATAGCCTCACACAGAGAGCTACACACAGATAGCCACACACAGAGTGCTACACACAGAGTCATACACACAGAGAGCCACACACAGATAGCCACACATAGAGAGCCACACACAGATAGCCTCACACACAGAGAGCCACACACAGATAGTCACACGCAGAGAGCTACACACAGAGAGCCACACACACCTAGAGCCTCACACACTGAGAGCCACACACACAGAGCCATACACACAGAGAGCCAAACACAGATAGCCACACACACACAGAGCCACACACAGATAGCCACACGCAGAGAGCTACACACAGAGAGCCACACACACTGAGAGCCACACACTGCCAGCCACACACAGAGAGCCACACAGAGACGTAGTTTCATCAAGGGCAGCGTCTGGTGAAGGGGCTGACAACTCCAAGCAGGAAAATATACTAGAAATCGGGAGTCGGGTCTTCTCAAATGGGAAGTTGGGAAGGAGGGGGGGGGAAACAAACGAAAACATTGAAACTCACGAGAAAACATTTTGTCACGAGGGAACTCCAAGGAGCGTCTCAAGGAGGGTGAGGTGCCGGGGGGAGAGGGGGGCAACTGTATTCTGTATCTCCGCCTTTGTCACAGCAGTCGTCTGTGGATATTATTTCACTACCTTCATCATGCGACACTAGGGGTGGGACGAGGAGAGGGGTGGGAGGGGGGGTGGTGGGGTGGTGGAATAGCGTTGTCGGAGCTGGCGCGTTCTTTAATATGTTGTAGGACGTCGCTGGTATGCTGAACATGGAGTTAAATAAATAGGAAGAAGGCCAAAAAATAATAATAATAATAATAATAATAAAATGAAAAAAAAATCAAGATGTGTGAAAGATGAGCGCTGAAAAGATAACAGTGTCAATGATGAGCGGAGGTGCGCCTCCCCCCTTCCCCCCCCCCCCCACACCAACATCCCTGACACAACCTGAGGGCATCCATTCGAGAAGAATAGTGTGTACGCACGGATCTTCCCTTTGTGCTCGCTGCGCGCGCGAGCCATACCGCGCGCCTGGCCACGTGATGATGTGGGACAGCTGTCTCGTACCTACGCGCGTGCCCAGCTTTCTTCCCTCCCTCACCGCCCTTATGTGCCCCACGGCGAGGAGGGAAATGAGAGGAGCAAAAGAAGACGATACATTGTTGCAATTACCGATATCAGAATTTCTTTATCGATACCTGTCGTACAAGAATTAAACTCAACGATACCACAGAGTTTATTGCCATATTTAAACCTAAAGGTACTGTAAACAAAGGAACGAAGTTCAATTTTTTTCGTAAACCTTTCTGCAAACCTTTGTGTAGTTAAATCTTTTCTTCTTATAATATGCCAGTTCTAAAAACTAAATCGCACTAGTGTGAACTTTTTTTTTCAAAGACGAATTATGTAAACAGTCAAATGTTATAATAAAATCGTTTTATCTTGTATCTTAATCAAGTGGTTCTCACAGTGTGTGTGTCGCGAGCTTACTTGAAGTGGGTCTTCTCAAATATTGATAATTACTTATTCGAGTAAACCATTCATTTAAGTTTTTTCTTTCATTTATCGCTCTTTCATTTCTTTACATCCAGGACGCGAAAATCGGACATGTTTTGTTTGTTTTTTATGTTAGAGAATTGTGCAAGTTTTTGAGAATCACTGTATTTATTTAGTTCTACTGTATTTGACTAATTTTGTTCAAGTCAGTAATAATTGCTTATACAGCTTAAATCTACATTACAAGCTTCTGATCGCGAAAATATTAATAATAGATACATAATTTCAAAGGTGTTAAATAGTGTATTCAAAGCAAAATTTTATTATTCTATATTTCTTATTACTTAAACCAATAAATGCCTCCGTATTAATAGTACATACCAACACGCACACACACACACACACACACACAGACTATTTATAAAACTATAAAATAAATCTAAAATTCTCCACTGCAATGATAAAGATTTTAATTTACAAAAATAACGAATACAAACTTTGAATTTTCAAATGCATGGATATAATTATTATAAGTGGCAGGAGTCAAATCAAGTTTCACTGTGTAGCTGCTTCGACTATTTAACTGGGAAACCCTCTCTGATCATTTACATCGATTGCTAAGTCATTTTTAAAGATGGTGCATAAGGGGTGGGGTTGGAAAAGGGAAGGGAGAGCTTTAAGAAAAAGAAAAAAAAGGGTTTCAAGGTATCCACTTGTAATTTTTGCCCCCCCCCCCAAAAAAAAAATCTTGGACACCGGATGCTTCCCCCACCCCTCCCCCTCCTCCCACATCCAAACTGGTAAGTCATGTTATACATCTTGGGTTAATGCAACAAAAGCTCCCTACCCTGAGAGCACAAGTTAGCCGCCAACTAAACATCATTTTGTTTCAAAAAGCAATCGCAGATCCACCCATCCATCCACCTATGCACCCATCCATTCATCTATGCATCCATCCATACACCTATCCACGCATCCATCCACCTATGCACCCATCAATCCACCTATGCACCCGTCTATTCATATATGCACCCATCCATTCATCTATGCACCCATCAATCCACATAGCACCATCCATCCACCTATGCACCCATCCATACACCTGTGCTCGCATCCATCCACCTATGCACCCATCAATCCACCTATGCACCCGTCTATTCATCTATGCACCCGTCTATTCATATATGCACCCATCCATTCATCTATGCACCCATCAATCCACATATGCACCCACCCATCCACCTATGCACCCATCCATCCACCTATGCACCCATCTATACACCTGTGCTCACATCCATCCACCTATGCACCCATCAATCCACCTATGCACCCGTCTATTCATCTATGCACCCATCCATCCACCTATGAACCCATCCATCCACCTATGCACCCATCCATTCATCTATGCACCCATCAATCCACATATGCACCCATCCATCCACCTATGCACCCATCCATCCACCTATGCACCCATCCATACACCTGTGCTCGCATCCATCCACCTATGCACCCATCAATCCACCTATGCACCCGTCTATTCATCTATGCACCCGTCTATTCATATATGCACCCATCCATTCATCTATGCACCCATCAATCCACATATGCACCCATCCATTCACCTATGCACCCATCCATCCACCTATGCACCCATCTATACACCTGTGCTCGCATCCATCCACCTATGCACCCATCAATCCACCTATGCACCCGTCTATTCATCTATGCACCCATCCATCCACCTATGAACCCATCCATCCACCTATGCACCCATCCATTCATCTATGCACCCATCAATCCACATATGCACCCATCCATCCACCTATGCACCCATCCATCCACCTATGCACCCATCCATACACCTGTGCTCGCATCCATCCACCTATGCACCCACCAATCCACCTATGAACCCATCCATCCATCTATGCACCCGTCTATCCATCTATGCACCCATCCATCCACCTATGCACCCATCAATCCACATATGCACCCATCCATCCACCTATGCACCCATCCATCCACCTATGCACCCATCTATACACCTGTGCTCGCATCCATCCACCTATGCACCCATCAATCCACCTATGCACCCGTCTATTCATCTATGCACCCATCCATCCACCTCTGAACCCATCCATCCACCTATGCACCCATCCATTCATCTATGCACCCATCAATCCACATATGCACCCATCCATCCACCTATGCACCCATCCATCCACCTATGCACCCATCCATACACCTGTGCTCGCATCCATCCACCTATGCACCCATCAATCCACCTATGCACCCGTCTATTCATCTATGCACCCGTCTATTCATATATGCACCCATCCATCCATCTATGCACCCATCCATACACCTGTGCTCGCATCCATCCACCTATGCACCCACCAATCCACCTATGAACCCATCCATCCATCTATGCACCCGTCTATCCATCTATGCACCCATCCATCCACCTATGCACCCATCCATCCACCTATGCACCCGTCTATTCACATATGCAACCATCCATTCATCTATGCACCCATCAATCCACATATGCACCCATCCATCCACCTATGCACCCATCCATCCACCTATGCACCCATCCATACACCTGTGCTCGCATCCATCCACCTATGCACCCATCAATCCACCTATGAACCCATCCATCCATCTATGCACCCGTCTATCCATCTATGCACCCGTCTATTCATCTATGCACCCATCCATCCATCTATGCACACATCAATCCATCTATACACAAATCAATCCACCTAAGCACCCATCCATTTATCTATGCACCCGTCTATTCATCTATGCACCCATCCATCCCTCTATGCATCCATCCATCCATCTATGCACCCATCTATCCATTTATGCACCCATCTATCCACCTATGCATCCACCCATCCACCTATCCACCCATCTATCCATCTATGCACCCATCCATCCACCTATGCACCCATCCATCCATTCATCAACACCCGTCTGTCATTCATTTGTTCTGGCTCAGTCCGTTTGTGCGGTATTATTATTAAAAAATTGTAAAATGTTTTACGAAAGAAATCTATAAACCAAAAGATAGACATTGAAAAAGACACAGACCTACTTAGATACACGCAGATCTACTGAGACACATTAGACAGACATTAAATGTACTCACAGATTAAAAGAAAGAAAAAAATGACAAAGAGATATTAAGACTGACAAATAATTGGGAATAGTTAGGCAGATAGATTACGGAGATAGATAGATTAGTTTAGATAGATTAGATAGATTAGATAGATTAGATAGATTAGATAGATTAGATAGATTAGATAGATAGAAAACCAGACAAATATATCTATTATTTTGCGGGCTTCATACAGTCTTCCAGGTGATCAATTTAGTGAATGGTGTCATACTCTTTCCGCAAGCCTTATTTGGTAAAATAGAAAACAAAATCCATTCGTTTTTTTTTTTGTCTAGTTGAACACGTGTCATTCAATTACCACTTGGAATGGTCCACCGCTAGGCAGTATTATTGGATTAACGGTGGGGTGGGGTATGGGGGTGGGGGAGGAGAAGGAGACAACTAAAGCGGCTGATGAGCCGTTGTACGAGAATTAAGTTCATTACAACCACTAGTGATTTAATAGATAACGGGTTATAGGATTCTACCAGCATAAGATAAACTAGAGTTGACATATCGTGTTGCCGAGTATCTGGCCAATTACAATACTCAGGTGAATTGAGTTGCCGTTTTGGCTTTTTGATAAATACTAGAATAATGTAATTAAAAAAAAAAAAGCTTCTGTTTTTTTTTTATTTTGTTAGTTAAAATATATTCTTGTTAAGTACATGGTTTGACATTGAATGATTACATATTAAGTACAAGTAAACCCTAAACAATTCTTAATCTCGCTGACATATTCAACAAGACGTTTATTTCAATATGAATAGAGACATTTTTAAAGTGGGGTGTTTTTTAATTTCCAAACAAAATTGTATGTACGTTGACGCAGAGGAGGTTTTGTAACAACTGGCAGCATGATTTTTTTGGAGGCGACATCAACTAGCAAGGAAGACAGAATGTCGAATCATCGCTTAAAAGATATGAGAATCTTAAAGATACGACGCTTGAGTCAAATTTGAGTGTAACCAGCTATACAGAATTTTACAGAATAAACGTATTAGGTTTCTGAGTGTATCAAATATAAACATCTATAACTGAAATAAATATACGTGCCTATGTGTAAAAACAAGCAATTAAGCCTGTTCCATTCTGGACACAGGACGCGTTAGCGCATTTTCTTGTTATGTATCAGTACGTATGTTACTTTCAGTAAATATTTGTAAATTTTGGAAATGTTTATAAATTCAATCGTGTAATGCATATATCTGTAAAAAAATATTATAAAGACGTTTCTTTATATTTGAAAAAAAATTATTGTCTCTTAAATCTAACTACAAGTGGTTTGTGGTTACTGAAATAGGACTCATAATTGAAAACATTCGAAATTATAGTCATTTAATCGTCCGAAAACTACGTCAATTGTTGCATATCTCTGATACTTTCAATTAAACTCAGAACAGAAGCTTACTATTTCATTTGATGAATTTCTTAATAAATCTTGGTGAAACTACGTGCTGCAGTATTTCGCACCAAATGAACGGGTTATTGAAGTACAAGGTGTATATATAATATATAAGCCCCTTAGGAGCCCTGAAGCCCGGCCCTGAGAGGTCCTATCGCAAAATGAACTTTTGATGTACACATGGCAGGCCAAGACCTACAAAATAATATATACATCATGGGTCTAGGACTTATAGTTGCTGAGATATAGCGCTCCTTTATTAATATACCTTTTATAAAAAAAAACGGTACTAAGGCCCCTTTTACGGCTCTGAGAGGTCAGATCGCGAAATGGAAAAAATTCATTCCTTGGCAGGCCAAGACCTACAAAATGATATATACATCATGGGTCTAGGACTTATGGTTGTTGAGATCTAGGGTGATGACGGACAGACGGACAGACAGACAGACAAAATGGGGACAATAGAGCATTTTTTTTCGAAAATGCTCTAAAAATAGATATATTGTTAGCTAAATACAAATAGATGCGTGTACATATGTACATAGCAAATAAATCTCTGATTAGTCTTAAAGTTTTCATAAATGTTTCAAGTACTGACCATGCAATTAGAATATCAAGTACTCAGGCCCGTAGCCAGAGGGGGGCTAGGGGGGCTGAGCCCCCCCCCCCCCCCCGTGAATGACCTGAGTCCCCCCCCCCGTGCATGATTTGAGTTTTTTGACAAAATTTTAATAACAACGGCTATAAAACATCAATCATTTTGTTTATTAATCAATAATAGTAAAAAAAAAAGTTTATATTTTGGCAATTATTCAGGCTATTTATATATACTTACATATATAGCTTATCTAATTTTTGGGCATAAAAGATTGAATCTTATTGAAGTTCACTTCTGGGTATTTTGGGCAGCATTGGCATTTGGTGCTTCAACAGCCGTGTGTGAGAGCAGTTGCTCACCCCATATCGCAGAGCAATGTTACAAAAGCGTCTAAGCAATTTTTTCCTGCTTGCATTTGAAAAAGATTTAACAGACAATCTGAATGCTGAAGCATTTTTAGGAAAATTCAGTGCTAAACCCAGGCCTGTAGCCAGGTCAAAGTAAGCAGGGAGGCACCAATACCCAGCAAGGGGGCACCTTTACTTTTTCTTTATTTTTTCCTCTTTTTCTTCTTTTTTAAGTGGGGGGGGGCACTCCACACCTAGCGGGGGACATGGCCCCCCAGTGCCTCCTTGGCTACGGGGCTGGCTAAACCACGAAGTTTGCAAATTTGAAACGTATAGTAATATAAGTTCGCAACAAGTGCCGACGAGTGGGGGGCAGGGGGGGCAGGGGGGGCAATGCCCAGGGACCCGGCGAGTTTTAGGGACCCGGACTGAGCCAATCAACTTTTTAAAATATTAATATCAGCCCAGGGGCCCGAAATTTCTGTCGATGGGCCTGTTCGCAACCTTGTAATAGTTTTATACATTGATAACTTCTGAGGACAACTAGCAACTTAAATAAGTTAATAAAATAACATTGGCTTCTGACTTCATTTTTATACATATGTATAATAAAATAATAAAGTACAAACTCCGTGATTTATGAGTGATGTTATTTAATTTGCAAATTTACTTTTTAGCAGAATTAATTTTATTTTAAATTGAATAATTGCGACTGTTGTTGTTGATAGATCTGTTCTTTGTTTTCAATATTTTGTAAGAAATATCACACAAATAGCTAAGCTTTATTCATGCATCTTTGTCGTTCTTCCCGGGTTAAACAAACAGTATAATAATATAAATCAGGTATCTATTATGTAACAATTGTGTAGCAGAACTATTGGTCAATATATTTATAACAGGGATCAGAAATTGCTCAGCCTCAATACATTTTTATCATTAAAACGCATTACTATTTAAATTATTTTTAACAAAACTGCAACATACCATGCATTATTGAAACGTAGTTAAAATTATATATTTCTAATTAATAGCTAAACAATCGGTACTAAAATGCACCATTCCAGATATGGAATTGCAAAAAATTTCTTGGGGAGGGGACTCACTGAGAACCCCCCCCCCCATACCCCTCCTCTCCGATCGCAAGCTTTGGGCGCTTCGCGCCTCTATTTTGCCCCCCCCCCCCCCCGTTATCGCAAGTTTAGGTAATACATCATTAAATTATCGAAATATTTTTTCTAAGACCAATTTTCAACAATGAAAACAGTTTTGCCCCCTCCCCGGGTCAATGTTTTGCCCCCCACCCCGTCAAAGTTGTCTAGATCCGCCCCGATCATTTCTTCGGCACCCCCCCCCCCCAAAAAAAGTTCTTCGCTCCCCCCCCCCGAAAATGTCTTTGGCCCGCCCCCCCAATCCAATATTCCTGGCTACGGGCCTGCAAGTACTAGTGCGATGTTAAATTGTGTTTTTTTTTTTTTTTGCAAGTAAAAATGTGAGTACAAAATATCTAAAACGCAAGTACGAGTACAAGTACTCCAAAATTATACTCGTATACAAAGTAATTGGTAAAACCAATACCGAGTACCTTGTCTCTGGTAATTGTCAATAAATTATTATATATAAAAGCTTTGACGTGTTTCACGCAGTCGTCGGCACTGAAAGGTCACAGAAACACATTGGTCGGCACGGGCTATGTCCCGGGGGCGTCTTTACCCTAAAGGAACATTAGGCAGTGTGCATAGGACCCACACATATACAGGGCCCCACGAAAGTGAAAAACAAAACGAAATTTTAGATACGAACGTACAGCAATAACTCCATATAGTGGGGGGGGGGGGTCACCATATACCTTTAGGTGCAAAAGCGCCTAGGACCCACTCCGATCACAAGACGGCCCTCACCATGTTTAAGAGCTCGACTTCGTTAGTGTACAGTGCATCTCACGTTTGACAAGGGCAATGGATTTATTGGCACTATCTTAAACTAACTATCTTCACATCTTGCGTACAGCTAGCTGCTTGTAAAACGGAATGAAACCAAAATGTTCATGAGACTCGCTGGCTGAATCAGCAGGTCGATTGTTATGTCCTTTTTGGTGGTCTCAGGGTAGAAAGTTCCAGAGATATTTGTGGGCTCTTAATCTAAATACTTGTTAGTGCCCTAAGAAAGACAATATCTGTACCGATGAGAAGATAGTATACTTAGTGTCTTTTCTACAGTCCACAGTGTGGTAAACTGCTCCACTACCACCCAAAACGTCTCGGGTTCAAGCCAAGAGTAAAACTGTACATTCTCATAAAATATTTCCATAGCTAGCAGTGCAGTCATTAATAATTATCTTGGAAATATTTGAAAAGTAAACAGAGCTATGTACATAATACAGCAATAATAGAAATGTTATATCTAACTTTAAGAAACAAAAAATCTTTATATGATTTAGTTAACCTTTTCATGTTAGTTTAAAAAAAGATCTACATATAGATATAAACAATCTAAGTGGGCAGGCATGATATATGGTATTCATAATATGAATCGTGAAAGGTCAGAATGTTACAACTTTAACTTTTCGCTGACCGCTAATTCTCTTTAATTCTCAATAACGAGCCCCCCACCCCACCCTCCCCCACCACATCCACCCCCCCCCCTTCCCTCTATTTTCAGATACCGTCCTCTTTTTGTTTTTTTTTTCTTTTTTTCTCTCTCTCTCTCCATCCTCCATCATTGTAACGTTGCGATGCGGGGTCGGGGCTAAGACAAACGATACCCCACGGAAACAAGAGGGTGCCGTAATTAACTTCTGTGTGAGTAAATCCTTTAGGGTTATTGTGCTCACACACAAAGATGACGACCAGATGAGTTGGAAACGGACGGGGATTTTTTTTTTTTTCTTTTTTGTTAAAAAAAAATAAAAGAAAAAAATAATGATGAATTGTCTCCCTTTTCTTCCAGAGTACTTGCCCCTGATAAATTCACTCTGGAAGAGTGGTTGTCCCTGGTACTTTTATCATCTATTAGTTTGAGCTAATATTAATTTTAGTTGGTATTTTTATTCCTTTATTCTTGGCACTACACTCTTTCAACTGTTAACAAATTTTAACATCTGAACTATTTCAAATTCGTCTTTAGAAAACAAATAATGTTTAAAAAAAAGGGGGTGGAGGGGGAGGAGGGAAATTGAAAGGTACATAAACATACACATTCATTGTCAGGGGTAGGTTTTACAGCAGACGCGCATCTAAGGGGGGGGGTCCGACTTGCTAGGGGCCCCCGAAAAAAAAACTAAACTTATAAGTAATGTAACCCCTACTATGATAAGAGTTTCAGTTATAAACGTTATGCTTTCGTCTGCACCTGAGCCCGAAACAGACGTGAGATATAGAGGAGAAACAAACGTGAGATATAGAGAAGAAACAGACGTGAGATATAGAGGAGAAACAGACGTGAGATATAGAGGAGAAACAGACGTGAGATATAGAGGAGAAACAAACGTGAGATATAGAGGAGAAACAGACGTGAGATATAGAGGAGAAACAGAAAGAACGGAGAATGATGTTCTTAATTTATTTTTCATAATATGTTCCGAAAGTACACGCCTATGTATGTGTTTCTCACTTGCATATGTATTTTATAAATTGAAAGCTTTTTAACCTGCTTTATTATTGTTTGTTTTTAAATGTAAGAAGTGTTAAGGCCTACCGTAAGCCAGTAATAGGGGAGCTATATAGGTGTGCACCCAAGGGAGGGTTTAACCATTAACCATATCCACCCCTCCCCTCCCCTCCCCCCTCCATGGTCCCATATTTTTAATCCAATAATTTCTTTTTTTTTTAAATTAAATTTAATGTATATCAGTATTAAGACACAAATTATCATAGAATTGGGATTATCCCCCCCCCCCCACCCTTCTCATATTAGATAATGTACATATTGTACCCGAAATCTTGGTTCAAACAATATCATACTTGATAGACAGACAATCAGATAAATAGACAGACAGACAGACAGACGGGGGTTACAATGTAGCCTCTACCAAGTATTTTCCCCTCCATCTTGTCGACGTCAAAACAAAACAAAATAAAAAAAAATAAAAGAAATACAACAAATCCAGTTCTAGCAGCTGACACCTATTCTGCCCTATGATACCTTTAGTGACTTTTTTTTTTTGTGTTTTTCTTCTTCTATCTCACAACAAACCCCCCGACTGCGCTCTTCACAAACTATCGGGAATACCCGATATTGACAGTGTCTGTCACGGAGGCGAATGATTGACATTGATATATCACGGGGAATTCCCGCTGAGCGCTAACGAGGGGGGAGACCACAATGTTTAAACTGACGATCGTTTTCTAAATAATTAATGGAGGGAAAAGTGTTTAAATGGATGGAAAAGGGGTAGGGGGAAGGGGGCGGACACAGTAAAGAAGAAGAAAGGGGGCGGGGTGGTGGAGGGGGGTGGACAAGGACTCGAGGACGAAAAGAGATGACGCTCGTCGGGGGTGTAATTTATCACTACTGCCTGGCCTTGTTTTTCTAAAGTCTTACGAGCAGCATAACATCTCTCGACTGCCCACTTCCTCACCCAACCTAAACCTCCCCCCGTTTCTCCTGTTAACAACCCCCCCCCCACAGTGTTTATAATGTTAACATTCTTTGCTTGATTAGAATACCCCTCTCCACCCCTCCCCCAACCGCTGAACTTTATTATTACAATTCAATCCACCCCCCCCCCCCCAACCCTTCCTTCCCACTCATCTTTTCAGATCTAAACGGACAGAGTAGGACAATGTTGCGTTCGTTGCTGTTGTCTTGTTACCCATGGAGACAGGGGCTGACCACTCCGGTAGCCTCCACGGAAGTAAATGAAAGCTCGTTAATCCAAGTCTGCGAGAGTTGTCGGACTCCTTGCCGAGCATCATCTCTCCGAGAGAGGGAGAGAAAGAGAGAGAGAGAGAGAGAGAGAGAGAGAGATTGTATAAGACAAATAGACATCCGCACCCATCGGCTAATTCACTGTTACTTTTAACATGAAAGGGCGAAAATAAATTACTATAAAGATCGATAAATATAAACAATAACTATTATGATAACCACAACTGACCTAATAGGGACACTATTAACAACCCATTTTTTTTTGGACCAGCTATTCGCAGTATAGTTGTTTTCTTTAAATACAGTATATTGCGGGTGGGTTATTCAGGGCCCTTTACTCTATGTGTGAGGGGTGGAAGTCATTACCACGGTGACGCATGGACACGTCTAAACTTTTGCAAAGGGGGCTCAACAAATGAAAGAAGCCCCCAGATTTTAACGGAACGTGCACGCATACGTTTCATTAATTATTGCTTTCTTTTGGCAGTTGTTGTAAGGTGACCACTACCCAACAGACTGGTTCATCCACATCGTGTGGGTGTGTAAAAGAAGGGGCCGGGGGGGGGATTGTCCGAGATGACACAAATAAATTATAAAAAAGGACTAAACCCGACAAAATAAAGACATTTTGGGAGACAGACATAGACAAACAGAGAGAGACACAAAGAGATATACAAAGACACATAGACACACAAATGACACACAGAGACACACAGAGACACACATATACAGAGACACACAGAGACACACATATACAGAGACACACAGAGGCACACAGAGACATACAGACACAGAGACACAAAGGTAATTACAAAGAAACAAATGACAAGCGCATTTCCTGATAACAATACTGTTAAACATATTTTTTTTTTTCGGGATGAAAATGTCCACATAGTTTTTTGTTTAGCTGTTTTGTTTGTTTTTTCTGGTTTTATTTGGGTTTAAACTCGAGGTACAGACTAGGTGCATGTGCACTGGCCCAGAACGTGTGTCTCATTTACATCATGGCACTGTCGGGGTAGCGTCAAGAACCCCCACCCCTCACCCCACCCTCTTTCCTCCGCTCGCGTCTCAAGTCCATGACGCGACGTTCAATGAGCCATGTAGACTTCCTCCCACCCCACACCACCACCACCCCACCAACCCAACTAAACAATCAATAATCATTACAGCTAAACAACAGTGTTAAAATATGATCTCCCGCTGATGCAGGTAATCCATCACCTACGGATCGATTTATTCCTGTATGATAATATTTAAAATAATAATAATGATTATGTATAATAATACAAAGATTGATTTCCACAGGTGCTCTTCCGTTAAATGCAAATTTGTTTCCAGCTTTTATTATTTTTTAACCCTTTTTTTCTATTCACTCACCAGGATTGTCTTCCCATCATTTCTGCCCTCGCTTGGCTTTGGATCAAAGCCTCGACAAAATGATGACAAATAAGTCCATCATTACCGTTCCTGACAAATCGAACAATAGATTGGAACAGATCAGTGGCCCCGGGGGGGGGGGGGGGGGGGGTTAAATCGTGATTACATTATGATGGTAACTATTGTCATTATTTATTACAGTCACTGAACATGATTTATGTCTGTTTGTCTGTTTGTGTGTGTGTGTGTGTGTGTGTGTGTGTGTGTGTGGTAGGGGGGAGGAGGAGAGGAGGGATAAGATGACCACCTGAACTGAAAGCTCCAGTTGAAGGTTAGCCAAAGTGTCTGTTACACAGGGGAAGGGAAGGGGGCAGGACATTGGTAAATAGCAAGATGGAAGGACAGAAAGTTGCAATATCTGAAACGGATCATCGGAATTAGCGAAAGAGAAGTTGTAACAACAAATGGAAGAAATTGAGTCATTCATTGTAGTTATTTTAAATTTAGCCTAGCCATTGATGCACCGCCTTAAATGATAGTGGCTTCCGTTGCCCAAACCAGATTCTAGTTTTTAATTTACCCATAAATACTTTTTTAAAAATAAAAGTCATAGTCTTTAAATTATTTTAGATAGTTACAGTTTGTTCATTTGGTGAGATTTTTAACTTGTTCTTATTTCTAAAGAGCTCTTAAAATCTGTGAAACAAAGTTAAAATAAATAAACTAGGAAGTAAACACTGACATACGAGCCAATGTAAATCCTTAAAATTTGATCTGCACAATCCAATGTACATTCCAAAAGCCAGTTATATATTGCGTCTAAATCTAAAAAAAAAACCAATAAGAAATGAATATAATAAGATGTTAAAGACTAACTTGATGAACAAATAAGATTTAAGGATGTTAATATAGGTCGGTGCTCAGGTGGGAATAGACACTCAGGTGATGGCTACAACTCCAAAGGGTAAATCAATCGATAGGTGTAGGGGGCCTCTCAAGATTTGTATCTCTGCAGGGACGGGTATGGGGGGGATAGGGTGAATTGGCGGGTACCAGTCACCGATTGGGGCGAATTATGGGGGGTATTCCCCTTTTAAGATTAATTATCTTTCGTAAATACAAAATAATATTTAAAAAAAAGGGCGCATATAATTTTATGATGGAAGTATTCATATATAATAATACTCATTTCCAGTGTGCGTTAAATCGAAAGTAAAGAATTAATACAACAGTATTCCAGTTTAAAATACAACCATGAAAAAAATCGGATCTTCCCGAAACCAAAAAAAATAACCTCGCCTACCGATCAAGCCTAAAGGGATATTACTCTTTGCAAAGGTTTTGCAGGGTACAGCTAGTATTTGATATTTCTTTTCAATTTTACTTATTTGTCTGTTTTCCGGTGGGTTTCGTATGTCGCGACATAACCTCAAATCGCTGTATCAAAAATTATTTGCCGGAATACTTTTGCCAATAATTTGATATGCGTTATAAAACACATTCCGCAATTTCAAGACTTTGAAACGACTCTCCCCCCTCCCCAATACAAATGACGCCCCTGTATTCTAGATAGTCTTACTGCAACTTTTATCACAGAAAGGAATTGTCGCGCACACAGGCACACAAACACGAGCCAGAAGGCTGTTTTTTTTAAAAGGAGTGATTTCACTGAGAGGGACCCGCTATAGTAGAAGATTCTTGTTGTCACCCAACCGTTACAAAATTACACTGCCGCATACCCCCTCCCCCCTTTTCCTCACCAAGGTTCTTCTCAAAATGTGACTCTTGAAATTTCTGCCTACCACCAGCCACCGGCTTCACCTTCGCCTCACTTGAATTCTTTACTATATAGGCTGTGTGTAACCGTGTGTGTGTGTGTGTGTGTGTCTGTGTGTGTGGTAGTCTCACTGACCCAATCAATGACCCCCACTCCTAGCCCCTCCCCCTCCCCCCACCCTCCATTGTTCAGACTTCACCTTTTTCTGATTGCCTTATTATTTCATGTCTGTGTATTACGTGTGTCTGTATTATCAGTCTGTTGTCTGCTTATTATCCACTCATGTTATTTGTCCTGTCAGTGCCACACTCCCCCTTCTTCTCCTCCTACTACTACCACTTTCCACTCCCTCCCTCCGTGTAAACGCCCCCAATCTTTTACAATGGGGCGTAGCACCCCCCCAGCCCCCTACCGAATCAAAATGACGGGACGCCAACGCTGGACATCGCTCATTACAAACGCACACAATTCCAAAGACCTGGACACCAGGGGGTGCGCATTGTTGCAGCGTTGACCGCTGGTCATCCATCAGTCTGCATTGGACATGTGACGTGGTACGACTCGATAAAAAGAAAAGAAATAGGACCTGATGGAGGTTGTCGGAAGAAGCGATTAGCCCCGTGGGGGGGGAGGGTGGTAGGTTAGGGCGCTAATGTAGAAATAGGTCGCTGGACACCCTTCCCAGGCAACCACTGGAGATGTTATATCACCTAGTACTGCATTCAGTGTCGTCGTGTATTGAGCATGATTTCGGCTTTAAGAAACAAGTGGAGAGCCTTTCACGTGTATTGCTTTGGCTCAAGGTCAAGTCGATGTCGTGTTCGCTATACGAAATGTCGGGCGAATTGTACGAAATGTCGGGCGAACTTTACGAAATGTCGGAATAACTGTTTGAAATGTCGGGATAATTTTACGAATGTCAGATTAACTGTACGAAATGGTATAACTGTACGAAATATCGGAATAACTATACGAAATGTCAGATTAACTGTACGAAATGGTATAACTACGAAATATCGGAGTAACTATACGAAATGTCGGGATAACTATAGATGCCACCCCTTAATACCACTACTGACTTGAGAAGACTCAAAGACGCCTCAAGATGTCATTATTCTGAAGTTAGAGTTGCAAATAAAATTAATAAATATACATTTTTTAAAAGTTTTTTTTTTTTTGAATTAATGGGAAATTTCATAATATTGACGTTGAGCCATTTTGAGTGTGTATTAATATTTAAAATGTAAAGAATTAAGGATCTCTTTCGACTTGCCCTCCACGTTTATTCGTCAGTAGCAATAACCCTACAGGAAGTGAGATAAACTGTGTACATAAAAATGGAGTCTTGAGTTTAGTCCTTCACTAAAGAAATGTATACATCCTACCAATAACATGGGCAGTCTTAACAAGTAGTCAGTAGGGTCATACACCCGGCCCACTTAAGTGGACTTCCATTACACTTTCTCCCCTGCGGTGGTAAGACGAAGAAAAAACCTGGTGGCGTGCCAACAGTTTATCCAAGTTGAACGGAACAAGTCCACTCAACGGATGCTTGTGAACACCTTGAGTACTGTCGCTAAGATTCTCACTCGTCCGACGTTCGATTCTTCAAGCCTGATTAGATTGGTCTTGGGTAAGAAAGGTTTAGTAAGTGACATGCAATTCTTAAGCTACTAAAGCTGCAGATTGACAGACGTTGTAGCGTGCTACAACCAGCACTACCCCCCCCCCCCCACTAGTCGAGGATGTTGTCGAGGGCACAAACGATCGGGGGGAGGGGGGTTTGAGAGTATTAGTATATTGAAATGTAGGGCGTCGGTTGAAATTATAAGAGGGCAGGGGTGTGGTTGAGGGTTTATGTTGGTTTTCTCTTACGTTAACTTTTATATCTTGAAGACATGAGCCTCACACATACGCTGTTCAATAATATGTGCATATATTTATTTTACACAAATTTACACACACACATACACACACACATATATATAAATATATATATATATATATAGATATAGATAGATAGATAGATAGATAGATAGATAGATTGATTGATTGATTAATTGATAGATAGATAGATAAATAGATAGACATATAGATAGATAGATAGATAGATAGATAGATAGATAGATAGATAGATAGATAGATAGATAGATAGATAGATAGATAGATAGATAGATAGATAGATAGATAGATAGATAGACAGATAGATAGATAGATAGATAGATAGATAGATGGATAGGTGGAGAGATGGATAGATAGATGGACAAATAGATGCATATAGGGACAGATAGATGGATAGATAGATGCATATAGGGACAGATAGGTGGAGAAATAGATGGATAAAGGGACAGATAGATGAATAGATAGATGGATAAAGGGACATATATGGACAGATAGATGAATAAAGAGAGAGATAGATGGAATGATAAATGGTCAGTTAGTGGGCTTATCAATCTATAGATGGACGTATAAATGGATAGATGCGCAGACAGTTATAGACAGCTAGATCAAACAATCAATCAATGCATATTGACGATTAATTGAAAATGTTTACTCGCTTTAATAATTCTTATTTAGATAGAGAAATCTGTTCATATTTCACTTCAAACGTAAAGAATTCGCTCACTTTTCGACTCAAAATATCCAGCAATTATCAGTTTATATAAAAATATATCACTTCATTCCACAATAAAAGGCAAGAGGTTAAGGATTATATCTGTAACACGCGACCAATTTCTTAAAAAAAAAAATATTGATTTACTTTTGAAATGATCATGTCCAATGGTTTAATATTCAATTTTATACATTACCCATCTTGATAATAAAGGGTCTTACCTTACAATTAAAGTCACATTTACTACCTCTTTACAGGCTTTATTTCCTTAAAAAAAAAAAAAAGTCGTAATGCAGAAAAATACAAAGGTATTGAATAAGTTTTTTAAATTAATTAAAGTCACATACAAAAAGTCTATTTCGACCGTTTCGTTATACGATTCAATGCAGACAAAATCCAAAAAAAAAATGGAAAAAAAAAACCCAAGATACACATAAGAAGAACATAAAAAAAACTTAGGACAGATAATTAAGATAAAAGTACCCTCATGCTCTCGTTCTGAGGGCAACGCTGTCGCGCATTACTCGCTACACGAGGAGTCTGGGGCAACACAATACCCCGGGAGAGAGATTGGTTCAGAGGTGATGACCCGTGGATCTTAATTAGCCTTTTTTTTCCCTCCTCCCCTTCTTCTTCTGTCATCGGCGTTTTCTTCTTGGGAGTTTTTTATTTTATTCTATTTTTTATTTTTTTGGACTCCCGCGCCTTCGTCTTCTAAGGGGCTAGCTAAGGGGCGTATCCTCGGGGGGGGGGGGTAAGGTAGGGTAAAGGGGGGGTGAAGGAGCGTGTGTATGAGTGATTGTGTGAGTGAAAGATGAAGCCCGGGCGTAGTGCGGGATGACTATGTGATAATCAATGGTGGCCCCCAATCATCAACATGATTTACTCTCACGGCTGAAATACAGGTATCAGTGTTTACACTCGTGAGTTCAATCGTCGTCAATTCGAATGTTGAACATCCAGATATATATATATATTTAACGTTGTCGCTTGGTCTGTTAACGAAATGTGTTCGACTGTAGAGTTCATTGCTAGATATTGGTTTTCAGTTGCAGCATGATTTTCACATGAATCTGTTGTCAGGTGAATCTGTTGTCAGGTGAATCTGTTGTCAGGTGAATCTGTTGACTGAGTATCGCGACACATTGGTTATCACTTTCTAACGCCACTCTGTTTTAAAAGTGTCGGCGCAAAGATTCTCAACCAGCGCCGTTCTTACATTTTTTGAGGTCTCTATGTAAAGACACATTTAGGGCCCTAGATAAATAATTGTACACTTTCAGGTCCAAGATAAAGTTGCACTTCGCGGCCCCTATACAACGTTACATAATGGGGGCCTTGGGGATCACATACAGAGTAATTTTAGTCGGAAATAGGCAAAAATACAATTAAGGGCTGTAGGAGAAAACACTTCCAGACCCTTTTCTTAAAATAATCTTGAACACACCTTTTTACCCTAACCTGTTAAGTCCATTAGGTAACGTTAAATAAAATGACTCAACGTTAGCCCGCCATTAACAGTCATGGCTTCAGGGGACGGGTGGTCGTGTGGTAAAGCGCTCGACTGTGAGGACCAAGGAAATTTTTCAGGTCTTGGCTTAAGTTCCCGATATATCTCCCGTGGTGCCTCCATGGCCATTGCACTATCGACTATGGTGGGGATGAAAGAAGGGCAACCTAAAAAAAACCGTCCCATTAGTGGTTCATAGGACTCTAAGAGATTTTATCTCATCCTTACAGGGACATCACACACACTCAGGCAACTCTATCTAGAGCAACGGTCAAGCAGATACTAACAACAAGAACAACAAATATAAACTTTATGTTAATTCCAATAGCGATTTTTTTTTCTCCTGCCAATCAGTGGACGTTATGCCTATTACAGATATATAGAATATATGTATGTATTACATATACAGATAGATAAACATGTAATTTAGAGATTCAGATAAATATAAATACAGATATGCGGCTAGAGATACGAATAAATAAATAGACCGATCTGTAATTAGATATACAGATATGTAGTTGACTGGTTACTTACCCAACCGTATCGGAAACAAAGATGCAGCAGACCTGATGAAGGTACCCGTGTCCTCGGGTACGTCCCTCACCATTTTACCGCCACCAGCTGACACGCGTGACCTAAAACTACATGGCGGCGACAAACGTGCCGTACTCACGCGAAATGAGAGTTAATCAATCAATACTTCGATTGCTCATCACAGACATGGACAAATCATGGAGTTACAGGAGACACGGGGAGGGGGGGGAAGGGACCCGGAAAAAATTACTTTGAAATGAGTGATAGGGATTTTTTTAGAAAATTGGTCATAGCGCTATCTATCTATCTATCTATCTATCTATCTATCTATCTATCTATCTATCTATCTATCTATCTATCTATCTATCTATCTATCTATCTATCTATCTATCTATCTATCTATCTATCTATCTATCTATCTATCTATCTATCTATCTATCTATCTATCTATCTATCTATCTGTCTGTCTGTCTGTCTATCTATCTATCTATCTATCTATCTATCAGTCTGTCTGCTGTCTGTCTGTCTGTCAGTCATATATTTATCCATAAATCTATCCATCTATTCATCCATTCATCCATCAAATATTTCTTAACAAAATGTGTGAGATACAGCGTCGAACAAAAACATCACCACTACCATCAGCCACAACAGTCACCAAAGCCACCCTAACCCTACACGTGCCCGACCCCTCACAACGCCCATGCCTACACCTAGGCCCCCCCCCAACATGTTGTGCAGGGGAAAAAAAGAAAGCCCCGTGTGCGTCTTCCCGGTGGCACAAAAGTTAATGAAAGTGAAATCCTTCATACCAGATTTTGAGGCAGAGGGGGGGGGGGAGTTTTTTTTGACACAAGCTTTCATCAGTTATACTGTATCAAGATAGTTGCAAGGAGAGAGAAACGAGGGATGGGGTGGGGCGTGGGGCGTGGAGGTTCCAAGCGTATATAGGATTGGGTTTTGTGTGGTGGTGGGGGGGGGCGGCGGAGGAGGTAGCGATTAGGTTCCAGAGATGAGCACTGAAGATGTATCTGTTTAAGAGTGAGGTTGTGTGCCTGCGTGAATGTTTTTCGTTGTGTGTGTGTGGGTGTGTGTGTGTGTGTGTTTGTGTGTGTTCGTTTGCGTCTAGGGTTGTTTATTTTTATGTGTGAATGCATGTGTGTCCCTGTGTGTGGATGCATGTGTGTTCCTGTGTGTGGATGCATGTGTGTCCCTGTGTGTGGATGCATGTGTGTCCCTGTGTGTGGATGCATGTGTGTCCCTGTGTGTGGATGCATGTGTGTCCCTGTGTGTGGATGCATCTGTGTTCCTGTGTGTGGATGCATGTGTGTCCCTGTGTGGATAACATGGATGAGCCTATAGGGTACTCAACTCTCATTTTAATGTAATGGAAATCTCCGAATACTCTACTAAAATCAAAATGATGGATATAGTTGCCTACCCCCCTCACCCCCCCCCCCCCGGGTCCAACAAATTTAGAATATATTTTGTGTTTCGACCCAAGACATATAAAAGAGCGTTACTTTCAATTATATTTTTGTTTCCTTTGTTACCAACCACAACAAGTTGTGCTTGTACAGAATATATCAAAAATATTCAGTTGGAAGACAAAATAAAATTAGGAGAGTAATCCGCAGAAAAAAATATTTTTGCATAAAGTTCACCTTTCAACCCAAGAACATTTTTGCAGCGCCGCCACCAGAAAATCTAGGGGCCTATATAAACTTTGGAGATGTTGGGCCCGTCTTTACTTTTTACTACTCAAAAAAAAAAAGGACCCAGCTTAACTCTGGCGAAAGAGTTAAATACAGTTTGAAACAAACGGGGCCAACAAGTTATAAGTTACCCCCCCCCCCCCATTTCCCTTTGCTACGGCCCTGCAAATGATAACGCGTATAAGGCTGTTTTTTTTTTTTATAAATGCTCATTGTACAGTTTAAATAATTATATCCACCCAGTGGCGTAGGACGGGGTACTGCGGATTTTGCGGCCGCACGAGGCGCCGATCCAAGAGTGGGCGCTGAAAGAGCGTTGTTGAATGATTTTGACATTGTCAGATTGTTACAGAGGTTACCTAGGGTGGTGGGAGGGGGTCATAATTCGAATGTCCCCCCTTGCCTCCCCCCCAGCTTGAGGGGGACCCCCAAAATTTTTCACACTAAATATTAAGTGCATTAACTAATGTCATTGTGTCATAGAGGCCAAGCCGGCCCAGGCCCCAAAATCCCTATGCTCGGCTCTGAATTGTGAGGAGGGCGCCAAAAAAATGAGACTCACACAGGGCTAGCTACGGCTGTGCACCTGCCATATTGTTGCCAATCTACTCCTGAAAAATAAGATTAACTCGATCAAAAAGATACGAAACTTTATATTTTCATTTTTTTTAATCGACTGTTCTGTCAATTTTCTAAATAATAATAATAATAATAATAATAAAATGGCGATTGAAACATTACGCAGAATTCGGGTCCAAAGCGCATCTGCGAAACTTAGGAAAATGTTTTGTTTACGTAAAAATTTTCATTACACCACTGTTCAACCATTAGTAAGGTATTAATTAACCTTTAACCTTTTGACGAATTAAAAAAAAAAAAACAATTAAAAAACGAGATTTATTTTAATGAATATTATTGTTGGATGGCTAGACAGGTAAAAAAAAATAGAAAGAGATAGAGGGATGAAGTGGGGGTGGGGTTAAGTAAGAGAAGATGAAGATTTGAACCGAGATTAGTAAAACTAAAAATAAATAAATAAAGCATGTCAAAGAGCTCCGTATTGGATTCATTCATCAGTCAACAAACACCTTTTTATTTATTTTTTTTTAGATAATGTCACACTGATCTAATAATAGAACACACACCTCCACCCCACCCCTTTATTCAATCTATGTTGTTGTTTGTTTTAAAAATAATATTCGACTTCCTCAAAATTTTCCCCACCTATGTTCCTTTTTTTTTCTTATTATTTTAAATATAACTTGTCTAGCGCATGCGCGGTGTAAAATTTCTGGTGGCGCTTGGTGCGCATTAAGGAAGTCTCACAAATTTGACAGCGATGTAGCAAAAAAAAAAACAAAAAAATCTCTTGCGATTTCCGAGAGCCACACGGAACTAATGTCTGACGCGAGTCAACGGCGCTCTGGCACCGTTTGGTTCACTCACACTGTACCCTCGCATGGAACCTGAACTCCAGCATCGGTCTCCATTTCAGTTGTTGATTTTTTTTTTGCTCCCCTTTCTCTCAAGCCTTCCGTCCGATGCTTGGGGGTGGGGAGGGGTTGTTGTCCCCCCTCCCCCAGTGATCTAATGGAGTGATAGGGTCCTGCTCATCTCCAGACATCAAACGTACCCGCCAGACGTGGGGCCTGCGATGGGGTCGTAATCTAATTTCCCCCGGCCCAGTCGGGGGGCTCAGACCGGGTGAATCCCTCAGAGGCGCCTCCATGACTTGAGACATATTTCCTTTCTATTTTCTCTGATAACCACGCCCCTGCTCTTCCTTATCATATCTTTCAGAATATGAACAAAAATGATTTTTTTTCCTCTTGTTTTCGACCTGGTTCAGATCTTAGTAAAAAAAAAATAAAGTCTGCAATTTTCATGTGCACTAACCCTTCACCCCATGTATCCCGTAGGTTATTCAGAGTAAGCGAAATTAAGCAATGTTTACATTTTGTTTACATATTTTGTTTTAATAAACTTCATGCGCCATGGATAAAGCCAGGTAAACTTTGTACATACATTGGTTAACTTTGACTTAATGACTATATTACAGTTTTCTGTAACTATTTAATGACCAGTTTGAGCTACCCCGAAGATTAATTATTAAAAAAAAATAAATTAGTTCATTGATTCTGGCCACTTTGACCTTAATACTGATTTCATTATGACATTATTCAAATAGTTCAATTTATTTATTTTTTCTTGATGTTTAACGTGTTAATTATAAAGTTTGTGTTAAGGGTTGGTTAGGAGGGTTACTGGGGGGGGGGGGGGAGGGGGGGTCCATTTCTTAGAACATTTATGAGAACAGTGGCTCTCATACCTTAACACTTCTTGACCCACTTAGAGTTATGTTGCCATTCATTTATTTTCGCAACCTACCTCTAGAAAAATAAAAAAAGAATATAGAGAACATAAGGTTTTATTTATAGATTTCCTCCGTTCACTTAGCAGATTAACTTATTTTTAGATGGTCATTTTATTTATATAAACATTTAGAGAAATAGGGTTGCAGCTTTTGTACATGTGGATTCTTGATTCACTTATTATAAATTTAAGTTGTTTTTTTTTATTTGTAACCACCCACATGAAATTCGCCCGTGGCACACAACTTTGAGACCCATGTACTAATGGAAATTCTTAAGATCCTAAGATGAAATAAAAAAATATAAAAAAAAATCTACGTAAAAGCCCCCAAGAGCCATCGGGCATGAAAAAGTAGTTTATGACACTCACTTTAATCGAACACACACCTAGCCTTCAGTTGAGTGTATCGAAGGTTTGAAAATTTACCCTTTTTATTAGACACTGCAGTATAGGTATGTTTATATCCTCCTGAACTAATTATAAATTCAATTAATAGCCAGCAATCTCCCTGTTTATTTAATGACGACACAAATCATTGAATCATTCAGTGGATCATTACGTCCACTGCGAAACGATGGTCAGCACTTGCATGGGCTGCAACTAAAAAAAAATACAAAATAATATCGGGGTTTGTCGTAAAATATTTTACTGGCCCTGAAAATTGTAAACATACTTATGACCACTTGAGAATGTAACAGAAAGACATCAGTAATGCAAGAAAACTAAATAAATATTGACTTTGTTTACGTTTACAATGACCAATAGACAAAGCCGGATTCAAGTCTCCGCAGAAAACTAGAGTTATGGACCCTTTTAAAAAAAAATAGACAGGGATAAGATTTATACATCAGTGAAGATGGTGTTTCTGATGGGGGCCCTTCCGAATACGGGGTTTATGGGGGCAAATCCGTTCCGCCCGTCGTTAAATCTATTGTTGCTGTTTGATGTCTACCTGTGAAAAATACAGCCATTTTGATTCATGTAAACAATCGTTTTAAGTAACAGTTATAAGACTTTAATATGCCAAGTCGGATTAGGATATACATTTATTTAAAAGCTCAGTATTTATATTTTGCACAAAGCCCCCCCCCCCCAAAAAAAAAAAAACCACGAACAATGTGGAAATTCCGTTTCTGGGTGCTGACATATTAGGTTCCGCCCTTACGCCTTGTTACGCCTTTGTGTGTTAAAAAAAAGTATGATGCTCACGTTGGACTAAATAAAGAAGAATTAGATGGGAGTACACTCCCTTGACCTCAGATGACGACATAAAATTTGAACTCGACCTGCTGCTGCGACAAAAAATAAGTATAATGACGTAAACAATATATGAGCTCTGCAACTTAGTCCAATAAAGACCAATACATCCCAAAACAAACTTCTATGCACCGAGTTAAGACAATGCTGGAGCGAAAATAAATAAATCAGAACCCATAGCGAGACGGGGTATTGCAAAGATTATGATTTTCAAAAAGTCTTGGAAATAGTCAAAAGATAAAAATAAATAAATAAAAAAAATGACAGGGCATGGGTAGTCTTGCACCAACACAGGTATTTATTTTACCATATTAATAGAAAAAGAATACGATGACTACATGTTACCAAAATAAGAGTAAAAGATGACATATTATTAAAAAAAATAGAGTACGGGATGACATATTACTAAACATAGATTACTAGATGACGTTTTGCTAAACATAGAGTACTGGATGACATATTACTAAACATAGAGTACTGGATGACATATTACTAAACATAGAGTACTGTAGACATATTACCAAACATAGAGTACTGGATGGCATATTACCAAACAGAGTACTGGATGACATATTACTAAACATAGATCACTGGATGATATATTACCAAACATAGATTACTAGATGACATTTTACTTAACACAGAGTACTGGATGACATATTACCAAAAACTAGAGTACTGGATGACATTTTACCAAAAATAGAGTACTAGATGACATATGCCTACTACTGGAAATGGATACCGGCTACTTAATGACAGAATACTAAATAGTCCAGTACGAAATGAGTTAATGCTAAACGACTACACTATTTTCTAAATGACTTGGTACAAAACAACTAGGTGGTAAATAACTTATTATTACTAAGACCTTTGGCTAGGTGGCTTGGAATAAAATGACTTATCTCTGGGCGATTGAATTAGGAAAGACATTATACAAAGACTTTCAGTACAGATAATAATAATAATATACAGTCGATTCCGCTTAATTGGGACACATCGGGACCGAGGCTTTTTGTCCCAATTAAGCGGCTGTCCCAATAAAACATACAAATTGACTATTGGCTTCTTGGTTTGGTTTATTTGAGATTTGTCCCAAATAAGCGGCTGTCCCAATTAAGCGGTGTCCCAATTAAGCGAAATCCACTGTATATGAAACGGGAAATTGTGATAGTACAAGACATATGTTTTCATAGGTCTATATATTATGCATAGAGAGAATAATTACTTCAGAATAATTACTTCAGAATAATTACTTCAGAATAATTACTTCAGAATAATTACTTCAGAATAATTACTTCAGAATAATTACTTCAGAATAATTACTTTAGAATAATTACTTCAGAATAATTACTTCAGAATAATTACTTCAGAATAATTACTTCAAAATAATCACGTGAAAACTTTTGGACTAAAATTATGAAATGAAGCATATTTTTGGCTTATTCTTAATTTTATTGATTTAAAAAAAAAACACAAATGTTGGACCACAAGGTAGTGTTGTTTTAGTCCCAGGTCATATTTTAGTTTCAGTTTTTATTTCGTTTTTTCTGTAATAATTTTAGTTTTCGTCAACGAAAACAACACTACCACAAGGTAACTGCGATGTCTCTCATAAACAAATCTGGCAACACAGCACAGCAAAAAATGTTTCGTCCATCAGGCCTATGTACAAGAGATGTTCCAAGTACTGACCATGCAAGTACAAGTGTCAGAGATGCAAATACGAGTACACGTACTTCAAATAATGTGCTCGATTACTACTACCCGAATACTAGGTAAAAAAAAAAAGGAAATTGACCTAAAGTTAATTGTTAGAGAAAGTAATTGAAGGTTTTGTTTAATTTATTCTGAGACAGGCATGTGACTTAGAGACATAAAGTTGTTCACAATATGTGCATTTTTTTAGAGTTTTTATCATTTATATCTAAATTTATAACAACGTTTTAGAATCTAAATAAAACTATAATCCAAATATGATACTATTATAAAAACAATAATTGAAAAACTTTTTTTTTAAATTTTAATATCTTTAATATGCCAGTGTCATACAAATTAAAAGATGACTTTAGAACGAGCTTCAAGAGTATTATGCAATTAATAAGAAAATCGTTTCAAGGCCCTGGAACTGGAAGTTTAATTTAGTTTAACGACAGTTTAATTGAATAATTTCAAGTCTTGTACACAATGTGCCAGTTTATCAGCTTGGACCACTTTCACTTGGGAAGATTTTTTACGTCATCACCAACGATTCACCCACGTAACCTGCAATTTAAACTAACTACAATTTGCTGACCCTGTTTTTTATATATATATTTTGTTTCATTATCTGTCTTCCTACACCCCCCCCTCTCTCTCTCTCTCTACCTCTTTCTCTCTCAACCTCTCTCATTGTCTCTCTCATCATTGACTCATAAATCATTAAAAAAGACTGACTAGCCATTATCGTCAGCTTGCAGCTGGCTATCCCGGGGACGAGCGCTGTCGGGGGCTTCCGGTTTCGATTTCAGCCTCGGATGCGGAAATAGAAATCTGCTGATGGACGGGAAGGGTTGACAACGGCGCGGAAGACAACAACTGAAGAGAAATAAATAATAAAAAAAGAGCAAGTGAAAATGGCCGCTCTTATCTATCTAGGCCTCCTGAAATCTGCGTTGTTCATCTGTTCGCGTGTCAGTCTGTTAGGGTCAAAACTTTTCTGAGCCTGCAATGAAAAATGATTTTTTTTTTTAATTTATAAAAAAATCCGGACATCAACTCTTTTAAAGTTATAGTAATCAGTAGGATCAGACCGAAAAAAAAAAGGGAGAAATATGACCATCTCCAAACACCATAATTCCAAGACTATTTTTGCAATATATTTCGTAGTATTTTCGTGTAAAGTGTACATGACTTCATTGCTGTTAATGTAAGGACGCTATATCATCAACAGTGTGTGACTTCCCTGTAAGGATGAGATGAAATCTCTTAGATCCTATAGACCACGAATGGGAAGGTTTTTTGCAGTGCCCTTCTTTCATCCCCACCATAGCCGAAAGTGCAATGACCATGGAGGCACAACGGGAGACATAGTGGGGACTTTTTTAGCCATGACCTAAAATATCCATTGGCACCTAACCGAAGATCGAACCATTGACCCTCATGTCGACAGTCGAGCGCTTTACCTCACGACTATCCAATCCCCTATCATTAACAATAGACCTAAGAATTTTTTTTTTTAAAAAAACCTCTTAACTAAACATTGTTTACGTTGGGAAAGAAGAATACCAAACATTAAATAGCTTTCGCCATTAAAAACGATTATGCAGCAGCAATGTTATCACAGAAACTCAGTTGTCCGTGGGCGGGGGGAGGGGGAAGCTGAGACTTCATTGAGCTATTGAATGGAGACAGAGTGGGGAAAAAAAGGGGGGGGGGGAGGGGACGGGGGATAAGAAGACGATTTATGTTATTCTAGAATCGTTTGAGAGTTTATCGACAGTCGAAACATGACGTCATTTAGAAAAAAAAAGATTGTTTCTGGAATGGGAGAATCAGATTGAAAGTGAGAATCTTAAGAGTCAGCAGCGGCCATTGAGAATGTGGACTGGGGCCATCGCTTAAAATACTGGGTCATAGGAAGACCCCCTGCAAAAGTTGCGTTTTTTTTCTTTTTTGTAAGAAAATATAAACCGAAATTATGGCCAGAGGCGTACCTAGGGTGGGGGAGGTGGTGGGGTCGAAAATCGAAAGTCCTCCCCATGGCCCCAGCTTGAGGGGGCCACGACCTTTTTTTTTACATTAAATATTAAGTACATAATCTCTTGTGATGGTTTTTAGAATGTCAAAATGCAGGGGCCCCCAAATAGGCCAATCCCCCGGCCCCCCCCCAAATCCCTAGGTCCGACACTGTTTATGGCTCTAGATCCAGCATTTGATACTCTCTGAAAGTCCAGCCCATTCAACTGTAAGACTATGGCCGGACCTTTTTCTTTTTCTAAAGTCTTCTAGAAATGTCCATGTTGACATCAACTTGTGCTGGACAATGGATGGACTTAAGTGAGACACGAGTAGACCGATCGCCAACAATTAATATAGAGAGACTTTTTAAAAAAAATGAGAAAAGGTCCCTTAGCCCTAAAGGGCCATTGGGGCAGATGAAGTGTAGAATTCATCTGTTTCTATAACTTCGGCATTTAAAGGGATTTGTGTGGTTAGCACAACGCCCAGCTGCCTTTACTTCCCCAACATAAGGTCAGGTGACCCATTTAAAGCTGGGTGGACTTGTGGAACGACTTTGTAACAAATTTCACCTGGAAAAATCCCATGGTACTCACCGATGATCAAACCCAGGAATCTCAGGTCGACAGCTGATTACATACACCACTCGGCCATCCGTCCCACTTAAGCGAGACATGAGTAAACCGATCGCCAAAAAATAATATAGAGAGACTTTTAAAAAAAAAATTGAGAAATAATTTAGGAAAAAAAAACAAGATATCTAGAGAGACAAAATAAAAACTGGGTATTTTTTAAAAATAAATAATATAATAACAATTTTGGGTTCTGCGTTAAATCGAAAGTAAAGAAATAAACCAGTTTAAAATACAATCATGAAAAAGTCGGATCTGCCCGAAACCAAAAATAACCTAGCCTACCGACCAAACCTAAGGGGATATAGCTCTATGCAAAGGTTTTGCAGGGTACAGCTAGTACATATTAATACTTTAAAGTTGTATCGTTGGAAATTGTAGACTTTTAAAAAAAAATATCCTGGATGTATACAACCTTACCACCATTGACCTCCACATTGAACTTTGACCGAGGCGACCGCCAAGCTTTGTCACGTGACATAAGACCAATATGAGCTGACGACATCCACAGGGTGTCTGGTAACCGTCATTACTATTTGTATGTGTACACATAATGTAGTATCTGGCCAAGTGACGTTTATTTGTAAACATGACCCCATCCGTATGACGTCTTCTGTCAATAGTTCAGTACACGTTTGATTGTGTGTGTGTGTGTGATTGTGTTCATGTGTCTGTGAGAGTACCTATCATTGGTCAATGCAGTGGTCGGCAAACTTTTCAGCCAAAGAGCCAAATTTGAACATTACAACAATTTACAAAAAAAATTGGGAGCCAAATCTGCTTGTTTAGTAAACTTTCATTACACTAAATTTTATTACACTAAATAAGTTGTATACTAAATAAAACTAAATGCCAGAGCCGCGCTTAATTAGCCAAAGAGCCACATGCGGCTCCGGAGCAGCACTTTGCCGACCACTGGAATAATGTATGAAAGGTCTTCTTGACTAGGGCTTATGAGATACACCAGTGGTCCCCCGACCCCCGGGCTGCTGAACGAATGTTACTGGGCCGCCCCCCAAAAAAAAACAACATTAAATGATCTCCTTTTAATTCATTTCTCTAGTGATTGTGTGACGAGAAATAATCTACGCCCCATTTCCAGTGGGCCGCGGTGAAATTATCGAACGCTGACCGGCCCGTGGCGAGGGCCACTGGGGGCCACGACTTTTAAAAAGTACCTACCGCCATGACAGGATAAAAGGGCTTTAGTACTTGCACAGACTGGCCATACCAGCAAAGTGTGTGGACTGTTGATCTTCGAGAATTTTGGCGAGGCAAGGGTTTTTTTCTGACACCAGGGACAGAGGGGGAGTGGGGGTGTATTGTGCATGACCCTCCTTCGGCTCAGGTATGCACTCCCAACTATATATTTTTTTATGGAAATATACGACCTTTTTTTAAAAAAAATTGTAAAACATTATTTCTCACTTAATATCTTTGAGACGAACGTTAAAGTCTTCAAAATCGTATTCAAATTTAATGACTATTTTTATGATTAATTGCTCTCGCTGTGGTCATGATCATGTAACAGCTTCTCAGTGACGTAGCAAGCATAACTCGCGCCCGGGTCACAATACCTTTTTAATACCTTTTCCGCCCCCCCGCCATTCCGAAAACTATATACTTTCAAATGTGCAAAGTGCGGCAGGGATTGGCACTCCCGAGTCGTACTGCACGGGTCATTCTCGCGCGGTGCTCGTAGACTCACAAATTAGCTACAACGTTCTCGTCTTTCGAGATTGGACAGATTCTCGACGACGAATATTTTACCAAAACGTACAGCAACAAAGCACTAATCATTAACTATTTCTTATCTGTTACTATTTTGAATGAAACCATGGAATCGAAATCAATGTTTTAGGGAAGAATTGGAATCGATTCGGCTTCGTTCATAAATCTGGCATCGTCACTTGAAGAAATATATAGTTAATATTTTGTTATCTGTCATCATTTGCGCCATCAATGACTGCACATTGCCCCCCCCACACACACACAGACAATTGAATGAATTTTTCCACGTTCTGTCACTCTGTCCGCCTGTGTTTATGTTCTCCCCAATATTTATTATTATTTACGTTGTTTATTCCTGTTGTTGTGGGTCTTACTTCATTTGTTTAACTAGTCCTCATTGAAGAAAATAGAAAAATAAAATTCAAAGTCATTGCAAATCAGTGGCGTAGCGAGCTTAACTCGCGCCCGGGGCACAATACCTTTTTTAGCGCCCCCCCCCCCATTCGAAAACCATATACTAATATATGTAAAATTTAACATCTGAGGCATTTGGTGCCACTTTGTTAGTAGCGCCCGGGGCATGATCCCACCCCTTGCTCCTCCCTCGCTACGCCACTGTTGAAAAAGTATGACATTGTTCTTGTAAAGACGATATTTCAACTGTGGACGTATACTTTCATGTAAATAATACTTATATAAAACAACGATCTTTTTTCTTCAAATGAATAAAACTAAAAAGAAAAAAAGTAAGACATGATGAAACCCTACAAAAAAAAAAGTAAAAGAAAAAATCAAATTCACCCCTGTGTAATAGCTCCACCCCACCCCCCTCTCCCCCAAGATCACCCCTATCGCGCATCAAAATAGCCCTTCCCCCCTTTGCGAGCAACCCAGCTCCCACCATATCCCCACAACGCAGACTATCTGTAAGTCTGGTCTCGGGTTTCCAAAGTCCCACTGCAAGCAGAACTAGCCGGGCCGTCAAGCGCTCGGCCCTCGGCACGAAGACTCGTGCGTCACCCCAGTAGACCGGGGATTAGAAAGACGAGACGCCCCAGCAGGGACAATCCACCCCCCCCCCTCGCACCACCCCCATACAATCCGTATCACTTATCGTACCCCTCCCTCCCTCCCCCCTCCCCTCCTCCCCTCCACCCCATGTCTTCTCCAGATTTCTCCCAAGAGCTCACTTTCTGGTCAGGCGACGACTTCTTGTGCTGCCCTCCCCTCCATCATGCTCACACTAGTGACCTTGACACTCAGCTCCTTACCTCAAGCCATATCCCTGATCTTCTACGCTGCCAACCTTCATTTAAAATATTATATAAGACTATATTAAAGGAATACATTTGTCTTTATTTGTTATCTATATAGACAAGTTCATCACATTATGTATGTTAATCTCCTAATGTGTACCCTAATCAATCAATCCTATCACCTATCTATCTATCTGTCTATCTATCTATCTATCTATCTATCTATCTATCTATCTATCTATCTATCTATCTATCTATCTATCTATCTATCTATCTATCTATCTATCTATCTATCTATCTATCTATCTATCTATCTATCTATCTATCTATCTATCTATCTATCTATCTATCTATCTATCTATCTATCTATCTATCTATCTATCTATCTATCTGTCTATCTATCTCTATATCCATATGTCCGTCTTTCATTTTTATTTATAACATTTAGCTTTTGTGCCTATTGCCTATCTAATTATCCGTTCTTCCGACCGTGTCAATGACTACCTAAATATTTTGTACATTAATCCTGACCTGTCTTTTCATATATTTCTATCCTAACAATATATCATTTTTTAATGCACTGCTCATTTTCCCCGTCTTTCAACGTGTGCTTCTAATACATGTTACAAGTACTGTATGAAATAAAGACACCAAACTCAAGATTAAAACACATCTTCATCTTGTCACGACACATTATAATCATTTTTTTAAAGGTAGAATAAAGTCCCAATGGCCTTTTAGGACCATCGAAGAAGATGAAGTTTAGAATGTATCTTCTGTTTCTGTAACAATGGCCAATCAAGGTATTTTGTGGCTATCTAAACACAAAAGCCAACTTTACTTCCCAAACTTAAGTCAGGTACTAATTTAATGCTGGGTGGACTTGTAGGACTTTCAAAACAGCTGTCATCATGACCTGGAAAAATTCTCCTGGTTCTCACTGAGTATCGAACCCGGAACTCTCAGGTCGACTGTCAAACGCTCTGTTTAGCTCAACCATCGTTCCAAAGATAAATAGATAATAGTTGTCTCAAATTTAAGGAAAGTTACATAAAAAAAAAAACAATTACTAATGTTGGAGAAAAATACCATAAACATTTCCTATGGCTTTTCGGTACAGTATTGTTCGTTGGTGAACTTTCCTTTCTGAAGACGTCTTCATTTGAGCCTTTGGACGAGGTGTGAAATCTGTTTCTTCCGTCCACGCCCTCCCCCCCCCTACCTCTCCGTTCATTTCCAGCTATTTAGTACCTTCCTTAACAGAAGTCTTAACGGTCTTCCCCCCTCCACCCCTCCCATTCTTTTCAATCCCCCCACTTCCAGTTTTTCCACACATCTAGTTTCCTTACAACGTCAGTTCAACCACACATACACTTCAACTTCCATGCACTCACTTCCGCGCATCAAGACACTTAGACACACACACACACATATACACACATACATAACGGAGTAGTATTTTCCCGCCCTCCCCCCCCCCCAACCCCTACATGGATATCTGTTGTTTTTTTTTTCACGCACCTCACGATCAAAGCTTAAAATCCGTTTTCTCTGGGACAATAGATTTGACCCTTTAATGGATAAAATGTCCCAGCAATATGTACTCAGCGAGTCCAGGCCTCTGTTGCAGCGATTCCTAGTCAAATACGGTCTAAAGTTTCAGGGAATTTCCGTTCCGTGGTTTGGATACAGACACCAAGAACTATTTCTTTTGTGTGTGTGTGTGTGTGTATTTATGTGCAAGATTTCAAATACTAGTCGGCATTAGAAATAAGAAAGATCGTGTGTATTTGTTTGTACAATCAACTGAATATATCTTAGGTGAGATTTTTTCACAGTTTATCTGTGAAATATATTGACTTAAACTTTATTTTCTTTCACAAAGTGATCAAAAGACTTTATAGGTTGAATGGCGCCGCAGGAAAAAAAAAACTCCACAGAATGGGCACGCATGCGCGGAAACATATTCTTTTTAAGACTTTTTATTTTATTTTTGGCAATACGTTTTCGTGCATATAACTGCATGCGTGTGTAGTTTAGTGCAATATGCTCTTATTTTATCATCTTATACAACAATAAAATTTATAAGAGTTCATGCTCAAACATTCGGAGAGAGATTGATGCACACTTTGGCGTTCATTTGTTTTGTTGGTTCCCCTCTGATTGGAAGAGTCTGTATCCCCCCCATGTGATGGTATATTCGGAACATCAACATTGTCATTCAAGAACAAGAAAACGTCATCGATTGTATTTATTTACCCCCCCCCCCTTTTTTACTTTGCAGATTTTAAAACGTTTAGTTTCGTTGATAAATATAGAGACATTGAATTGCAATACTAAACTATGAATTTGTTGAATCCTCGATCGTTTAATTATAAATTATATTGTGTCGCAACCAATGTTCCATCTAAGGTGTGATATGAAGTGAGCGAAAACAAATTTTGTCTCTGAGCGACATTTTATTTTGAGGCCAAAAAATTTTGTGAGCGATTTAAGCGATGTCGTCCGTCGGAGTGAGCGATCGTACGTGTAGTATGAGCGACGCTCTGCATTGGTGTGAGCGATCGCTCACGCACTCAGCTTAGAGGGAACATTGTGTCGCGCAACCCACCTGGAATTTGAGAACCACTGATCTAGGACAATTATTCAGTTTTTTTTTTAAAATAAAAGTTTCCTTATTTCTAAACGGCACATCGTGAAAGATGAAGCTTACGATTGTTTCTATAACCACGGCTAACGAAGGGAATTGTGTGGTTTAGCACAACGCCCACCCACCCGCCTTTTACTTCACCCAGGTATCCACATGGATATTAACCATTTTTCACCGGAACCTGGGAAAATTCACTCGATTCTCATAGAGGGTCGAACCCGGGTCCTTTCCAGGTCGACCGTCAGGCGCCTGACTTTACACAGCTCTGCCATCCGCATCCCTAGTTTTTTTTTTTTTAAAGCGGGGCAGCTCAAACGTATTGCAAACTGACCCAGTTATCTCTCAAACTTAGAAATGAACCCCACTCTGGCTTTTTGTTGACATATTAAATGATTGAACCATGTTTGTAAATCTGTAAATAAATATCATAGCTTACGAGAAAAAAGAAAAAAAAATGTTTTTTAAAATTATCCCAACTTTCTATCATAACTTTCTATCCCAACTTTATATCCCAACTTTCTATCCCAATTTTCAATCCCAACTTTCTATCCCACCTTTCTATCCCACCTTTCTATCCCACCTTTCTATCCCACCTTTCTATCTTTCTTTATATCACACCTTTCTATCCCAACTTTCTATCCGAATTTTCTATTCCAACTTTCTATCCCAATGGTCTATCCCAACTTTATATTCCAACTTTCTATCCAAACTTTCTATCCCAACTTTCTATCCAGACTTTCTATCCCAACTTTCTATCCCAACTTTCTATCCCAATTTTATATCCCACCTTTCTATCCCAACTTTATATCCCAACTTTATATCCCAATATTTCTATGCCAACTTTCTATCCCAATTTTCTATCCCAATTTTCTATCCCAACTTTCTATCCCAATGGTCTATCTCAATGGTCTATCCCAACTTTATATCCCAACTTTATATCCCAATTTTCTATGCCAACTTTCTATCCCAACTTTCTATACCAACTTTCTATCCCAACTTTCTATCCCAACTTTCTATCCCAATTTTATATCCCAACTTTGTATCCCACCTTTCTATCCCACCGTTCTATCTTACTTTATATCCCACCCGGGGGGAAAATTTTAGGGGGGTTACAAACTATGGGGGGGCCCTCCTTAGGGGGAGGAAAAATCTATTATTAGTTAAAAGAAAGTTTCTATCCTAACTTTCTTTACCAACTTTCTATCCCCACCTTTCTATCCCAACTTTCTATCCCAATTTTCTATCCCAATTTTCTATCCCAACTTTCTATCCCAATGGTATATCCCAACTTTTTATCCCAACTTTCTATCCCAATTATCTATCCCAACTTTCCATACCAACTTTCAATCCCAACTTTCTATCCCAACTTTCTATCCCAATGGTCTATCCGAACTTTATATCCCAACATTATATCCCAATTTTTTATTCCAACTTTCTATCCCAACTTACTATACCAACTTACTATACCAACTTTCTATCCCAACTTTCTCTCCCAACATGTTATCCCAATGGTCTATCCCAACTTTCTATCCCAACTCATTTGTCTTCATATGATGAGACGGATAGGTCCAAAATAAACCTAGAGATGAACTATTACAATCTACTCGACCAATAGTCTCTGGCTTCGCACTGCGAGACACTCCTGTCTCTTGTCCATCTCATTGTCTGGCCAGCACGAAAATAAAATGACCGCACCAATAAATCAAATATTAAAAATATCATTTCCGGTAATCTTGTTTTCATTTCTCCACCCCCGCCCCCTTTTTGCCCCGTCTCCACCTCCTCAATTTACTCTGGTCTTCTCCGCGGTCATCTCTTGGCCCCCATCCCCCTCCCTTTCCCGACCCCATGAATGTACTCTCCACCCGCCCAAAAACTATTTTCGCTGGACACGAACTTGTACAGGTGCTGACCACCTCGCCATCTCGCTATCACGCCCTCACATTCCCCCCCTTCCCTGTATTTAGCACGTTCTTTATTGACACCGCAGGGGACTTATCGGGGGCGTCGGAAATCCACCCCAAACTCGTTGTTTCAGTGCACAACATAATATGCCACTTCACTTCCTAAGTACTCAAGTGTGAAATGAGAGAGCTCTAAAAAAAAAAGAGAGAAAAAAAAAAGCATGACGGTGTACATCCAGTGAATAGGGGGTCGCGGGGCGTACTTCGAACCCGGCACGCTCTTCTTATAGTTTTACCCCTTGTTTAATTCATTATTTTTTTTTTGTCCGCCTGATTCATAACACCTTAACCCACATTCTTTACTTTTGGACACCTTCCCACCGTCAGAGAGCAAACATCCCGCCAAATGTCGCGACGCATGCTCTTTCTCTGTCTCTCTCTCTCTCTGTTTCATAGACAAGACATGACGACTGGATAACCCAAGACACATTACGGTACGATGGTGAATGAGTGGAGGGGGGGGGCTGCTAGAATATGAGAAGTGTGGATTCAATGGGTGTGTGTGGTGCTCTGGGGGAGAGGGTTGGGTGAGGGTGTGGGAGCATAGAGTGTTGACTGAAGGAAAAAAAAAAAATATATATATATATATATGAAAGAACATGCACATCTTGAACGGGAATAATAATATTTTGAGGTTGTTATTTGATGAAAGGGGGGAAAGAAGAACAAATAATTAGGTATCAAAGAGTTATACTTTGAGTTTGATGTGGCAGTAGCTCATGTGTGTGGAGAAGGTGGATGAGTATTTGACGAGATAATTCTTATGTCATTGGCTTGGAGTGTAATCTTTTTTTTAATGTTAAGCTTGTAGCCACACTGACTTGCCGCGGGATATTTAACAGTTTGTTAAGTGGGGGCCCTCCTCTTGGGGCTTTAAAGTTTGTCAGACAGAGGGAAGGGCTATCTGTAAAACTGTCAGGGGCAAACGGCAAGGGGGGGGGGGAGGGTTTCAGAGTGGGCCCTATTTCTCAACGATTTTTAGAGAAGATATAGACATCTGCCAGAACAGCATTTTTTCCACCTTACAGCTTCCACAATATCTGTACCTGGGGCTAATGAACTCAATCGCCGTACTACAGCACACGTTGCTGTACTACACATTAACATTGTACCAGGCGAAAATGTACTTGGCGAGCTTTGTACCTGGCAAACACTGTACCTGGTTTACGTTGTATACTACAAACATTGTACCTGGCTACCATTGTACCTGGCAAACATTGTACCTGGCTACCATTGTACCTGGCACATGTATCTGCCTTAAATTGAGCCTCTCTCTCCCCTTCCTCCCACGCCCTCCTCACCCATTACTGAAAAACTATAGAAGCCCACTGGGTAGGGCTTTACTGAGAGAAATCATGCCTCCCTTTAATACGCCCAAGATGAGTACATTTATAGACCCCCACAAGCCTCCTCAATATGTATAAAAAAATATATCACTGTATACAATTGAATAATTTTTTTTTTTTAAATGATCTATTTCAAAGAAAAGAACACAGCAATGTCTAACCGATGTCAAAACGTTACACTTCAATACTGAAAGGAAACATTCTGAGCTTAGCTGCTAATTGCTAAAACATTGTTAAAGTTTCCAAAGTTTAGGGGGCGTTACTCACACTAAATTAGTGCTAAAACTAAGAGACGTTAGGATGAAATGAAATTGGTAGCACCGTCATTTTGGGGAGGTGGGAGACGAGCAGCCCCCCCTTCCATCCCCCCCCCCCACCCTCACCGACAATACTTAATGACTGACCACTGGCAACAAAGAACAAAAGCCAAACATCTGTCCATTGATTGTGGTCAGGGTCATTGTGGTCATACAGTCCGCTCATTGAGTCATCATTCAGAGCTCACTTTGCTGACCAACGGGACATGGGGCGGGGGTTTGGGGGCGGCGGTGATGGGAGTGGGGAGTCGCCAGTGGTTTGTAATTACAGATCACAGACGTGTCCACGGAGACATCCCTCCCTACTCCTCCTCTCACTCCCCTGTATCCCCACGATCAACATTACCCACTCCCCTGAACTTCACACTCACAGGTGATGTTACACTACGGCGATACTGTTAAAGTCTTTATATGTGCCTTTTCAACCCCCACAAAAAAAAATATTACGCAGTAACTGAGTGACGCAAATAGCAGGGGTTCTGATATTCTGGCCAACGGCCTTTAAAGCAAAAGACTGACATTATAATACTGACATTATAACACGAAAATTATGATACTGACATAATAATACTGACATTATAAAACTGACATTATAAAACTGGCATCATGATAATGAGATTTTAAAAATAACATTATGTTTACTGACATTAGAATACTGATATTAGAATAGAGACTTTAGAATACTGACATTATAATACTGACATTAGAATACTGATATTAAAATACTGACATTAGAATACAGGCATTATATTACATTTCTATAAGAAGATCTCAACGCGTGTAAAATAGAACAAAAATATGTATAAGAGTGTGTGTGTGTGTGTGTATTTGTGTGTGCGCGCGTGTGAGTGTTAAAGGTCATTAATTGGGCATTTGTATCATTGATAAAATAGAACAAAAATCTCTTTAACAAATTTACGACTTTCAAGCGATAACATTCCTCATATTTCAGTTATATTAAATTGTCATCGAATGTCTCACAAATTGTCAAAAAGACAATACCATTTTTATTATTTGCATGTCTACCGTGTTTAGAAGCGGCAAAGCAAACGACATGATATACAGTCATACAGTCATACATATATATTTTTTTTCTGTACCTTCTTACCTCCCCCCTCCCCCTCGCCCTCAATTTGTAAAAGAATCTCAGTCAATTAGCGACGAGTACTCATATTTAGCAGTCGTGTGAGCGTTTACCAGACCACGTGGCTCGATTCTTTTTGCTCACATTTCAAAAAGACATTCCTACACGAAACAAAAGATACAACGCGCCAAAAAAAATATTAAAAATAAAGAAAGTGTTGCTTGTTTTGAATATTGTAAGTGATATATTGACTTAAACTAACTCCTGAGAGAAAAGAATGAAAAAAGAAAGAGGCAGCGAAATTTCCCAGAAGCTCGTCTAGTGATGTATCGCTGCGACCAACAGACGACAAAATGTGACAAAGAGTGATCATTCCTTGCCCGCCTTTTCGCGTGCCCTCTTTGCATGTCTGCTGCTTGTATGTAAATTTGTGACGGGAAAAATATTGCGGGAGCCTAGACCTTCTCTTTCCTTGTACGAAGATAATTTCTTTCGGGGGGAAAAAATAAATAATTTCTGAGACATACTGCGATGGGTTACTTTGACAATGTTACAAAACTGCTTGCAGGAATTTCCCATTAAAATTAACGCTGGGAATCTTATGGTTGGCGGCATCTCTACACATACGACTGTAAACAAAGATAATCATAAATATGGCTACGTAATACATATCACAGAATTGTCGGTGGAAGCATGCATTGATACAAAAATGGAAATTCGAAATATATTTAGAAGTATAAGCAATTGTATCACGGATGGAGGGAAAGGGTGGTGAGTGGGGGCGGGGTAATTTTAAACGCTTTTATTGCAGTTACTTTGTCTGGCGGTGTGACACATTGATGGTTTTGGGAAATTTTTAACAAACTATCACCAATTAAGCGTCAATCGATTTTAAAATTGGAACACTTGTATATTCTCGATAACAGTACAAGACGTTCGGGTCAATGGATAAAACTTTATTGATAACGAAGATGACTATTTTATTTTTTAACGTTTACATAAAAACGGATTATGGAGTCATAAATTTAGCAGGGGTTCATAAATGTGCATAGTTCTGAAGTTGTTTTTTTTTAGTTTGGTGCGCAAGTTTGAATATTGTACACAAACAATTGAAATACTTTTAACACCATTAATAACAAGTACATATAGAACAACAGTACGCCATTTATTAGTTGATATATTAAATACACAAACACAAACAATATAATATAATAATAACGATTTGGGCGCTGCGTTAAATCGAAAGTAAAGAATTAATACAACAGTATTCCAGTTTAATATACAATCATGACAAAAAAAATCGGATCTGCCCGAAACCAAGAAATAACCCAGCCTACCGATCAAGCCTTAGGGGATATAACTCTATGCAAATGTTTTGCAGGGTACAGCTAGTATAAATATATTTGACATTAAATATTGCTAAAATAAACAATATAAAATGTATCCAAAGAAATAGTATTTTAATAAGATGCTCAGATCGCATAAATATTTATGTAAAATGTATTGACCACAAAAAAGCGTGGGTGGCCAGTGGGAGTCAGAAATATGTACTCCCTGTTGTCGATCACGCTATTTAAGTCAATAAAGTTTTATTCAAATGTTTATATGATATACCGTAGATACTCGCATGTAAGTAGTTCTTGCGGATAAGTCGAGAGTATTACGAAATTTGTTATGACCAGCGCATAAGTCGAGGGTAAAATTTGACAACTATCATATTCTTTGAATTACATAGTTATGCCGCTGGACTTTTACTGTAATTTCATTTCAATTTGCATTTATTAACGCGCTTTATCATCATGCACTTAGCACCAACCGATAAGAACGGTGTGACCGGATTCCAACCCTCACGATCACATTGCATGCACTCTACCAATAGAACTATCCAGCCACTTCGCCTCATTTAGATAAGAAGTCTAGATGTTTTTAGAAAATTAGATTTGCTGTGGGTACAGAAACAATTCAATGCAAAGGTGATAAAAAGCTGCAAAAAATGCTACGCTAAATGAATGTTGAGTCTATGTTTCCGGTTTCCGCAATTGCCTGCGTTACCTTGTGGTGTTAAGTGTAGACTGTCATAACCCAATTCTATGGATGTGTTGCCCACGGATAAGTAAATTTTAAGACATAAATTTTTCGACTTATACGCGAATATGTACGGTAAGCCATTTTAATAAAAGACAAGCCGAAAGACCGTATCAGATTATCAATACTATTATCCCATTAATGTGTCCAGTTTAACCTAGCATGACCAGGGGCGTCTCACGCAGGGGGTACCCACTGGGCTATTGTCTATAACGTCATAGCACCCGAGCCTGCAAGAGCATACATTAAGTCACTACTCACAACTTTTGGTAATCACAGCATTATTACTCTTACATTGCAATGGGCATTCGAAGCAGAGTTTAAAGAACGATAACTCTTTATGTACCATGATATACCAGCTCTTAAAATAAGAAGAGTTATCTCGCTTGTATATTTAACATTCACATGTACTTGTACGATTATGTCATATCTTACGTTGTGTCTAGATAGACATCGTATATACATAACCAAGAAGTCAACTCAAACAGAAATACGTCCACTTTTTTTTTTCAAATGACAACTTAAACATATACTTCACATCGTCTTGTTGACATCTCATGTTGTTTAGACGAGTGTTTAAGTATGCATCAATAATAATTTTTAAAAAATCTCGCGCACAATTTAACATTTTTTCAGCTGATGTTAACATTATTATTTTATTTTACTCTGGAACTATTAGGTTTCATTTCCCCCCGCAACCAGCTCGTCTACAGTTACCTTGTTAGTTTCATAGCCGCTGATGAGAAAACCACCCCTCGCCTCGTCCTCCTGTATATAACGCCGGGTAAAAAGTACGTCATCTATCTATCTATCTATCTATCTATCTATCTATCTATCTATCTATCTATCTATCTATCTATCTATCTATCTATCTATCTATCTATCTATCTATCTATCTATCTATCTATCTATCTATCTATCTATCTATCTATCTATCTATCTATCTATCTATCTATCCATCCATCCATTCATCTATCTATCAATCTATCTATCTATCTACCTATCTACTATCTATCGATTCATCTAATTATCTATCTATTCCATCTATCTATCTATCAATTCATCTCATCTGATCATTCATCATCTATTTTACCCTCATCATTCATCTAACCATCCATCCATCCATTCATCTATCTATCTATCTTTATCTATTTCCATTCATCTAATCAATCATTTCATTTCATCTATTCATTTCACCATTCAATTGTATCATCTGTTCATTCATCTACTTCATCTATCTACATTCACCATCAACACCTGGTTAACACTTACCTAATTAATTCTTCAGTGGTTTTGTCACTGAAACAATCAACCATGGCTGATTTACAGCAACGTGAAAGC
>JAGDYQ010000001.1:27116792-27197896 GCA_021962125.1 Bulinus truncatus
TGCTCTCTGCCCGTTTTCAATTTCATGCACTTAAATAATTTCAGACATTCTTAGCAGTGCATGCAAGATTAGACATGAATAAATTATTTTAGTAATATTTCACATCAAATTTATTTACCTTTTTTTTTTCGTTGTTGAAATTTTTGAAAAGCATTATCATTATCTAATAATATTTATTGAGTGTGAGAGTGTAACAACACAGTTTTATTCTGGTAATTTACAGATTCACCATTGAGCAACACAAAGACCTCCTGTTCTCAGCAGAGTGACCCCCCTTGTAAATCTGACATCAGCATTAATGTTGTGGTTTTGGCTGAAATTATGCTGGAGGCAAAACTGTCACAAAATCACTTGTAAATTTTTATTTTGTCACTTATGCTCTAAAAGATTTTGTTTGCTTAGTTACTAGGCATTAAATCTATTAAACCTCAGTTCTTTTTTTTTTATTACCAATAAATGATTATTTTATTTTGGTCTTAGGAAGGTTTTAAATGAAAAAAGACAAATTATTCACTATTTGAATTTAATTTTTTTATTTATCCTTTAATGTTTTCTTAAGAAGGCTAAACTGTAGATATCATCTTGTTAAACACTAAATGTATTTCCTCTTCTCTTCTTCAAAATTTGAAATTTGACATGGTGCGGTTATATGTCAAAAAAACTACTTCAAGACCAAAACTTACTTTTTATAATCATTATATATAATATATATATCGTATATTAAATTTCTGTATATGGTTAACACATTTTTATATAAACAATCACATTTTTTTTGTATTTACAAAAGTTTGAAAAAAACTTCTACAATTGAATTAAATGTAGTTAATTTTATTAATGTTTAAAATAATATAGATGTTTTTTACTGAAGTAATATATTTTGATTCTGATGTCAGTAAGATAATTTTTATCATTATAAACACAATTTTAGTACATAAAGAAAAATTACGAAAAAAAGTTGTTGCTCCAGATTTTTTTTTTAGTGACCTTACTGATGATTTTCTCCAAATCAATTTTTTTCCCAGTATTTATAAAAAAATTGTTCAAATACAAACATAGAAAATTATAAGTTTGTATATTTTTTAAAACAGATATCATTCAGTAAAGTCTATTTTTACCATTTTTAAAATATTGAGTTTTTTTTTTTAGTAAATTGATATTTTAATGGAGATTAAAAAAAAGTATACATGCATTAATAATGCATACAATAGGCGCCATGACCTTGGCAACATTAAACTATTATTTATTTTTTCATATTTCTCTATGTTATAACCTTGATAAGTGTACAAATAAGTGTTGTATATGCCCATTTGTAAATTTTTTTTTTTTTTAAAACTCTCCCTCCCCTCAAGTTATAAACATGAAAATGTTTTTTTTTTTATTTTTCTAGATGTTTATAATTTACATCTTTAAATTTAAATAACATGTCTAAGGGATTTTGTTTGTTAGAACATTATGTTTATATTGTTGTCATTTTTTTTTAAGGTTGAGCATATCTACACAAAATCTTTTGGTGACAATGACCTTGCCTGATGTTCTAATGGAAGTGAAGGATTTTCATATAAAATGTGATGGGCATAACATTTTCAACATCGGGGTGAGTTTGATAGAAATTCAGATGGGGAGAGATCTGGTTAACTCTAATCTTGGAGACGATTAAGGGTCACAACCAGAATGAAATGTAATTTCTTGGTTCAAGATGGAACCCATGACCTTACAATAGCTTATGAGTGTCCTTGCTGAACCCGGCTGTGAATCTTTACATGTCTTAAAGGTCTTAATGTTAGCACTTGTGCCATTTCTGAATTCCTAATTTTGCCATTGGCTGCTTTGGCGTTTGGGTATTTCTAAATTCCTAACTTTTCCATTGGCTACTTTGGCGTTTGGGCATTTTTCATCATAATGTTACCTATCTGGACTAGCTGGCGTCCAGTATATATATTAATGTAAAATTAAAAAGAAAAGTCTTGATGATTTACTAGGAATTCTTAAATCCATTTGTATTATTCTTACTAAGTTAGCTAAAACACACTATATTTCTTATTGTGGATTATCCGAACAGATTAATTTTGTTTGATTTGCAGTAAATGACTGACTTCTAATTTTTCCACTGTTTTTCAAAACTAGGGCTTCCAATTGGAGAGTTTACCACTAAGTCATCTAAAAGCAGAAAGAGAGAGGGCAAAAACATTACAGTGTGTGACCAATAAAGCATGGTAAGGTATTCCAATTATTCATCGGAGAAACAAATTAGCTAATATATTCATCAAGATATGTGAATTTTAGACAGTTCATGGGTATCTTTAATGTCATGAGTAATTACATTTTTTCGTTATCATTCTGTTCAACCAAACCTATGTTAACATATGACAATGAGGCATTAAAATAATTGTAAAGTTCAAAAATTGAACAGCTCATCAGTATAATTGAAATAGTTATTTAATAAAACAATAATTAATGAAAATATGAATTCCCTACATGGGAGCAATTATATCTCTATTCTATATATTGTGATATTTGCACTATGACTATAAACCTGCAATGTAATCTTTGATTTTTTTTAACTAACTAACTGTTCGTACAACATGCATTTGGGTTAAGGATCTTGACCACCAAAATGTAAAAAAACTGAGTTATCTAACTTGACAGGTCTAAAAATTGAACACCACATTATTTTATAAACACATTCAAGCCTCAGTTTATGAGCATAATTTATTCCAGAGAAATGCTTATAGTCCATAACGCACTAATATCATTACAGATTTCTCCATCAGAAATAATGGAAACTTGGACGATTGGTTCCTGAAAACAAAAATTACTCTTTATGTATAGTGATGAAGACATTTCTATGATTTTTATTTTTCAAATATATGAAATGATCAAATTAAATATTATGTTTTTTTTTGTTTGGCATTAGCAAGGAACCAGTCCTGTGACACCTGCTTTTGTCTTCTTTGTAAGAATTTCAACTGGGACATAGCATTGTGTTAAACAGATTCCTCTCTCTCTCTCTCTCTCTCTCTCTCTCTCTGCTAAACTTTCCTTGTACGATGTTTCCAACATTTTACACACCTACCTTAATATAAAGTGAGGCATCCTGACATTTTTTTCCTTCATGGGTCTATTATCGCAGTAGCTACATTCACTACAGTTACAACATGTTAGACAAAATTTACGCTCACAAATATGTTGACTTTACAAGGGAAGCACAATAAATGACTGAATATATTGGGTCAGTAGTTATCATATAAATCTTGGCAGAAAAAAATCATAAAATACTTAATACTTGTATTGAATAGACCTTGCTTGTTATTTCAGTAAGAATTTATTTTAAAAAAAGTATATCTAGGCAAATTATATAAAAAAATTGTGCTCATTTCGCGAAACACCCATTAACATATTTACTCGTGATCAGAGGTTTGAATGTATAACTTTTTTCTTTTTTTATCTTTATTAAAGTTGCCAAAAATAGCCTTAGGACGAATAGGCTATTATTTTCTATAGTGCCAATTATCACTTATTTAACATAAGGATAAGATGCATGTGCACTGTTTAGTTTTTAAAGATAAATAATTTTATAAAGTTTAAACTGCCATTTCTTTTAAAAAACAACTGCTATATACCATACTGATCATGTTTATTGTTTTTGGTACAGGAATATTGTGTCTTGTTTTAATGATCTTCTATCACTTAATCTTTACTTTTAGTTCAGTATTTGGGAAACAATCTGTAAGATATTTAGTTTTAGAAACCAACATTTGCTTGTAAATATCCAGCGAGCTCTTCATCTTGAAGATGTTTTTTTTACAAGAAATTCAAATTTATTTTATTTTTATTGTTTTTTTTAAGGAGCATTTCTTTTGAAAGCATTGACATTGTATTTCCTCACCAATACTGTTTTGCTGATTGTTTCGAAGAGGTATGGAACAAAGCAATATCTATTTTTCAAATATATTTTTACATAGATAAGCTACTTAAATCAAGTATAGTTCTTTTAACTATTTGCAGTACATATTTAACATTGTTATAATTTTTGTTTTTTACATCGACTTGTTTTTTTTTTTTTCTTTTAAACCAGGTCATTAACACTGTGAAATGGCTAAAAATAGTTCACAAAGTGAAGAAAAAACCATTTACTGTAGACAGTCCTCTCCCTCCTGACTTAACATTCAGGGTCAAGGTAAAGGCTCCATGTCATATTTACATCTTTCATAGACTGTGTAGCTATGATCATATATACATTATCAAAAGTGCTCTATTTGATAAATACATCGACTGAATATTTTTTTTCAGTATCATCATATAAATGTCTTTTTAAACTTAAAACTTAAAAAATGAGGTACCACATATAGTTATTTATAAATTAAATAGCTGAATTAAAATAATTTAATGCTACTGTCTGATTCATCTAGTAACAACTATGAATGATTAAAGTATGTATTTTAAATTTATTTTTTTTTTTTTAAGATGCTGTCAATAGAACTAAGTGATGATCCATTTGAAGTGAAAATGGGATTAAACTATGAGGTGACCATGGAACTTTTTTTTTTTTTTAATTAACTCTCAACAGAATTGAATTGACATACATATCAAGAACTCTTAAATGTATTCTCATAATAATATTTCGTTTCATTTAGTTTTTAATATGAAAACAAATCAATTGAGGATTAATGATTTATTTTTTTTTAAAAAGACAAATATTATTTTGATAAGAATGATCTTTTGTTTGAGTATCTTATCAGAACTTTTTAAAATTTATATCATTCTTCAGCTTTTGAAAGATGAAGGCATTGAAAGTAAAAAAAGGAAAGAAGTGATGGACTCGAAACTAATGGATTTGCAAAAAAAACAGTTTATTCCGTGTAAGACTATAGGGATTAATTTTAACTAGACTATCTTAGATAAAAAAACAAATATTGTTTCTTTTTCGTAAAAACTGTTGATCAAATTACAAAACTGAAACTCAAGTTATGCTTTTCATAAGCTTTACTGGCCATTCATGCATTTTATTTCTATTAGTGAACAAACGGGAAGAGTTGTATGTCAGCCTGCATAAGAAAAGTTCTGAGATTTACATCCAGCGCTCTCAGCAGCTTTACAATGCAGCACCGATCAGGACGCAGCTGTTCACTTGGCTGATGGAAGACATTCACATCACAGCTTTGGCTGATCTATCTTTTCATGGCAAAGAGAATGTCCTCAAACACATGCAAGAAATTGATAAAGAAAGGTAATAGATTTAAAAATGTGAACACCCTTTTCAATCTGAAAGAAATCTTTCGCAGCTAAGTATAGTTTATAGAAAATACGGAATCAAAAGTAGTGGAACAAGTAAAAAGAATTGCGATCAACACCATCATGACATATTGACAGGGGCAACGATTGGCAACTACCAGACAAGGGTTATAATCTACTATTTATTATATTTTAGAATAAATGTAACAAATGTCTTGAATACCTTTAAAACATTTTTTGTTTTAGAAATTATGAACTGGCATTCTAAGAAATATTATAATGGAGTTTAACTTTATTATTTATCTGCAGTCCTTTCCCGAAAGAACCAGTGGAGTTTGTCACACTCTGGTGCCGCTACATCAATGCCAGTGTGAAGCTGTGGTCAGTGTCATTAAGAGATTTTCCCCGTCCAATGATTGATATACAGAATAAGCATGTATGGGGCAGATTGATTGGTGCAGAGAGAGAAGGAACAGTTCGAGGTTAGTCTTGAACATTATTATTATGCATCTTACATATTTTGCTTTTTTTATTATCTCTATACTTATAAGACGCATTTGTTGTCTGTCTGTTCCCTTATAACTCAAGATCCAGAAAACCAAATAACGTGAAATTTGTTACACATACACATAATTACATGGGAAAGGTTATAGGACATGTTTCGTTTCATCTCGATGGGTAGTTTAATTGTAATTAATTATTTAAGTATTTTACTATATTAAAGTAATCTCGACGGCGCCATAGATAAAATTCCTCTGTGACGTCATTTCCCTATGATACATTTTTAAAAGAGGGGTAACTCCCGGAAACTCCAATTGTAAACATGATGAAATCAATAGTCATATCTATTTACCTATCGTTTTATGTATTCGGAAGATTAAAATTAAAGGTGCACTTTAATAAACCGAAATACGTTAATTAAAATGTCTCTGTGACATTATTAACATTATTTATTATCTCAATGGGTAGTTTAATTGTAATAACGGACGGAGAAGAAAGGGTTAGGGACGGAAAAAAAAAAATATTGTTGTTGTTTTTTTCATGCTGCAAATACCCGGCTCTGCCCGGGATTAAAATAAGGTTTTCTGTTTATTTAAGAGCGTAATTTGACGTTTAATTGTACAGAGAGAGGGAGGGGGAGAGAGATAAAGAGAGAGGGGGGCAGGGAGGGAGAGGGAAGGAGGGGGCAGGGAGGGGGAGAAGGAGGGAGGGAAAGGGAGGGGGGAGGTGGTAGGGAGGGAGATAAAGGGGGAGGGAGGGAGAGGGAGGGTTGGAGAGAGGGAGGGAGAGGGAGAGAGAAAGGGAGGAGAAAGGAAAGGGAGGGAGTAGGGAAGGAGAAGAGGGAGGAAGGAAAGAGAGAGGAGGAAAGGGAGGGAGTAGGGAGGGAGAGAGAGGGAGACGGGAGAGGGAGACGGGAGAGGGAGGGATGGAGGGAGAAAGGAGGGAGGGAGAGAGGGGGTAGGGATGGAGAGAAAGGGGAGGGAAGGAGAGAGGGAGAGAGAGGATGGGAGAAATGGGAGGGAGTGAGAGATAAAGAGAGAGGGGGCAGGGAGGGAGAGAGGGGGGGGAGGAAGGTGGAGAGAGATGGGACGGGGGTGAGAGAAGGAGGGAGGGAGAGAGGGGGAGATGGGAGAGTTAGGAAGGGAAGGAGAGGGAGGGAAAGAGAAAGGGAGAGAGGGGGTAGGGAGGGAGAGAGAGGGGGAGGGAGGGAGAGAGGGGGAGGGAGAAAACAAAAGGTAAACAGAAAACCTTATTTTAAACCGGGGCAAAGCCGGGTACTTGCAACTAGTTTCATTATAATGTTAAGCTTAACTGGAAATACATTTATATTTAAAGATTTGAAATATTTAAAACAGTGTTGTGAAAGTTAACCAATCCTCTTATTTTTTAAAATGCATTTTTTGAAGATAATCCAGCCACATCTTTGTGATCTTTGTTAATTTCTTTAGAAAATACTCGTAGCAAAATTTATTAGACTGTCTATACTAACTTGCCACACTTTAAACTTTTTCTTCTTCTTCAAGCAAAACGTTTGTGCCCTGTAGAACTAGAGAAACCATGGGAAGCCAGCACTGTCGAAAGGAACTTGCCAGCATTGAAATTCTTCCATGACTTTAGCTGTGGTAAAAGGATAAATAATAATCTTTGACAAAAATAATGAAACATGTACATTGTAACATTTCCAGTCTATATATCGTAATGTCAAGTAACATTTATGATCTTTACATGTATTTGTTTCTTTACATGGTTTCTGATGACCTTACTAATAAGTATGTATTAAGTAAAGTTCCTTTAAGCCCCCAAGAGCCCATCAGGGTAGATGAAATGTAGAATTCATCTGTTACAGTAGCCGCAGCATATTGAGGGAGTGTGCGTCTTGCTCAATGCCCAGCCCCCCCCCCCTTCTCCAACATGTCAGGTGGAACTTTCACCAAGACCTGAAAAAGCCCAGAGTTTCTCAATGAGAGATTCCAAACTGGGGACACCTTGGTCGATATTTGTGCACCCTACACCCCATGACCACCTGGGTCCTTGACCTTACTACAGTGTAGTAATTTTACACATTTTCTGCTACTATTTACTATCAGGTTGGCAATCAATATAGTCAGAATTAGTTACTAATGGTAAGGTTCTCATACTAATTTCATTTTATTTTTCATCTTTTTTTTTAAGTAACATTTCTGCTTGTGGTTTACAAAATAATTGTATCTTATTAATATTTTTTTTAACTTATAAGATATGACTTCATTGACAATGGCTTATGGTGTGTGTTGGGAGCCAGCATTTGCCTTGTTCAACCTTAGCCTTGACCTCATCAACCGTCCATCTGTTGACCCCAGTAAACCTCTGCCTTTCTGGGACAAGATGCGCCTGCTGTTCCACGGACGCTTCACATGGTCAATTACAAAGATGAGCTGGCTGTACCACGCCTCTTTTGACCCCTACAACAATACAGAACTGATGGACTGGACTTGGACCAATTTAGTGATGGACTGGACCAATGGTAACTTAGTTTTCTTTTTTCCCTTTTTCTTGTTTGTTGTCTTTTTCTTCTCATATAATTTAACCATTGGAGTGTAACATAAATAGTTCAGACTAAAGCAGGGGTGGGCAAACTTTTTCTACGGAGGGCCACATTAAAAACTTGATTGTTATTGGCGGGCCGTATCTATATATTTTGTCTACTTCCAATTACAATTCAGAACCTATGAAAATATGAATTAAAGATGATAATCTTTTATTTGTCCATTTTATTTCACGCTCACGCTTTATTACACATGCACATTACATTTTAAAATACGAACATATACATGCATAGGGGCCGCACAATATACTTAGACGGGCCGCATGCGGCCTGCGGGCCGTAGTTTGCCCAACCCTGGACTAAAGTAACAATGTAATCTGACAGAGTGGAAGGGGGTGGCTTTTTGTCAGAGAACAAACTGTCACCCTAAAAGTCAGGGGTTTGAGCCCTGATGTGCGCCTGGATTTTTTTTTTTTTTGGGTCTGAATGTTTTAGTGATGGGGAGGTGGGCATAGTCCACTTTGGAATGTGACTCTTTAGCAACTTCTTAAAATTTTACTCCTAAAATATTTTAATTTTGCTTCATTCAGGTCAGTTTGTTTTACAAGGAGACCTTGACATTTCGGTTCGGACGGCTTCTAAATATAACGAAAGTAAACTGCTTCACTTGCCTAACTTGACCTTTAGGTATTCTTTTTTTTTATTTTCTCTTATAAAATTACAGCTTTATAAACATTAGAAAAAATATTGTCACAAATTACCCACGTCTTAGCAATCCTAAATGTTTCTTTCTTTTTTTTTTTGTTTTTTTGATAGAGTTGGTTTGGAATGGTTGTGTCTTGGTGATGCCAATGATCATCATTCAGTCATGCCATGTGCGCCTGACAAAGTGCCAGATTTTTCTCTGGAGGTGAATGACTTTTATTTTCCTTTTTGTCAAATTGTTAAGATTTTCATATAGGTGAACTCTTAAATGTATAAGGGTGTTTTTTTCAGGAGCATGATTCATTCCGAGCTTTCAGGTCCCAGCATTTGAACCTTGACCTCAGCTTAAAAACTCGACCAGTTGCTGATAACCTTTTAGATATACCCTCATGTCCAGAACTTTATGCCAGTACTCTTCGATTCTTAGAGAAGATCAGGGTTTGTTTTTTTTTCATTCATTACCTCCATAAAATATTTCATGTTTGACTATTTGTACCTAAAATTTCAAATATTGTGTATTCAATGATTGCTTTTGTATCTAAAAAAAACAGAATTGCATGTTTAGTGTGACAAGGCCTGTAAAAAGGGGAAAATTGTTTGGAGTTGTCTCTCCTAGAAAATTGCAGTTGACCAGACATTACAAGTTAGTTATATTGTGAAATTTTTTTTTTTTTTACAGTAGTTAAAAATCAATTAATTGTTTGATTTCTTTTGTTTATGTATATTTCACCATTATTATTTTAAAGTATATTATCCTTTTTGTCTGCATTCATATGATTGTATGCATAAGTTTTTGGTAGACATTGTAAATTACTTTTGTCATTTTTATTTCAGGAAAATTAAACTCTCTGTAGACTTTCATAAATTTGCCATTTGTCACTGGATGTCCAATGCTAAAGAACATGGAGCTGAACTCATCTCAGATTCATTTGTGCTTCAAGTTAGTCATTGGATTAAAAAAAAAACTGCATTAAATTATAATTATTATCATTTTTTGATGGAGCATCTTATTTTCATTCAAGAAGATTAGCAGTAAAAATTATTAGCATTAAAAAAAAAATTCACTAAACAATTTATTTATGCATATTCTGTCCTACTGAAATGAGATTTGCCGTTTTTCTCTTGTTTATCCAAGAATTCACATTATACAGCTCATGTAGAGGCAGTATAAATTATTTCATGTACACATGTACATGTATTTGTTTGTTGAAAAAATTAGGCACTCCTCTGTTAATTCCTCTGAATCCACTTGTTGATTGTGAAATTAATTTGTCTGTCCTCAGTCCTTTAAAACTGTTGAAACTCTGATGCATTTTACTTTTCCTTCATATTGATTTTTTTTAATAAATTTATTCTGTCAAGGGTTTGTCGAATGGAGTGAAAAAGAAAATCCAACATATCTTTCTCTATTTTGAAAAAAAGTTATTTCATTAACATCTTGTGATTTTTTTTTTTAATGCAGATGTGCAACCGCTTGACCTTAGTGCCTATGGAAGATGGTTTGCTTCATCGGCCTCAGGCTAACTGGACAATAAAATATCTTAAATGTCATTTGGGGCCTACACGCATTTACCTGTGCAAAAATAAAGGAAAAGATGATGTACGTTTTACAAAAGACAAAAACAAATGTAGCATTAAACTTTAGATATCATTTGTAGATGAAAATGAATAAATCCTAAGCTCTTAATAATATGATTTAATAGTTTTTAATGCACTTGTTTATATATGTAATAAAGAAAATAACATTCTTTTTGACAATTTAAAAAAAAAACAATAACAAATATTATTCCATTGCTTAATTTTTTTTTTTAAATTTCTGATTAAACTTTTTTACTGTTTTAAAATAGTCTAACAGCCCTGGGATAACTGACCGGTGTTTTTTCCTGAGTGTTACCAAGTGAGTACGGATATTTTTTTCCAATGTTATTTTGTGTTAGACAATACCGCCAAACATGGTTTTTTTCAATCATTATTGTCAAAAGTTTTTTTAAAAACATTTTAGTTTACTGTTTAGATTAGGTGCTAACTTCTGTCAGTGACACTAACCAATTTACAATTTAATTTTTTAGAATCAGTTACCAGAGAGCGGATAGAAAGAATAAAACAGGAAATAAAGAAGAGGAGCTCGAACAGGTAATAATGACTTTGAAAGCTTACTTAATTTAGATCAATGTCAAAATTAAATCAAAAGAAACTTACAAAAAAACATTAGGTTTAAATTATATTATTTTATTTAAAAAAAAAAAAGACTTTTTCCATGCAGCCTTTATTTATTAAAATATTTTAATTTGTAGCTGTATAAAATCATATTGAGCATTTTTAATAAAATTCTAGAAAACATCTATTGATGCACATAAATCTTGAAATTTTTCAGTAAAGTAAGTCAGTTTAATTTTATATAAACATTTTGGCGGAAATTAAAAAAAACTTTTGCATTTGATGAATGTGTTTTATAATCCGTGAAACATTTACAGTTTTATTATGGCATTGTAAAGCTCTATTCACCAATGCATGGATATAAAAATATATGCCCACATTTTTGTTAGAAAATATTTGAAAATGGTGCCTTATTTGTCTGCATATATTCATTATTTTGAGATTCATAAAATGTAGCATTCCCTGTCATCATCTTCCAGAGGATGCCCACCCACAGCGTATCCATTCATGAAATGCGAGGGGCTTGGAACCAGTTCAACAGAATTGTTGTAATGAACCTGTACGACAGCTACATGAGAGCTAAGGCCTTGAGGCGTAATCTTTCCTCTGAGGCTCTCAAAGGGTTTAGGGTGGAGTCTACCCCTAATGTAACGGTTAGCAGCACTATGCATGTATGTCACCTTTTATCAAGATTATGTAGGCTGTGGTTTCTTGTTTTGATTTGGCTTAATTTTACTATACTTAGAGTGGTAGACTGCTGTGTATTTACATTTTGATATCCACTAATCTTGCATGTTAATATTGTCATTTGAGCGTTACAAAGTTGTCATGCTTACAACCTTAAGTTTAGTCATTTGTAGTTTAGTCTTTTGTAATTTAGTCTTTTGTAGTGTAGTCATTTTTAGTTTAGTCCTTTGTTGTCTCACTTATAAAACCATATACAAAGTTTGAATAACAGAGTACATTTTCTTTAACTAACCAAGTATAATATAACACTAGATATTTTTCATAAAACTTAAGCACGAAACAGAAATATAATATCATAATATAATAAATAATGGGGATAAATTAAAAATTATGACTAAATAATTAAATCGGGTGAAAATAATGTTTTCTTAGAATAGTGTCAATAGAAAATCATTAAATAATGTATAACTGTAAACACATTTTTTTAATCCCTTTTTGTGTATAATATTGTTATTTTTTTTGTTTGAATTAAAGAAAAAAACATTGTGTACATGGATTAAACTTGAAAAAAAAAAAACAAAAACAAATTGACAAAACTAGTGTTTAATTGGGAGGATGGGTGATTGAGTGGTGCAGAGGGCCCCGGGCTCACATCTCATAACCACACAATCCCTTTATATACCGAGGTTTCTGAAACAGATGAATTCTACACTTCATCTGCCTCGATGAACACTTTGAGGAACTTTTTAGTGTTTAATTAAACTACCTCTTAGAATGAAATAAAACTTGTGAAAGTTCTTTTTTTTTGAGTCTCTAACTATTTATATATTTTTTTATTTATATATATTTTTTTCTTGTTGTCTCAGTGTAAGTACACATTTTTGTTTTTCAATTTGTACTTATCTGTTTTTTTTTTTTTTTTTATGTCATAAATCTTCTAACTATTGTTTTATAATTTTCCTCACATTTATTTTTAATGTAAATAAATTTCATAAATATCTAACAACATATTTTGAATATATTTTTTTAATCATTACATTACATCAGTTACACAGATATTAAAATTTCCGTTCTACAGAAAAATCGTTCATTTTCTCTGAGTAGTCCAGAGTCCACCACTCAGAGTTCCGAGTCATTAGATATCGCCCCCAGCCCACTGAGCCAGCTTCAGATGAGCCACGCACATTCTATGTTGATGAAGTTGGTCTCTGAGTCAGACAGCAAGTCTGTGGCCTTCACTGAAGAGGTTGATTTTGGCTTTGATATTGTTGTCGTTCTTTCAAAGATTTTTTATCACTGAAATTTCTTTCTTTTTTTTTTTTAACAAATTTTACTAATTTGAACACAGATAATTTATACAAAAACAATTTTAAAATTTGACAAAATATGTATGTTTAAGTGTATTTTCTGATAAAATGCAATAACGTAATAAGATTTTTATGATTTTTTTGATCTTCAAAAATATATGTTTCTTACTCTAAATGTTTAGCCATCAGATAGTAATGTGGATCAGCTTCATGGCCTAAGGGCTTGTAAACTTACAGATATATTACAGACCAACTGGCAGAGTGAGTAATTTAATTTGGTAAATCTATTAGCTTTGACTTATCACATTTAATTACATTTACCATGTTATTTATAATATTCACGATGTCCTTTAACACATATACTGTGAGATTATCATGCCTGATTATTTTTTCCTGTGTTGATCTACTAGTTGAGCTTCACAACAGCCAGGTTGTACTGAAGGGCTGTGAGACACCAGGTTATGTCATTGTCAGTGCAGCCCGGGCCAAGATCACTTCCTACACACACATGCCCATCTGGAGGAACGGTCAGCTCAGGTCAAAGTCCACTTGGAATGGTGATGTAGACTGCATGCAGGTATATTTGCTACGACAAGATTATTGTGACACTTGGACATTAACATTTATTTTAGATTAATTATTTTATTAGATAACTTGTACCGAAACATTGATGGAATTGAAATTTTTTTTTTTATTTCATTATTTAATAAAGTATTATGCCACAGTAGATCCCAACAATAGCTATGAAAGGGACAACATACCATGGCTGTCGAGGGAAAATGTGGAAGACAGGGCCCACACAGATCTCAGCGGCTTACCTGAAATGATCAGCAGTGGTCAGTCTGTGGGTAGCGTGGTCAGCAGTGTTGTTACAGGAGTGAAGCCAGCATCTGAACAGGTATGACCCGTAATCTTGTCTATGATAGATGACATTTTTTTTTAAAAACTAGTGTGATATATTTCTTGTGTAACATTTCTTTCATACAGTATTTGAAAGATTTGATGATTCTGATTAAGATAACTGCTTGCACTAGATTGGAATTTAAAGTAAAGTAAAACCAATGATGTAAAATTTTGACATATTACTTCTTATTCCTGTTTTTTTTTTGGGAATCAGACATCTGTGAAATTAATCAAAGCGACCTGAATAAAAAAAAACGATTCATTTGTTACAATATAATTTTTTTGTTTCCACCAGAACACATCCACAGACACAGTTCAACTCCAAAGAATCATATACAGGTGTAGTTGTAAATTTTTCTATGCCAACTATGGTGATGTGGATCCTAATGGTTTGCCAGAGGTTCCTTTACCTGTAAGTGATTAGGACCAAAATAAATGAAACTTAAAATTCACAATTAGTTGTCAATTTCAGTCAATATCCTTCTCAATCTGGTATAAAATTGGATACATTTTTCGATTTGGTTAGAATTTTCATTAGGATTTTCTATTTTTTTTTTTTAAGAAGAAAAAAAAGAGTTATTTCATTTGTTTTTGGTGACACTTTTTTATCTTTGATAAATAAATAATTTACTGCGTGTCATTTTTAGATGTATGCAGTTGCATGCAATTTATTAATATAATTACTAGTATATGGATACAGTGTTTTAAAATATATTTATCTCATTCACTTCAAGATTATTCTGTTTAATTGAAAGTTATGGTGAATCGCTGCACATAGAAAAGAAAGCTTATTTTATTTTACCTATGAAAAAAAACAAACAAATACAGGAAGAAATTAATCACTGCAATGATGACAATTGAAATATTCATATAATATCGTATTAAAAGAATTATACGAAACACTAGTTCTAATTTAAAAATTGAAATGCGATTTGTGAATTTATTTTGGTGTTTATGTTTTTCACCAGCCTGCAGAAGATGCTGTGATGAGTGTTGAAGAAGGAGTCGATACATTCACGCTGATTCACGAAAGTGTTTACGCTTACTCCAATCCAGTATGTGGTTATATTGTATTTATGGAATAGCTTTTTTTCATAATGGCACTCTTGTGGCATACATTTTCATTTCTAAATTTTTAAAAAGTCCTTTTTGCCATTGTTTTCATGGGTGATTAAAAACATTTGTAGGCACTCCACTCTTCATGTTTATTTATTTAATTTAAATAAAGAAGATAATACCAATCGTCTATATGTCTGTTGTGCTATCAGTTCCTTGTTACATAAAGCACAAAAAAATGAAAGTTGATAGAAATCAGTAAACAGAATAAAGGTGGGGGGGTGATGGTCTACATGGAAAATTTTATTGAAATCGATCAAACATTTTGGGAACTCATTCTAAAAATATGAAAACTGATTTAAAAAAAAACTATCTGCCCACGCATCATAAAAATAAATTACTGATTTTCAGAGGAAAAAAAATGTCTAAAAATGAGTCTTTTTTAAAAAATGTCTAAAAATGAGTCTTTTTTTAAAAATGTCTAAAAATTAGGTCTTTTTTAAAAAATGTCTAAAAATTAGGTCTTTTTTAAAAATGTCTAAAAATTGGGTCTGTTTTTAAAAATGTTAAAAAATTAGGTCTTTTTTAAAAAATGTCTAAAAATTAGGTCTTTTTTTAAATGTCTAAAAATTAGGTCTTTTTTTAAATGTCTAAAATTTGGTCTTTTTTTAAATGTCTAAAAATTAGGTCTTTTTTTAAAAAAATGTCTAAAAATTAGGTCTTTTTTTTTAATGTCTAAAAGTTAAGTCTTTTTTTTTAAAAACTTTTCAGCTTCAGTTTTCTGTCATCATGGACATTGTGAACAACTTATTGCTGTATGTGGAACCTAAAAAAAAGGTAAGATTTAATGTCATTTCAAAATACAGTTTGGGAAATAAAATAAATGTATCAGCCACATGCTCCCATGGGGGTTGGCTGAGCAGTGTAGGGTGCTCGAAGTTTGACTTAATGGTCGCTGGTTTGACCTTCTGTGAGAGCCACAGAAATAATTTCAGGTCCTGATGAAAGTCCCCCAAGCCCACCTAGCTTGAAATCGGTAAAACTGACTTTATTTGGGGGATTTAAGACGTCTGGGCTTTGTGTTAGCCTCACAGTTCTAAATATTCTGCGGCTACAGAAACAGATTTAATCTTTATTTGCCCTGATGACCTTTAAGGGGTCAAGGGAAGTTTTTAGACTATCCCATAGAATGCATTGGCTACAGAAAAAGATCAAATGTATGTTGTTTTTTACATAATTGTTATTTTCGGCTGAATAAAAGATTTGAGCGATTTATTTCAAGTTAAAGCTACATTTTTTTTTTAAAAGTCATGTATTTATCTCCCATGCAGGCTGCAAGTGACAGGTTACAGAACATGAGATTTAAACTCCAGCTCAACAGAGATGAGGATCAAAAAACTCCTATTTTACAATTACAGGAAATCGTGAGGTTGGTTGAAGTAAAAAAAAAAAAAATTAAAATTTGTTCACTAAACATGTGATATAATTAATTCATATCTTTTGATTAACAGTTCTCATATTTAATTACTTCTTTCCTAACCGATGTTTGAACTGTCAGTCTCGTTCTGACAAATTCAGTAATTTGTGCGGGTGATGTCTTTCTTTCAAAGGAAAATAAGATTGGAATATGTTTTTTTTTTAATTTTAGAACAAATTATAATAAAGCTCCTTGTGTTTCTTGATATTTTATAAAAAAATATTAGAAATAGGCTTAACATAATGACAATGTTAGCAATAAGTCGCTAAATCTGTAAATGTCAAAAGAGAAGATAATTTAAAATAACTGAAAGTATTTCTCCCCAGACAGTGATTGCAGTCACATGCTACATCTTTATTTTTTTTTGTCTTTTAGAAATATTTAGTAGGAAACTAAATCTGAATAAGTTGGCATTGCCTGATTTTGTATTTTTAGAAATCCTTTTTTTGACAGTGAAATACTTGAAGTCTGTAGCATACTGATCAAATGTTTTTATAGTTATATTTTGAGAGGAGGAGTATCCATGATATGTTACTGTAATAAGAAAGTTAGTTTTAAAACTTAGTCTGCAACACTTTCCAGAAAAAAAATGAAACATAAGCGCAGCTGAACACATATATACATTTCTTATTCTACTGAGGTTTTGTTAATTGACTTTGGCTTATAATGAGTGAATCGAAATTCACATTTTTACTGTGATTGAATGTTAGGAGCTGTAGAGGATTAATTAAAGAAGACAGAACTCTTAAGTATTCTTTCATATTTACTTACATCTGTATCTCAACTAATAAAAAAAAAAAAGCTCACTGTCATTGCTATTGAAATTTTTTTTTTGTGATTTCATCATTTAAAAAAAAATTAGTTTTATAGTTTTCCTACTAATATCTTGGCATGCGTGCAGAATGCGATGTCGCTATAAAAAAAAATTCTGCATTTGGGATATCCTCTATGACGTCATTTCACATCACTGGGTCACCCTGTGTGAATCCATGATACGGAAGTCGGCTGTGCATGTGACATCACAGAACAAAATGGCAGTGTTTTTTATATAGTAGGATTTTAACCCTGTTAAAACCGTGTTAATAGTTCCTATTAAAGAAGACAGTAAGACAAAATTTGAAAATATTATTGCACAAGCACATTAAATAATTATTTACGCACCCGATGGTACTATTTTATTATAAATTAAATTTATACTATTTGTAAAAAAAGCGCGACAAGTAATCAGCCAGTTGTAAATATTACATTGCTAATTATATGCTTCTGGTCTTGCTGCGGTTTGCGTGTGGTTTTTAAACTTCAAGCAGACGCCTCTGTTTATGACATGATAATTCTCATATTAAACATTTTATTGAGGTAAAACCTTTAGTTGCGAATGCAACGGGCAACTACTAGTTTATAATAACTGCTAATTAGGGCATTTCACTATATAGATTTTTTATTCTCTGTATCAGCCAGCCGCTCATTTTGACATTTATTGTTTTCATATTACAGAGAGAAGGTTGAAGAGTTGAGACTGCTGGAGAAAGAATATTATGTTGCAAAGACCAGAAATGATTCAGAAAGGTTGGTATATTTTGAACATTTAAAGCGTTATGTTTGTATTATTCTAATAATGATGGATTTTTACTAATCTTAAAATTTTTAATAAGAGAAAAGCCTATTTTCTCTATTAATGAATCAGATATATCATAACTAAAATTTATGCATACCATTTACCATCTTCTAAAATTTCTTTCACATTAATTCTAGATTACGATGTTTAATATGAAGCGCAAATCAATAATTCTGTAAAAAAAAACATTTCTTGTTATTCTGTACATACATGATATTTATATCTGAATTTCTTTTAATTTGGGAAGTTCTAGAAGTTCAGGTTTATTTTATTTTTTTCTAAATACAGAATGGAGCTTTTAGAAGTGGAGATGGATGAATTGAAAAATTGGATTGGATTAAAGAATGAGGAACTTGGAATGAGAATTAGGTAAAATGAGTAATAATTTGAACATTTAGAAGAGATTTTTACCCTTTCATTAAACCATTCAATTTAGGCGGTTTAGTTAACTGTTTTATATAACATTTCTGTATATAATAAATAAAGTTAGAGAATATATTGATGACATCAATTTTTTGGGTCTAAATCTAAATGAGTTTTGATAATAATAGCTTTGTTTGATTAATTACCAAAAGTAGAAGTCTTTAATAATAAATGTTTATTATTTACATAATAGGTAGGTGAAGCAAGTTTTTTTTTTAATATGTGATGAAGTCCTTTTTGTTTTTATTGAACAGCTGTTACAATGAGAGTCAACTGCAAGTTAAGGCTCAGATGAAATTGGAGAAAGGTAATTTTCTTCTGCATTAAGCTACATTCAATTTTACTAATAAAGAAATGGTTTTCGTTATACAGGTGGAAACAACAGTTTAATGAACTGAGTTTTTAGGTTTTCAAATTTGTATACAATATTTTAACATGTAATTTTTTTTAACAGATTTGAATTCCTTTTTACAGCCCAGCATGCACAGGTTGTCAAAAGGAATGAGGTTTGTTTCAAGTATGCTAAGTGGCGTATGACTGAACGAGACGGCCATTGTGGAATTGCAGAACTTGAGCTGCGCAACTTTGTGTAAATGAAGAATTTTTGTTTTCTTTTAAACTAATGATATTTGAGTACAAACTGTTTCAGAAAACTTGTATAAACAATGTTATAATCTGTTTCACCCCAGTGTTTTTTTGAGTCTTTTTTTCTTATAAATGTTGGACCCTGTTATATTTCTGTGTTGCAGCTACACCAAAGTCAACAGAGATGATGATACTTGGACACATCAGCTTGAGTTGAACTGGGTGAAGGTGGAGAACTTGTTGACAGATAATTTCTATCAGGTGGGTGCAACACAATAAATGACATTCATTTTAGTTTCTATAATAGTAAACTCTTGCATCCTGCAGTATAATGAAATGAATTATTTATGGATTTGAATCTAGAAAGTTCTGGTGCCTAAAGATCCTCAGGGTCAAGAAGGTGAAAACAGACAGATGGCTTTAAGGATTACCTGTACTGAAAGGTCACCAGGTAAAGTTTTTCTCCAAATAATCTGGAATAATTATTATAAATATACAGTGTATTAGTGAGACGGGTGGCCGAGTGGTGTAGACACTCGACTGTCGACCTGAGAGTCCTGGGTTCGATCCTCAGTGAGAGCCATGGGAATTTTTCAGGTGAAATGTGTTTCAAAGTCCCACCAGTCCACCCAGCTTTAAATGGGTACCTGACTTTAAGTTGGGGAAGTGAAGTCGGCTGGGCGTTGTGCTAACCACACAATCCCTTTTATTTGCTGAGGTTATAGAAACATGAATTCTACACTTCACCTGCCCCGATGGTCTGTTAGGCCAAAGGGAACTTTACTTTACAGTGTATTAGTTTATTATGGATAGGCTACATTTTTATTATTATTGCTGCTGGCTAATGAGTTTTTTTTATGTCTGCAAATTCATTTGAATGTCAAGGAAAAAAAAAAACCAATGAAAATCAATGTACTAGTTTGTCACTCCGGAGTCCAAGAATAAAAGGAACATGGTCCTAAAATGGAAAAAAAAAATTGAGTTATTCTGTTGGAATTCTTCAACAGCCTTTCTACATAATAATCATCTCAGTAAAAAAAAAATCTCAATAAAATGTTATGGCAATAGACGAGAATTCCAATAAATCTGTAAGAATGTAAAATTATCATAATTCTTGTATTAATCATTATTTTTACCCATTTTCGAATTGTTGTGAGATAATTTCCCTTGTTTTACTTGGATTCTTCACGTGAAAAAAATCATTTTTTTTTGTCAAATAGACATTCTGAAATTTCTATAGTTATTTATTTAATTTATATACAAGGAAATACCCCCCCCCCCCCCCCCCCACCAAAAAAAAAAAAAATAAAACATTATGTCTTATGAATTGGTGTTCTTTATTTAGAATACATTCAGATTCTCTCTGATTTTGATGTTTCAGTGGGTGGAATACCAGTCAAGGAACACTTTGAGGTGAATGTTGCTCCCATTCAGATTCAGATGACTTACCAGTTCTACAAGGCCATCATGGAGTTTTTCTTTCCTGACAAGAATGTGGACATGGATGATGGTAAGCTGTTTATCGGAAAGTTTCAAAAAATAAATTATTTCATCACCTAAATATTGTTTGCCTGTCTCTTTTATCTAAGTATTAAAAAATGCATTTTACTCTCTACAACTAGTGTTGTTTTCGTTGATGAAAACTAAAATTAAAACCGTCGTTGACGAAAATGTTGACTTTTCGTCAATGAGAACTAAAACTAAAATTAGCAGCAAGACTAAAACTAGACGAAAACTGAAATTATTACAGAAAAAACGAAATAAAAACTGAAACTAAAATATAGTGTTGCTTTCGTTCATGAAAACTAAAACTAAAACCTTCGTTAACGAAAATGTTGACTTTTCGTCAACGAGAACTAAAACTAAAACTAAAATTAGAAGCAAGACTAAAACTAGACGAAAACTAAAATTATTACAGAAAAAATGAAATAAAAACTGAAACTAAAATATGACCTGGGACTAAAACAACACTATCTGCAACCCTGGCGATTCATAATAGAAAAGTTCATTTTTTCCCACTAAGTTGTTATTTCAATTTTTTTTTTTATTTTACACATTTTTTTGTAATAAATATTTCACTTCAGTCTGTTAACTGTATGTAAAACAATGGAGTATTATTTGTCTGTTTATGTTGTCATTGTGTGTACATACATTCCTTTGATTTGTGCTTGTAGAGGATGAGATGGACATGAAACAGAAAAAAGAAAAGAAAAACAGCAAAAAAGAGAAAGAGAAGAAAAAGGAGAGAGAAAAGGGAGAGGAAGTGGAGAAGAACTCTCTGAGATCTGCAGCTTCATTCAGCAGCGCGGATGACATCAACAAAATGAGGGTTAGTTGGCCTTGCAATAGATATTCTCTTTTGAAACTAGTTTAAGTTTATGAGCCATAGATGCCATTAGGGTAGATGAACTGGAGTAGGTAGTAATCACAGCTTACTGGAAGATTGTGTGACTGGCACGATACTCGGCTGGCTTTAATTCCCTCTGGTAAGGTCAGGTTCCCATTTTCAGCAGGATGAAATTAAGGAACTTCAGGCCCTGAATGTATCAAAGCTCTCTTCAGAATCTATAGATTGGCATTTTAGTGCTATCCATTTGATAGTTGAACATGTTAAAAAAAAAATAGTGCCATGTCTTATATGTCTTAGCGTTTTTGATATTGACTTATAAATCATTCAATATGAGATACTCCAGTTTTACTGTTTACATTAGTCACCCACTTAACATCATTCTTATCTAACAACAAATTAGGTTTTGATTGTTTAGTTATTATGTTTCCCTCTTTCCCAATTTTTTTAAAGAAGTATTCTCAAAGTAACAACTTCTTAATTCACATTCATACAAATGTATATATGTCTAATAATCACACTATTTCATTGTTGTATACATTTCAGGAGAGAGCTGCTAAGAACAACACTTTCTTGTATGTCAAAATTCCAGAAGTCATTGCTAGAGTCAGTTACAAGGTAATTTTAAATATTGTATTTTTTTGACAAGCTGAATGCTTTTGACAGTTTTATAAAGCCATCTTCTTTTCAATATTGTTTATTAATATATCAGTTGTTAACACAATCCCATTTGAGTAAATTTGGTCATACTTTATTAATATATCAGTTGTTAACACAATCCCATTTGAGTAAATTTGGTCATACTTTATTATTAGTAATAAAAACTGGCCCAGTGAAGGTAAGGACTTCAGCAGAAATTAACCAAATTGATGCACAGTGTAATAGATTTCCTCTCCAAGATCAAGACCTATTTTATTCATCATAATATATTTGAATAGCATACTGATTCCTACAACATATCTTAGGGGAATAGTTCATCATACTTATTATTTTTATTATTCTTTGAGAAAGAATTTATGTATATATATATATATGTGTGAACATTGGATTATAAGAAGAGATTAAATAGATATGAATTAATAATATAAAACTAAGCTCAATGATTTCATCTTCATATGTTGTATGTCATATCATGGCAGACCATAAAATAATCAAGAACTAAAAATATATACATAAACTCCAAAGTGAATGGAAGGAATGATATTCAATACTAATAATTTTAAATTACAATTTACAAAAATCTACAATGTGATGAAAATTGTTCCTAACTTAAATAATACCACTGGTGACAATTATGTAGGTGCAGTGAGCTTTAACCATTACTTTGTTACCCACCAAAAGAGTCAATAAACGTATCGTTTATTTATTGTACTCGTCTGTCTTTAAACATGTTGAGGGTACACTGAAAATATTACATTATTATTTTATCCTTAATCTCTTCAATGTTGCCAGGGTCAGAAGGAGAAGAACATTGAGGATGTCCACGACTTCAGTTTTATTTTGCCCACAATTGAATACCACAACTGTATCTGGACTTGGTTTGATTTCCTCATCACGTTAAAGAATCACAGCAAGAGAGTCCTTTTATCTCAGGTACTTTATATTTTGGATTATATTATTTATAGTAGTGTCTATGTTTGTGCTTTATTCATAATTTACCAGCAAAAAACAGTCTTATTATTTGTTATCATTAATCCCTTACTACCTTTTGTTAGGCGATCAAACAAAAACTCCATTGGAAAGCCCGTGTACTTGATGAGCCGCCACACACTGACGTGCAGGAAGAGGAGGACAAGGCTAAAATGTTGCTGGGTGCAAAGCTTTTGGTAAGTTGGAACAAAACAAAAAGAGAATGCTATGAGAGTATGTTGACAAAAAGCAACAATTTATTACTGTAAAAAATTTTAGCTGTTTTGAAATGAGGTTTCATGGAAATAAGAATTAATTCTCCGAGACTTTTCTTGTTTTGATTGTAAAACATTTATTATCAGTGAGCACGGTGATGATTAGCAGTACTAAAATATTGGTTATGAATTTCATTAGATAAAAAGTTATTCATTGGATTTTTTTTGTTCTTCTTTTTTTGGTTAACATATTAATTCAAATGCATATCAAGTTTACGTTTTAAAAAGTTACGACAAAGGGTTTTTACAATCAATTTTTACTATACTGTATATTTTATTTACGAATTAATAACATTTAAACACTTATAATTTAAGCTGTTTGCTTTGCCGAAAAGTATTCTCAACTTATGATAAGTATACACACCGTTTGTAATATTGTATCGCTTAATTTTATTTTTCTTATCAGGCTGGTCAAGACAAGCCATCCAAAAAAGGATTCTTTGGAAAATCCAGCAAGTCTTGATCCATCATGCCTCTCATTTATGTTGTTGTTTAAAGTGCTTTCATCTAAGTAATACCTTTCCCAGTGATAGGAACGGTTGGATGTGATTTTCTGTCATTCCAATACTATCCCTCTCAATCACTGAGGAGATTTCTCCCTTACATTCTTTTTGGGAAAACATTAAAAAAAAAATACTCTTATCATTGTCATACATTTGCGGCTTGATTTATGAAGTCTAAATAATTCAATGAAGTTAAAGATTATAGTGAATTTGAAATGTTTATCAAAGGTGCAATGTTTTATATTATATATACTTAGATAACTTTTTGTTTTGTACACATAAGAAATAAATCATTTTAATTTGACATGATGAAACATTCTGTATAGTGCAATAACTAGGTATTTATTTTTCTGTTTAGATTTTTCAATATTATCATATATTTGATTGCATTCAATCAGTTTGGATTTGAATGGTTTTAAAAAGTAAATTGTAAAGTCTAAAAACACAAGTGTTTATTTCTAGATTTACTTTTTTTAACGAGTGACTGTAGGGCTGTGAAAGACAGATTGCAAAAAAATTATGTAGTTATATATATATATATGTTTTGTCCTGGATTTTAAAATAACAATTACTCTATGAAAGAATAGTTATAGTTTTAAAGTAGAATGCTTTTATAGGTTTACGCAATTTCTATAAAATCAACATTTTTACAGTAATATTTTTTTAGTTTTATTACAACCTCTTTAATCTGTATAGTGTTTTTTTTAAATATTCTGCCTGCAGCTTTGATTTTCACAAAATTTATTTTGTTATCATTTTTTTATTGAATAGAATATATATCTGTTTTATATTTTGATTATTTAAGTCATAAATGCTTTTAACTTATCAATTTAAAAAGCTAAAAAAAAAAAAGTATTTCATGACAATATTTCATCCAGACATTAATTTATTAATTGTCATCAAAGCAATAATATGAAAAATACTTTTATTATTATTTGGGATCTCAGTTGTCTGTTCTGGGGTGTTGAGAAATTTTTTTTCGAGTCTTTTTTTAAAATCCCGCCAGAAAATTTAATTTAAATGTATAAGTACAAATCTATTTCTATCAATTCAAGAGGCAAATGAGATACATTTTTTTTTATAGAAATTTAAAATATTATTGTAAGTTAAATTTTAAAAATTTTATTTATATTCAGCTGATAGATAACTTGATTTCAAAATACAGTGAGAAACAGATGCATGAATTTTTTAAAAATATTTAGTACTTAGATAACACACAATAACATGTATAATTCGTGTAGTTAAGGATAGAACTAGAACTAAGATCTGTGAACTCAAATTGAGAAAAGGGGTTAACAGATTTTTCAAACAAAAAAAAAAAAAAGTTCGTTAATTTTTTTTTCTTATTTATTTGTACATAATTTTTGATGAAATAATTCCCTTTGGGAACTTCATTCCAGTCTTACCTTTTTATTTATTTTAAAATTCTTTTTTTTTCTGTCATCATATGGACAGATCAACCAGTTTATGTTCTCTAACCAGCTAGTCACTTTTTTTTATTAAAATCATATTTTCATTTATGCCTCACCATTTTAAAAAGATTTTACGCATTATGATTAAAGGAATAAAAAAAAAAAAGACTCCAGTGGATCACTGTTAAAACAAACAAAAAAAAACAACTTATTTTACATCATCTTTTTATAAAGATTTCAATATGAAGTAATGGTAGATTATTTGCCTGTAACTACTGTCGCATTTTAAACAAAAAAAAATAAATGAAGGACAATGTACTGATACATTGTACTCAATATTTTATAGCTGAGCAGAGGTCTGGTTTTATAAGTGAAATTTTTTTCATTTTTTGCTGACTTTTGTATGTACTTGTAAATTTTATATGCCACACATTTTGATGTTTTAAATGCCAGATTCAATGGATGACATCAGTCACTGTCTTTAAATTTACTTTTATCACCCCCCCCCTCCCCTCTCCTTTTATCTCCTCCATCACCCCCCCCCCCCTTTTCCATGCCAACTCTTCCCCATTTATAAATGACCCCAACGGATCGGTTCATTGTTTTTTGTTTTACATATATATTATTTGTTTATTTTTATTTTTTAATCAAATGACTGTGAAAAAAAAATTGTAAATAAAATTTATTGTTTAAAATATGGCCTCACGTCTGCTGTATTGTACACAGCTGACACAAGTTTTTTTTTAATAATACATTGAATCAAAATGGATCTTTTTGTTGATTTCTTTTATTTATTCTTTTTTTTTTATCATGAAATTCTTCCTAATTAATTATTGACAAAGTCAGCAAGTAGTTAGGATGATTGGAGGTTTAAAAGTGACCACCCAGTGTATTGATCACCTAGAGTGTACTGACCAGCCAGAGTGTAGTGACCACCCAGAATGTGCAAAATTCTGGAATTAAAATAAAAATTATGGCAAGGGCAACAGATTGTCTGGGCTAGCCATGGGCTAATTTACAATCACAGTATGTGGACTGGATTACAAATTTTGCTGTTCCCTGGTCTAGTCAGTAGTCAGTGAATAGAGAATTATGTGTAGAGACAACTTCCTAGAGAAGTGAAATAATTTATCTTACATCCCTGTAAAAAGTATGCCATGTATTTGAAGTCATTTTGATGGATTTTCCAAAAAAAAAAAAAAATAAATAAGAGATATGTGAGGATTTCAGCTCAGTTAAAGATAAAAGCAATAGCATTTAAATCGGAACAAAAATTGCAACAATCTGCTGCTAAATACAATAATGACATCAATAGAGCTGACATTTTGTCTGAGGTTGAAAATTGTATATTTTACTGTTCAGCAATCGTAGAAGATTTTCAGTTTGAATCAGGTTTTGATTTGTGGAATGTTATTTGCAAAATTGCTCTCTTTAAGGAAGTATTTCCTAATACATGTATTGACAATTCACTAAGATTGTTTCTCACACTCCCTGTGTCTGTTGCTAAATTGTGAAGATAGTTTTAGCTAAATAAACCTAAATAAAAATCAAGATAATCCATGTCACAAAACCTATCTGGGTTAGCAATGTATACTAATAAGAAAATCAACTCGTATTGATTATGATGGTATAATCTAGGTGTGACCAGCCACAAGGTGGATGAGAGCCGAACTCTGATATATATATACATACAAGAGTCACATTGGGGCCACCTATGTCTTAATCTCTTTCGCCTGTGCCAAAACAAGAATAGTAGTTTTATTAATATTAAAGATGTGTCAAAACTGTAACATTAACAGTCAGGCCCGTAGCGTGAGGGGGGGGGGGCAGGGGGACCGGGCCCCCCTCTGCGTTTTGTCTGCCCCCCCTGCTTATTTGTTCTACTTAGTAAAATGTGTTACCTGCCCCCCCCCCCCCAGCTATTGCCTGGCCCCTGCTGTATAATGTCTGGCCCCTCCTGTAGAATTTTCACGCTAGGGGGATGTTAACAGTTAACAATTATGATTATTTTGTTACATTTCTTGTTGAATTATGTTTAATTAGTGACCTTTTTCTATTTTTATTCTTTTAAAAAAATACTCACGAAAAGATTGTTTTGCAGATATTCGTTACATGTACAATTAATTTTATAAAATTAAACCTGAAATGTGAATTTTATATAAACGATTTCTATGTAGTTAAGAATTTTTTAATGCTTATGAATCCTGATTATTGATGTTAACTTAAAAAGTTAACAGTGTCATAGATTTTGTTGCCTTCTTCCGCAGGTTGTCGAATGTTGTATTTTTAAAAAAAACTTTTCGGATACTTGGGGAAAGGGGTGAGTTGCATCTAAATGTAACTGGCTCTGAGCACTAAAAAAAGGGTAGCTACCGCTCTCTTTATATAAATTACATAGGTCAGTGGTCGGCAAACTTGTCAGCCAAAGAGCCAAATATGAACATTAAAATAATAAAAAAAAAATTGGAGCCAAATCTGCTTTTATTACACTTAATAAGTGTAATAAAAGCAGATAATAATAAGCCACTTTTCCGACCACTGACATAGAGTAATGAAGCGTTTTGAAAATGCAATAGCATTAAAGAGAAAGATATCATAACGATGTACTGATCTGTCCTCATCAGTTTAGCTTTTAATTTATTACAAAGACAAGTGGTTCTATAATTCTTGCAATTCGCGCTTTGAATTTTTTTTTTCACTACTCACCCGTAATTAAAGAAAAAAAGGATAAAATAAAGAAAAGCTAAAAATAAAGGAATTATTCAAATTTATGGCGACCTTCTTCAAATGAGTTGAGATCAGCTTGCGACCCTCCCAGTAGTCCACGACCCTCCCAGTAGTCCACGATTCACAATTTGAGAACCAAAACAACAGATCATTCACTTACAAAAAAAAATTGTCGCCACATACTGCTGGTTAAAACAATCCCCACTAGGGGCCCATAGAAAGTCTCGGGTCCCTGACAAACTCTGACAACCGGGGAATCCCTCTGCCCCCCGCCCCCTTAAAAAAAGAACAAGCTCATTACTGCTACATAGAAATAAATAAATAAAATAAATCTCCCGTGGTGCCTCCATGGCCATTGCACTATCGGCTATGGTGGGGATGAAAGAAGGGCACCATAAAAACCGCCCCACTAGTGGTTTATAGGATCTAAGAGATTTCACACAAAACAAAAAATTGAAACGACCATTTGAAAGCTACTAACCCCCCCCCTCCCCCAAAACCTCGGGGGGCGGGGGTCCCCTGACAAATGTTTCGAGTTTCCTCCAATTTACGGGCAGGCCCTTAGCGTGCTGGGGGGAGGCCGGCCCCCCCCCTTGCGTTTTGTCTGGCCCCCTCTACTTATTTGCTCTACTTAGTAAAATGTATTACCTGCCCCCCCCCCAGCTATTGCCTGGCCCCTGTTGTGGAATGCCTGGCCCCTGCTGTAGAATTTTCACGCTACGGGGCTGCTTACCGGGCGGCTCTAATACAATCGCAAAAATAAGTACGGCGGTGAGAGGGGGGGGGGGGGGGGGGGAAGGAGATGATGGGCGAAAATACAAACCGTGTCCGTACAAAATAAGGTCGTCTGGTAACTTTATGCTAAACCTCTTAAACGCTTCTTATGATACAGTAAGCGAAGTTCCCTAAACCATTAGGGGCTCATCGAGGTAAAGGGAAATATTTCTATAGCCATGTGTCATAGATGCTAAAACCGGTCGGGGAGGGGGAGCCCTACTTCATCATGTTTGATAGAATTATTACTGGAAGGAGGCTCTTTGACAGTCCGGGGGTACCCAAGGAAGTCGCCTGGTTTTTTCCCATCTATATGAACGACTCTGCATCTAAGAGGTCAACCCAATTTCGTCAGATATTTTTAAATATTTAATCCCATAATTCAGTGTTGTACTGAATGTAACCCCCTTACACCATTCCCTTAGCACACACACACACACTCCCCATCTCCTGTTTACTTCTGTTTGTTGACACATTCCGTTCTTTGAAGGTTTGAACTGTGAACTCTGCCGGTGGGAGAAGCATGTCAAGTATTTTTTAAAAAGGGGGCCATCATCAACTGTCATTTGACCATTAGATGTTGTTAATGGAGACCTGGTCATTTAACACAAAGACTCGTTTTTTTCTCATACTAGTAGAGATAACAACAGCAGCAAAAGATTTTTAAAAATAATAAAATAAATTGAAAAAAAAATAACAAAGGACCTGGTTTTACGATGGCTGTAATCGAATGTAATTAAATACATACGTAATTTGAGTTAATGATAATGAAAGTTTACGTGGTTTACCACATATATTCTAGTAAATGACAAAGTAAAATGAAACCCTTGTGACATTGAGTTGATTTTTCAGGCGTGTGGAGCCCCAAGAAGTCTCACGGAACTATGGATTCATTTAGAAGCCATATGCATTTATCTGGAACAACGTACCTGTATGGAGCACTGATATCACATGGAGCCATGTAAATGGATATGAAGCCATGTATTTAGTGGTGCAACCAGCAAAAAATGCTGGGGGGGGGGGCTCACATTATGAAAAAAGACAGTTTGACAATCTTTTTAGTAACTTTATAACATAATTTACGTATTGATGATTTGGCCTCGGGGGGGGGGCTCAAGCCCCCCCGCCCCACCCTGGTTGCGCCACTGCATGTATGGTCATTTGTTCATATGTGGAGCCATATGGAGCCGTGTTAAGACATTGAGACAGTGGAGCCATGTAAAGACCCGGAGGAGTCAATGCGAATGTAATGAATGGGTGTTGACAGACCATGTTAAAGGCCAACACTTTATGTTTTAGCTAATAAAAACAACAAAACAAAAATACCAGAAACAAATAAATAAAAAAATAAAATTAAGAAGAAACGAATAAATCAATAAATTAACGCTTGCGAACCCAAAGCTAATGTAGGTTAGATAACATAAAAGCAATAAAAAATCCCAATAAAGAATATTGGATAATGAAAATGATACAATAAAGATTTATCGAAACGTTTACCTACTTTGCAGGGATTAGCTTGTCGGATTTCACCATACCACGATAAATATTAGATATTATTATATTTTTGTTTCTGTGGTTCTCAGAATTTATTTCACAGGGTACCTCCATTTAGATCATGGTGCAGGGAGACAACGGGGATTTACGGGAGAGAACTCTACAGCTCTACAGCTTCATTAATGCTATTTAGAGTAAAACTAAACAAACCAACGCAATAACAAAGATGATTTACTAGCTTACAAGTAAATACAACAGTGATTGTGTTCCACTGGCTCTACATGGCTCCATATTGCACCACATAAGAATACATTTCTCCACATGGCTCCATAAGGCTCCATATGAGAATACATGTCTCTACTTGGCTTCACATGAGAATAAATATCTCTACTTGGCTTCACATGAGAATACATGTCTCTACTTGGCTCCACATGAGAATACATGTCTCTACTTGGCTCCACATGAGAATACATGTCTCTACTTGGCTCCACATGAGAATAAATGTCTCTAAATGGCTTCACGTGCATCTAAATGACTCGACGTTATTTAGCAACCATGGGCGGGTAGGCGCAGGGGTAGAGCGCACGGCTGTTGACATGAAGTTACTCGGTTAGTGCCTCGCAGAGCACTGGGTACTGTTCTCTGATCCACCTAGCTTTAAATAGGTACATGACATGGAAGGGATGATGCAGGCGTTTCGGTACTGAAATATTCACAAACAGAGCTGTTCTTGTGGATAGGCAAACTATACGCCCTAGACACTCTGCTATAGAGGCACAATGAAAATCAATTTCTATGATATCTCATTCTATTAAGGCCTAACAGGGCCCACAAACATCACTGGAAGTATCCGTCTAGGGCTCCCCAAACATCACTGGAAGCATCCGTCTAGGACATATTTGAAAGGAACATGTTGCGGTCCTTTATAGTGATTAAAAAATAGTTTTACCATATGTGAATGAGGTTGTGGGGCCTCTAATCTTGTAACTCATTTTCGAACCTGTTCCAATTACTGTTTAGTGAGAAGGCTAAATTAAAAGATTGCACTCGAGTAGATTCCACAAGACAATGTATGATTTTGAATAATTTCCAGTCCACGAATTAAGATTTTGTAGAATTACGAGCTAATTACTTTTAAGCAATGCTTTTTATCGTCTTTATATCTTTTGCTTATAATAGGAAGAACAAGCAAAATTAAGCCTGTAAAAACAGGACGTTTAATAGCATTTTCATGTATAAATAGAGAGGGAAGTAAGTCATGTTTAATAACTGTTACAAAAATAAATAATGATTAGGCCTCTTTGTTTAGCATGTAATCTATATTATAATATATAAGCCCCTTAGGAACCCTGAAGCCCGGCCCTGAGATGTCAGATCGCGAAATGGACTTTTGATGCACACATGGCAGGCCAAGGCCTACAAAATGATATATACATCATGGGTCTAGGACTTATGGTTGTTGAGATCTTGGGTGATGACGGACAGACAGACAGATAAAACGGGGACAATAGAGCTTTTTTTTTCGAAAATGCTCTAAAAATCGTTTTGAGATTAGAATGTCAAAATGAATATAGAAGTGTGCAGAGTTGTGAAGCTTTTATTCTTGTTGATATATATATATATATATATATATATATATATATATATATATATATATATATATATATATATATACTAGTTGCAAGTACCCGGCTTTGCCCGGGTTTAAAATAAGGTTTTCTGTTTACCTTTTGTTTTCTCCCTCCCCCTCTCTACCTCCCTCTCCCTTTCTCTCCCTCTTTACCACTCTCTCCCTTTCTCTTTCCCTCCCTCCCTTTCTCCCTCCCTTCTTCTCTCACCCCGTCGCCCCTCTCTCCACCTTCCTCCCTTCCTCCCCCTCTCTCTCCCTCCCTGCCTCCCCTCTCTTTATCTCTAACTCCCTCCCATTTCTCCCATCCTCTCTCCCTCCCTACCCTTCTCTCCCTCCCTCCTTTCTCCCTCCCCCCCTCTCCCGTCTCCCTCTCTCCCCTCTTCCTCTCTCTCTCCCTCCCCCCCTCTCTCCCTTTCCCTCCCTCCCTTTCTCCCTCCCTCCCTCTCCCTCCCTCTCTCCCATTTCTCTCTCCCCATTCATCCCTCCCTCATTCCCTCTCTCTCCCTTCCTGCCCCCTCACTCTTTCTCTCTCTGCCACCCTCTCTTTCCCTCCCTCCCCTCTATCTCCCTCCCCCACCCTCTCTCCCTCCCTCTCCCATCTCCCTCTCTCCCCCTCTTTCCCCCCCTGTCCCACCCCCTCCCTCCCTCTCTCCCCCTCCCTCCCTCCTACCCTCCTTTCCTCTCTCTCCCCCCCCTGCCCCCTCTCTCTCTCTCTTTATCTCTCTCCCTACCCTCCTTTCCTCTCTCCCCCCTGCCCCCCTCTCTCTCTCTTTATCTCTCTCTCTCCTCCCTCTCTCTCTCTCTATATATATATATATATATATATATATATATATATATACTAGTTGCAAGTACCCGGCTTTGCCCGGGTTTAAAATAAGGTTTTCTGTTCACCTTCTGTTTTCTCCCTACCCCCTCTCTCTCTCCTCCCTCCCTCCCCCTCTCTCCCTTTCCCTCCCTCCCTTTCTCCTCCCTCCTTCTCTCAAATCTCTCTCCGTCCCTCTCCCATCTCCCTCTCTCCCCCTCTCCCTCTCTCCCCCGTCCATCCTCCTCCTTCCCTCTCTCTCCCTCCCTGCCCCCTCTTTCTCTTTATCTCTTCCTCCCATTTCTCCCATCCTCTCCCTCTCTTCTTCCCCCTCCCCCTCTCTCTCCCTCCCTAACCCCTCTCCCCCTCCTTTCTCCCTCCCTCCCGTTTCCACCTCTCTCTCTCCCTCCGCCTCTCTCCCCCTTCCTCCCTCCCTCATTCCCTCTCTATCCCTCACCGCCCCACTCACTTTTTATCTCTCCCCCCTCTCTCCCTCCCTCTCCCTCTCTCCCTCCCTTCCTTTCTCTCTCCCTCTCCCCCTGCTTCCTCTCCCCCTACTCCTCTCCCATCTCCCTCTCTCCCCTCCTTTTCTCCCCCCTGTCCACCCCCTCCTCTCTCCCCCCTCCCGCCCTCCCTCCTACCCGCCTTTCCTCTCTCTCCCCCCCTGCCCCCCCTCTCTCTCTTATCTCTCCCCCTCTCTCTCTCTATGTATATATATATATATATATATATATATATATATATATATATATATACTTATTATAATGGTTTCACACTTCTTCTAAAATCCTTCTTCATTCCTTTACCTTCCTCAAACTGTACACATCAGAGAGCATGAAAAAACATCAACAATTCTTTGCATCACAAAGGCACAATACAGACAACAAATGCGTCTTATAAGTATAGATATATCTCTATACCTATAAGAGGCATTTGTTGTCTGTCTGTCTGTCTGTCTGTCTGTCTGTTCCCTTATAACTCAAGATCCAGATAACCAAATAATGTGAAATTTGTTACACATACACATAATTACATGGGGAAGGTTATAGGACAGGTTTCGTTTCATCTCGATGGGTAGTTTAATTGTAATTAATTTTTTTTTATTTTAGTATTTTACTATATTAAAGTAATCTCGACGGCGCCATAAATAAAATTCCTCTGTGACGTCATTTCCCGATGATTGAATCTATCTATCTATCTACCTACCTATCTATCTATCTATCTATCTATCTATCTATCTATCTATCTATCTATCTATCTATCTATCTATCTATCTATCTATCTATCTATCTATCTATCTATCTATCTATCTATCTATCTATCTATCTATCTATCTATCTATCTATCTATCTATCTATCTATCTAGCTATCTAGCTATCTAATCTATCTATCTATCCATCTATCGATCCATACATCCATCCATCCATCCATCCATCCACCCACTGTTTCATGTGTCGATGTATTTTCTGTCAACCTGTCTATATTTTAAGATATCTTCTCTACACATCTCACATCTTATTTTGTAAAGTTAATATTAAACTTAAATTATAGAGAATCTGTAAGTATTAACCAACAATATTACTGTAATTATGTAATTATTAACTTCCATATTGCTATCAACTGTATTTGAATTTTTGTCATGTATGTCTGTTTCGTTATTCCACTCAGTCAACCTCCATTAACACCATCAACAATGAAGACCATTTTAATTATCATCAATAGCTGCACTTTTACAGTGGGTCATGGCGACCCTAGGTACAGACCTGCCCCGTCACAATGGCAGATTTCTCAGGCTGAACAACGTTTAGAGGTCACTTTAGGTCAGACTTTTGAATGAATGCCAAAACAAACAGTGGGAAAAAAAAGAACATGTTATGATTGTTATTTGTTATTTTCGTTAGTTGTTATTTGAAATGGTGAAATGTATGGACCAAGTCAAAAAAAAAAAAGGGTACAAACCAGTGTTTCAGAGATTTGAAACATCTCTCATTGTTTATACGAAACTAAACATTGAAGCAATAATTTTAGTAAAGTATCTTGGTCCATAAAACTAAACATTGAGGACAATACATGTATATCCCCGAGATGGCTGAAGAAAAATTAAGCTGAGATTGCTAAGGTATGGAATGTACCTTTTTTGTTTTGAAATTTTTCTCATATATTCACAACTTCAATGCGTATTTTGACAAAAAATGTATTACGTGTGACTATACTAAATTTCTCCCAAGTTATTCATCATGGCACTGGATACTGTGTCAAATTACGAAAAAGACAATTAAGCAGTTGGTGCTTAAAATACGGATAGCCGGACGAAAAAAAAAAAGGTGAAGATAACGACTAATAAAGATGCGAAAATCATGGGTCGAAAATACAAACATTTAGTACAAAATATCCTGTATAGTAAACATTTAGAGATATTTGAGGGAATTTGTTTTTATAGGCAACAAAAGAACTACAAATAACTATCGTGGATCTTATAGCATTGTATTAAATAGAAATGTGTACTGGAAACAGGACCATTAGGAGTGGTGACTCTAAGGCTATCACTTAGTTTTCTCTATCAGAACGGTGGTGATGGTACCTAGCAGGCTTGCGGAGCCGCCAAATTTTTTTCCGGCTCCGGCTCCCACAAATTTGACGGCTCCGGCTCCCTATTAAGATAGTATCACACGAGACAAAAATTTTTGCAATTGCGCCACGCAAACATGCCGCAGATAAAAAGTTATGCAAATTTTGTCACGTTCACCCCCATAGCAGGCCCGTAGCGTGCGGGGGGCCAGGGGGGCCGGGGCCCCCCTTCGTTTTGTCTGGCCCCCTCTGCTTATTTGTTCTACTTAGTAAAATGTATTACCTGCCCCCCTGCTATTGCCTGGCCCCTGCTGTAGAATGCCTGGCCCCTGATGTAGAATTTTGACGCTACGGGACTGCCCCATAGTCAGGAACTTGAAAAATATACGCATGTCGGTTTTACTAAAAACAAACCATTTCAGTGCCTCCAGAATCATATCATTATTTTCGACCGAGGTTTCACTAGTCGCTATTTTCATAAGTAATAAAAAGTTATTTCAATGATCAAATTAGCAAATAGTAAAATGATACATTATTTAAAATATTTTAAAGACTTCAGTATTTATATTTATTATTTATAAATTTGAAGTGACTATTCGGACCATGGTACCAATAAACTCCGATTTTTATTCGGACCCCGTCCCAATCAAGTCTGATTGTTATTCGGACCCGTGGCAAATATGCACTTAGCTTAGCTATACATAAACTTTATTATTGTTTTTTTATATAATTGTTTGAATTGTATGATTTAATCATTTAATCTAGGGTTCCACTAAGCGTACTCTGTATTATTATTTTTTCGGGTTCCGTCTAATAAAGTTTAAATATAGCTAAGCTTAGTGGATATTTGCCACGGGTCCGAATAACAATCGGATTTTATTGGGACCCGGGTCCGTATAGCCACAGCCTTATAAATTTATCTACTCTTTTTCAGATATTCTGTTTATAATGAAATTGTTAAATACAGAAAGCGACCATTTTGTTTATTGTCTATTACAAATTTGCGGCAGCCCCGTAGCGTGAAAATTCTACAGCAGGGGCCAGGCATTCTACAACAGGATCCAGGCAATAGCTGGGGGGGGGCAGGTAATACATTTTACTAAGTAGAGCAAATAAGCAGAGGGGGCCAGACAAAACGCAAGGGGGGGCTAAGCCTCCTGGCCCCCACACACGCTACGGGCCTGATTCGCGGTCAAATAATAATACGAAATGACGCGTTCTATTTGTCGTCTTAGTAAACATTTATTTTAAATGATTGATACAATTATTCTATGAAATAAAATTGTTTTAACTTTATATATAACAAAATAACATGCCATTAAAAAAATTTCGGAGGTCAAACAAGATTCCCCGTTAAAGAATTCTTGTGGTGATGTGCGTGCACGCTATCATTTTAACGCTGTTACTGTTGTGGCTTTCGTAAAAATAACAACATTTCAAATTGTAGAGGCAAACAATCAAACAAATTTAGAATTTTAAAGCTAAAAAAAAAAATTCTGCTGTAAAAAAAAAACATTTGGGAGCCGTGGAGCCGCCAGATTTTGTCGGCTCCGGCTCCAGCAAAAAGTAGCGGTTCCCGGCTCCTCGGCTCCGGCTCCGGAAGCCTGGTACCTAGATAGGTGATATCCACACAAACAAAAAAAAACATATTCAATCACGGACAAACTCAAATTGAATCACGACAAAGCACAGGCTAACACGCCCTTACATGCACAATCCTAGATCAATCCTGTATCATCATACATCGTCATACATCAACCCTACATCATCATACATAATAAAACATCAATCCTACATCACCCTACATCAACCCTGCATCAATCCTACTTCAATTGTACACGCCCACACAAGCACACCACCAGGGCATACACTAACACTACTGCCGAAGGAAAGAATATGCCATAATACAAATCACCTGCCGTTTCAGAATCAGGCCAAGAGACAACCACGTTGGTACCACCGTCAGTCAGCGAACCATAGTATGTATGCATGTATTTATGTATAAATGTATGTATGTATATATATATGTGTGTATGTATATATGTATTCTTTATTAGGATTCACTGCACAAAAATGGTATGATAATTAACCTGATGACTACTACAGTCACTGAAAAATGACATAACGCTGTACACCACGGCAATACCCCTTCCACCCTAGCAGGGAGAGGTGTAGCCAGTTGACCGGACATTGTGGTGAACAGGACAGATTTAGACCCTCATATTGACAGAAGCAACGAACATAAAATAAAAAAAATAAAATCTGTTTAAATAGAAAGATTCTTATCCATAGGTTCAAGAGTTAATGAAATGTGAAGTTTGACCCAAAATAAAATTCTCGAAAAAGGACGACTTCGGAAAAAAAAAAAGAAATGAATTTAATGTCCCAAACACTTTAATAATACACCAGAGGAAAGAAACACAATTGAAATAAAAGAAATCAATATGGAAGTAGAGAGTGAAATAAGAAATAATTTATTGTTCCGTTAGTTAATCAAACGTTAAAATTGTAACTTTTTCTCAAAACTATGTTTTATAAGTTTGTCATTTTATATAGAAACAAAAATTTGCTGAACATTATGCAGAGTAATTATCATGGATAATTATCTCTACATCTTGAATAGATAATGTTACTTTTGAGTTAAAAATTAAAAAAAAAATAAAAACCATAGGTTTGGATGGTCAGTTCGACTTAGTGTCCATCTGTAGTCCATGCGAGTCCAGCGTTCAGCAATAATGAGCCGATAGAACATAACTCTGACCTCATTATTGACTTCCGGTGGTGCTCAGTAAATATAGAGTTAATGAGTTGCAGATCCAAGTGATCCATAAGAAACGATATCTGAGTTAGAAAAAATAGTTCACTAAGCTAGGAAGGCGGTCTCACCCAACCACAATTTTATGTATTCATATATAGAACAGTAAATAACTTACAACGAAACAATATTTCTTTTCATTACATTTTATGTTGGTGTTGTGTAGTCGAATTGATCCTAACGCGACTCATGCAGATTGCCATTCTCTATTGAGATGAGTGCGGCGATATATATATATATATATATATATATATATATATATATATATATATATATATATATATATATAAATACTAGTTGCAAGTACCCGGCTTTGCCCGGGTTTAAAATAAGGTTTTCTGTTTACCTTTTTTCTCCCTACCCCTCTCTCCTCCCTTCCTCTCTCCTCCCCCCTCCTCTCTCCCTTTCCCTCCCTCCCCCTCCCTCTCCCATCTCCTTCTCTCCCCTCTCCACCCCCTTCTCTCTCCCCCTTTCCATCCCTCTCCTTCCCTCTCTACCCCTTCCTCCCTTCCTCCTTCCCTCTCTCTCCTCCCTGCCCCCATCTCACTCTTTATCTCTCATCCCTCCCATTTCTCCCATCCTCCCTCCGTCCCTCCCTTCTTTCTCCATCCCTCACTCTCCCATTCCCCTCCCTCCCTCTCTCCCTCCCCCTCCTCCCCCCTTCCTTCCACCCTAGTTTCCTCTCTCTCTCCCTCCCTGACCCCTCTCTCTTTATCTCTATCCCTCCCTCCTACCCTCTCTCTCCCTCCCTCCCCTCTATCTCCCTCTCTACACCCACTCTCCCTCCCTTTCTTTTTCCTTCCCTCCCTTTCTCCCTCTCTCCCTTTCTCCCTCTCTCTCTCCCTCACCCCCTTCTCTCTCCCCCTCTCCCCCTCCCCCTCCTTCCCTCCTCCCTCCAACCATCCTTTCCTCTCTCCCCCCATCACCTCTCTCTCGCTTTATCTCTCTCCCCCCCCCCCCTCTCTCTCTCTCTCTATATATATATATATATATATATATATATATATATAAACTAGTTGCAAGTACCCGGCTTTGCCCGGATTTAAAATAAGGTTTTCTGTTTACCTTCTGTTTTCTCCCTACCCCCTCTCTCGCTTCATCTCTCTCTCTCCCCTCCCATCCCCTCTCTCCCTTTCCCTCCCTCCCTCTCCCTCCCTCTCTCCCATCTCCCTCTCTCCCCTCTCCCCCCTTCTTCTCTCCCACCCTCCATCCTCCCTCCCTCCTCCTCCTTCCCTCTCTCTCCCTCCCTGCCCCCTCTTTCTCTTTATCTCTTCCTCCCATTTCTTCCATCCTCTCCCTCTCTCCTTCCCTCCCCTCTCTCACTCCCTAACCTCTCTCTCCCTCCTTTCTCCCTCCCTCCCCCCTTTCCATCTCTCTCTCCCTCCCCCTCTCTCCCCCTTCCCCCTCCCTCATTTCCTCTCTCTCCCTCCCTGCCCCCTCACTCTTTATCTCTCTCTCCCTCCCTTCCCTTCTCTCTCCCTCTCCCCCTGCTCCCTCTCCCATCTCCCTCTCCCCCCTTCTCCCTCTCCCATCTGTCTCCTTTTCTCCCCCCTGTCCATCCCCCTCCCTCCTACCCTCCTTTCCTGTCTCTCCCCCCTGTCCCCCCCTCTCTCTCTTTCTCTCTCTCCCTCCCTCTCTCTCTCTCTCTATATATATATATATATATATATACTTATTATTATGGCTTCACACTTCTTCTAAAATCCTTCTTCATACCTTTATCTTCCTCAAACTGTACAAATCAGAGAGCATGAAAAATCATCAACAATTCTTTGCATCACAAAGGCACAATACAGCACCAGCGCGCAAGTTCTATTCGAACATCGGGAAATGACGTCACAGAGGAATTTTATTTATGGCGCCGTCGAGATTACTTTAATATAGTAAAATACTAAAATAAAAAAAAAATTAATTACAATTAAACTACCCATCGAGATGAAACGAAACCTGTTCTATAACCTTCCCCATGTAATTATGTGTATGTGTAACAGATTTCACGTTATTGTATTGTCTGGATCTTGAGTTATAAGGGAACAGTTATAAGAGTTATAAGACGCATTTGTTGTCTGTCTGTCTGTCTGTCTGTTCCCTTATAACTCAAGCTCGAGACAACCAAAAAATGATGTTTTTTCATGCTTCCCTATTTGTACAGTTTGAGGAAGTTAAAGGAATGAAGAAGGATTATAGAAGAAGTGTGAAGCCATAATAATAAGGGAGAAAGGGAGGGAGGGAAAGGGAGAGAGGGGGGAGGGAGGGAGAGAGAGGAAGAGGGGGAGAGAGGGAGACGGGAGGGAGGGAGAGAGGGGGTAGGGAGGGAGTGAGAGATAAAGAGAGAGGGGGCAGGGAGGGAGAGAGGGGGAGGAGGAAGGGAGGAAGGTGGAGAGAGGGGGGACGGGGGTGAGAGAAGAAGGGAGGGAGATAGGGAGAGAGAGGGAGATGGGAGAGTTAGAGAGGGAAGGAGAGGGAGGGAGGGAGAAAGGGAGGGAGGGAAAGAGAAAGGGAGAGAGGGGTAAAGAGGGAGAGGGAGGGAGAGAGGGGGAGGGGAGAAAACAAAAGGTAAACAGAAAACCTTATTTTAAACCCGGGCAAAGCCGGGTACTTGCAACTAGTATATATATATATATATATCTATACTTATAAGACGCATTTGTTGTCTGTCTGTCTGTCTGTCTGTCTGTCTGTTCCCTTATAATTCAAGATCCAGACAATCAAATAACGTGAAATTTGGTACAAGTACAGATAATTACATGGGGAAGTTTATAGGACAGGTTTCGTTTCACCTCGATGGGTAGTTTAATTGTAATAAATTATATATATGTATATATATATATATATATATATATATATATATATATATATATATATATATATAAAGCTCTTCATTACTTTCACTTTATGTGGGCGTGTCCGCAAATCTAGTAAGTCACTTTTGGACCCGGTTCTTATTTAGTACGAAGGCTCAAATTGGTAATAGATGCAGATTCTTCATAACAACATAGTATATTTTAATAATTTTGAGTCCTTGAATGAACATCTTGTAGAATTGCAAAGCTAATTACTTTTTAATAATGTTTATAATAGGGGGAAAGATGGAGATAAGGTAGACAAAATAAAAATGAATCAAATCACTAGACCAGCCAAATGAATTAAATTATGTTATATAGACCAGCAAAATTAATTAAATTATGTTATATAGACCAGCCAAATTAATTAAATTATGTTATATAGATCAGCCAAATGAATTAAATTATGTTATATAGACCAGCCAAATGAATTAAATTATGTTATATAGACCAGCCAAATTAATTAAATGATGTTATATAGACCAGCCAAATGAATTAAATTATATTATAGACACCAGCCAAATGAATTAAATTATATTATATAGACTAGCCAAATGAATTAAATTATATTATATAGACCAGCCAAATGAATTAAATTATATTATATAGACTAGCCAAATGAATTAAATTATATTATATAGACCAGCCAAATGAATTAGATTATATTATATAGACCAGCCAAATGAATTAAATTATATTATATAGACCAGCCAAATGAATTAAATTATGTTAAAGTCTGCAAAAATAATAGAAAGTTTAATTCTTTCAAAACTTAAAAAGATAAAATAATATAAAAGAATCTTTCTGAAAAAATACTTTTAGTAAATAATGCACTAAAAAGTAAACAAAATAACTCTATAGATCGATACAGTATGTATTGAATTGATCATCACGGTATGGGTACAAGTGAAAGGAAACGGGGGAAACATCTGAAGACAGTGCGTCCTATTTAATATTACCTTATTATATTAAAATGTCATATATGTAAATGATAAAGTATATTATTTTAAGACATTTAATGCTTCACTATTAAATTGAAATCTCAACTACCAGTACCTGAGGGAAGTGATTAAAAGAACCAACCAGGAGTATGAAGAGTGCCAGCAACAGCTAGCCGAATCCAACAATGCTAGTGTTGAAATCTAGGTAGCTGTTTGGAAATATAGTTTAATGCTACATATGTGTATAAGTAAGGTATGGAATATTAACTAGATGTACCTTGCAAAAACCTTTGCATAGAGTTATATCCCCTTAGGCTTGATTATTTTTGGTTTCGGGCAGATCCGATTTTTTTCATGACTGAAATAGACACATTAGAAGGAGAGTAACGATAAATACGGGAGGCTAAATAAATATAACCATAATTAAAAGTAAACAAAAAACATCACACACACACCACACACACAAACGTAAGAAACGCGTCATACACATCTACACAAAAGTTTAAACCTGAAAACGCACGCACTTACACATCTCTATTGGGGGAGAGGGTGGGTGGGTCGCCGATGCAGAGACTCACAGAGATGTTTGTGGTTATAGGTCAGGGACGAGGCGTGAGTGTTACCGGTCTAACTCTTAGATAAAAATATATTGATGTTTTTATAGCTAAATAATGGTGCTGTGTTTATTGAATATGGTTAGCATAATCATTCATAATAAAATGACAAGTTTAAATTTATATAACATCAGTTATATATATATATATATATATATATATATATATATATATATATATATATCGTATATGTTGTTAGTCCAATACTTTATTAAAAAATATTATAAATCTTTGTTCGTTTATGCTTTGTATATAGCATAAAAAACATCAATATATTTTTCTCTAAGAGTTATGACCGGCAACACTCACGCCTCGTCCCTGTCATAGGTGATAGTACCTGTCACGGCCGGGTCACGGCCCTCATAACTCCAGACTAAATTTGGGAGGGGAGGGGGACGAAGTCCTAGGCGGATTCGTAGTTTCACCAATTCATTCGAATAGTTTTGCCAATGGACCGTATGATTACGTTTACCAATAATTAGAAATGAGCGTTTTTTTTGTTATAATTACTTTTTTTTTAAATTCATTATTTTTGTTATTTGGTTGCAATGTATATTTATCCCCCCCCCCCCAATTCTATATGTTTACTATTAATTATGAGTTAATATTAACATTTATGATCTTTTTTTTTGTCTGTTAATACGCTGGCTAAACGCATGACAGTGCTAGGCAATATGGAAAGATGTCACAACGTGACAGATATCACAAGATGGCAGGTGTCACAAGACAACACATTCTGATTCTATAGTTTGTGTTTTTTTCGATGGTGCTGTCTGACAGTTAAACTGATGCATTAATAAATTAATAAAATCAATAAATGCGTTCCAATGTTGTTTGGGTTTTATATCACACCCCCCTCCCATCTTTTTTCACCATTTTAATACTAATATTGTTGAAAAAACTTAAACAAACTGCAGATATCTAATTATTAGACTGCTGATCTCTACATAATAACAGATATAAAATGTAATAAGTGTTAAATTACAGCAGATGTGTGTGAACTCTTCTACATACCTGACTTACACACCTGACGTACATACCTGACTATATACCTGACTTATATACCTGACTATATAACTGACCTACCCATATGCTTACCGACTACATATCTACCTACTTAACTACCCTTACTTATCTAATTACATACCTGTCTCTCCCCTATTTTTATTGACCTACTTAGATACCTACCTAGTTAGCTGTCGGGCTATTTATCTTTCATAAACAGTCTGTTTTTCTGAATTTTTACTCATCCAATATGTCACACTGGTCTCTCTCTATCTTCATGGCTCATTCGTCATTCATTCATCTAACATATTCATTACGTCCACCAATATGTTTGATTTCTATTATCTGAAAATATATTCCCTTTATTATATTTTTACATGCAGACCATTGTCCATCCGACTCCACTCCTGCAACATTTAATCATTGACCACAGGATGACCCCCACCCCCCAGAGCCTATATAAATAAACTAATCCAATATTTACCCCCACATCAAAGTAAATATTGTCCCGCCTGCCACTCGGCCGCTATTTCAATAAAACAGTCTAAAAATATGACGTTGGAGGTTAAGATGGCGGGCAATAAAAGATAACGCGCCCTCCCGCTAGTCATATTTCTTCTTCATGTGATTGTTATTTATCTATCTTGTAAAATCCTGCCCCCGGGCCGACATATACTCTAGGGACGGTCTAACTGTTATGCTCGAGGTTTCTAAAGTGAGTTTTTTTTTTTAAAAAAAAAAGGGTTTTCCCAGAAAGACGAGCCGATGTAAAGAAATAAAATGGATTTACAGGGAGGTGTAATTGATGAGAAATGTCTGATATGGAGGAGGTGGGGTGGGGTGGGGGGAAAGACTTCCTATTCTCATATTGTTTAATTTATTTATAGTATTGAACGATAAACTCTCAAACAAGTATTTACACTGACCTATGTCAGAAGAAGAAAAAAAATAATCTTTTTACTCTAACGTAGGACTGACGTAGATAGACCATCAGATCTATTTGACTCTATTTGAGTTTCTGGACCAGATAAGGATAAATTACGACGACGACCCACGGTCCAAGTACGGGGTGGGGATGGGGAATCGGTTGTTTGGTCAGGCTCACATTTAACTCATCTACTCTCCTTTACGACAGTGACGTTTACATTTCAATTAGTTCATGTAAGCACTCCATCCATATCCATGACTACATCAATATCTATGACTCCATCAATATCTATGACTCCTTCTATCCGCCCTTGATCAAGCCCATCCTTTAAAGTAAAAAAAAATACAACTTTGGCCAGCGATTCCAATAGTTTGACCCCCCCCCCGGTCTGGACGACGGTATATCGGTCACTATGTGAAAGACGTCATCAACAAATGAGATTAAATAAAAATCTATTTAAATATTTCCGACCCAAGTCTGTCCGTCTGCTTTAGACCGGAAGTAAGAATAAGAATTAAGAATACTGTTTCCTGTTCGAAATATTAAATATGGCTCCTTGTCCGCGTCTCGATTCGATAATTGTCTTTGAATGAAATCTATAGTTTGAAAGATTTTGCAGGGTACAGCTAGAAACTCAATAATATGAAATATATTATTTACGTATTACTGAAGTACACATAGTCAAACTATACTGTAGACATAGTCAAACTATACTGAAGTACACATAGTCAAACTATACTGAATTACACATAGTCAAACTATATTGAAATACACATAGTCAAATTATACTGAAATACACATAGTCAAACTTCATTTTGTTTTGTCTCGTAGATTCAGGTTGCGATTGTGATTCAGATTGACATTGTCTAGTCTACTGTTATTATTCTAGTTCCTTGCCATGTCATATGGATATTAATACATATACTTGCTTGTTGTATTACTGCTCTTTAAAAAAAATATATCACTCTTACTAACCTACTACCTATCTACATGCCTACCTGTCAGTGTTTTTGCTTTCATGCCTATCTGCCTACATGTCCTTTCCTGGGTATATTTTAAGGAATTTTGACTTGGTGACAAGAGGAGGGGGGGTTGGACAGACAGGTTGCACCATTTAAAAAACAAAAAAAAAACAACATTATTTCCAAACTATCTGTGAGTATATTTCAAAGAACGATTGAAGGAAAATCAATAATCCCCCCCCCCCACCCCCTCAAAATTACTGAAAAATTCGGTGGAAAACTCATTGTATATATGGAGTCATGGATTAGCAATTTTTTAACAGATTTTTTTCTTCATTTCTTTTTTTATGCAGCTATGAAACTTCAAAACATTAAGGCTCAACAATTAGCAATGAAACATAAATAAAATATTTTTGCTAATTTGACTATAACAGCTTAAATTCTAAGTTTACGTTTCCGTGTCAAATTTGAATGAATTTTTTTTCAAATAAATTCATGTATAGCTGTTACTTAACAAATTCATGTATAGCTGTTACTTAACAAATTCATGTATAGCTGTTACTTAACAAATTCATGTATAGCTGTTACTTAACAAATTCATGTATAGCTGTTACTTAACAAATTCATGTATAGCTGTTACTTAACAAATTCATGTATAGCTGTTACTTAACAAATTCATGTATAGCTGTTACTTAACAAATTCATGTATAGCTGTTACTTAACAAATTCATGTATAGCTGTTACTTAACAAATTCATGTATAGCTGTTACTTAACAAATTCATGTATAGCTGATACTTAACTGTTTGAAGAAAAAAACATTCTTGAGAAAAAGTAAAAACTTTAAAACCTTTCCAAGTTATCATCATGTTTCAACTTATAGAGGTAGGTGCTTTTAATACAACTATGCATTTTCAAACAAAATCTCAAATACAAAGAAAGCAATGGCGGTTTAAATAATCATAGCAATCGTTTCCATGGGAACCAAAACAAGCACACTGGGACGCCATCTTGTCTCTCGTAGGTAGTAAATGCCACGCTCATTGGGAACAGCCACATGTTATTTAATGACGGTATCGACTTTAATATGATAATGAGTAAATAGGGGGAAGGGGGTCCTCCTATATAATTGACCAATATAATTTTATAAAAACAAATAAAACAAATTATAAATAAAATTTACTTGGTTGTCGCCCAGTGTGTTAATTTCGAGCTTATAAACCTACACAATTTCTTCACTGGACGACACATAGATATGTCATCCTGTTGTATAGTTAAAACATACCCTGTAATTGTTACTCCTCTATCTGTCTTTTCGCTGCCTACCTGTTTGTGTGTCTTTATGCGTGCCTGTCTGTCTATGAATGTGTCTGCATCTGCTGGTCTATCTGTCAGTATCCTTACCCGTTTTTTTTTCAAATCAACCCAAAAACTTTTTCGAATTACCCTGCTATATATTATTCTAAATTTTAATTTATTTATTACAAACTTTTCACTCAAGAAAGTTTGCAAACTTTAACAACAGGACAAACTTAAAGTTAAATACATCCACATACTCACCCAAATAGCTGAATACCGAAAACCTCAGAGCAAAGAACTTTCACTATAACGAAGAAATACAAGTATCCCATATCGCTGCTGTTTCGTTCGTGTTGCTAAGAATACAAACCACCAGTGGTTCTCAAAATATTGCGATTCGCCACCCACTAAAGACCCATCTGTAAATTATAATAAAGAAGGGATAAACAAACAGAAAGCGATATTTAATTATATTTATCCTTAATTAGGTAATTTTTAACAAAATATTGGCGACCTTCTTCAAATCAGCTGGTTATCACATGGGGGAGGGGGCGGCTCACATCATGAGAACCACTACTACAATACACAATGGCCCGTAGCCTGATGTGTACTAAAAATAATTCTATCCCCTCTGAGTAGATAAAAGCGAGTATCCTCTGAATTAAAACAATCTAATAAGTTGGCATGCTAATACTGGTGCGGGGGTTCCAACCAATCAATTCGATGGTAGAGAAAGAGCGCTTGATCAAAGAACGCTAACTGTTTATTACCAACACTATTCCCCTCCCCTCCCCTCCCTCACATCCCCAATTTCTTTTTTTTTTGTTCAATGCTATAATATTACATGGTTTGTTGGTGGTTTCTGAAAATATAGAAATAACATAAGAAAGCAAAGTATGCATAGTAAATAATGCTAAATATAAGAATAACATAAGAAAGCAAAGTATGCGTAGTAAATAATGCTAAATATAAGAATAACATAAGAAAGCAAAGTATGCGTAGTAAATAATGCTAAATATAAGAATAACATAAGAAAGCAAAGTATGCGTAGTAAATAATGCTAAATATAAGAATAACATAAGAAAGCAAAGTATGCGTAGTAAATAATGCTAAATATAAGAATAACATAAGAAAGCAAAGTATGCGTAGTAAATAATGCTAAATCGAAAAAAAAAACATACTTTACTTACCCAAAAGATTAATAGGAGCCTAATAGAGCTCATAGAGCCGCATGACGTTCTTCGTGGGGTTTTGTTTATCTCCATATAAGGTATTCCCCCCCCCCCCAATACTTTATTACTTTTGTTTACTATATCTTTAAAAATAGAGTACAATGCGCTCTGGAGTATTATTTACATTATAACATCCGAAAATCGGCCGCTCCTAGAATAATATTTTTTGTTTCTTAGTCGGTGTGGTGATAATCTAACAGGGTTTATTGTGGAGTCAGTCATTCCCAGAATTTGCTCGTTCCACATTAACTTTTAATGCTGGACACGTTTAGTTTTTTTTTTTTAACGCCACCATTGCCAGCATGGTAGGTTGTAGTATGCCTACCACACCAGCACTGTTGGCGGCGCTGATGCACGTTTGCCATGCCTACAGAGCGGCGGGGTGAGTGTACCCGCTATCATCTGCAGGGATGGCAGAAAGATGGGCCTCAATCCTTGCCCAAACTTGCCAGACCAGCAGGGTGTGTGTACTGCCGATCGGACAGAATGGCAAGGAACGGGGTTTTTCCTGCCACTCGGACAGAGGGGAGGGTGTAGTGTGCCTGTACCCTCAGCCCGAAATGGCAGGCTGCGCAGGTGTGCTTGAGTGGGACGGAGAGGAAGGGTGTTGTGTGCCGACCACATCCGTCACCTCCGCCAGCTGTGAATACTGCGGTCTCGGATAGTCCTCATTGACCACAGTACCACCACCCTCGCAAGTAATGGGTTTTTTTTCCTGATTAGAGAACCCCTATGATCCATCCCCCGTGGATCATGGTATGTCTCTCAGATCAGGAAGGAGAGATCACAAAACATGACTTATCTATTACGAATTAAATAAATGCCCCTTTGAGCTGGACACGTTTAGTTTTCATTGATTGAAAAAGATGCATCACAACTTGTAGAAAAACTTTATATAATTTTGCAGCAAGCTTTTTTTTTCTGGTTCTATAATTTTGCATGCTTGTAGGTTAGGTTATGTATTATAATGCAATTCAGAGGAATAAATCTTTTATAGAAATTTAAATAAACAAAAAAAATAAAAAAGTAAAAAAAAAAAAACAATAAAAAAAAAAAAAAGTAACATGAATTAATTAGATAAATAAATATCAAAAATATATTTCGAATTTTAACCTTTTCGATTTGATGAACTTTTTCTTCTGTTATTTATTGCCCCTTTTTAAAAGTGATTTTCTCCCCTACAGTTTTGATTTTAATTAGTAAAGCTTATGCACAAAAATTTAGTTAGACCCACATAAGATAAAGATTCTGTGGTTAGACTTGGAGAAATGGGGACATAACCAGTGCCGAACCTAGGGATTTTGGGGCCTCGGGGGCTTGGCCTCTTTAAGAGCCCCTGCATTTTGATGTTCGACATCATGACATGAGACAGTGTAATTAATATTTAATGTAAAAAAATTGGGGGGGCCCTCAAGCTGGGACCCGGGGACTTTCGAATTTTGACCCCCTCCCCCCACCCTAGGTACGCCTCTGGACATAACTGAGTATCGTACACATTTATATATCTAGTATTCTAATAATAGACCAAAAGTAGTTTAAACACGTTTGAGATGATGCAGATCCAACAATCACGTCTTTGTTCATTTATTGGATTTTTAAAATTTGAATATGTTTCTACTAGTAAATGAAGGTCCGGTACCTGGACCGGCTTGTAAGCACTCAGTTGGAGTTGAAAATGGTGTTATATATTTGAGTGCGTTAACAATCAGTCTATATACAAAAAATTGCATATCTATGTACTAAAAGTGACCCCAAAAGACATGGACAGATTACTGTAGCCAAGATACATTTAAGTATAGGGACACTTAATAATACACCAAATAAAGTTCATACTTTATGTGGTTCATCCTAAAGAAAAAGAAATCCTCATTATGGGTACATAATTATAAAAAAAAGATCACCCGACAATTAAACCAATCATATATAATAATACTCATTTACAGTGTGCGTTAAATCGAAAGTAAAGAATTTATACAACAGTATTCCAGTTTAAAATACAATCATGAAAAAAAAATCGGATCTGCCCGAAACCAAAAAATAACCTCGCCTGCCGATCAAGCCTAAGGGGATATAACTCTATGCAAATGTTTTGCAGGGTACAGCTAGTATTAATCTAATATCCAACTAAACATGATTTGCGCACACAACACCATATCATTGATAAATCTTAACTCATTCATAATATTTTAAAGGACTCTTTCCCAACAGTTCTCCAGTTTATGTTTTATCATGTTCAACACGGTTGGCTGACTTTTCGACCCAGCGACATTTCGAACCCGCGACACTCAGACCCAGGGACAGTTCGACCCCGGACGATGTTATCTTACCATATTATCTGACGATGTTATCTCACCATGCTAGGACGATTTTATCTTACCATATTATCTGACGATGTTATCTCACCATGCTATAGGACAATGTCATCTCACCTTGTTATCTGATGATGTTATATCACCATGTTATTTGATGATATTATCTCATAAAGTTATCTAACCATGTTTACTATAGAATGTTATCTCACAATGTTATCGGAAAATGTTATCTCACCTTGTTATCTGACGATGTTTTATCACCATGTTGCTCATAAAATTATCTACCCATATTATCTAATGATGTTAATTTACCATGTTTTCTCACCATGTTATTTGACAATGTTATCTCATCATGTTATCTCACCATGATATCTCACCATGTTATCTAATGATGTTATCTCACTATGTTATATGACGATGTTATGTCACCATGATATCTCACCATGCTATCTCACCATGCTATCTCACATGTTATCTCACCATGCTATCTCACCATGCTATCTCACCATGCTATCTCTTCATGTTATCTCATCATTTTATCTCACCATGTTATCTCATCATACTATCTCACCATGCTATCTCACCATGTTATCTCACCATGCTATCTCTTCATGTTACCTCACTATGTTATCTCACCTTGCTAGCTCACCATGCTATCTCACCATGTTATCTCACCATGTTATCTCATCATGCTATCTCACCATGCTATCTCACATGTTATCTCACCATGCTATCTCACATGCTATCTCACAATGTTATCTCACCATGTTATCTCATCATGTTATCTCACCATGCTATCTCAATGCTATCTCACCATGCTATCTCACCATGTTATCTCACCATGCTATCTCACCATGTTATCTCACTATGCTATCTCACCATGTTATCTCACCATGCTATCTCACCATGTTATCTCACCATGTTATCTCATAATGTTATCTCACCATGTTATCTCCACTTGTCGACCATATAATTGGGCCATGACTCAAACAACATTTGTGGTCCTTACCCTATTCGTATTAAACATTGGTCTCGTGGAAAATAATCGATTCCTCTCAAAACCGATATCTCCCCACCCCACTATATTCATGGTACCGTTTTAGCAATAATTAGAATGCAATGTCAATATTTTGTACACCATGCGAATAAACAGCTCAGATAGATTTCCTACACAATTGTCACCTTGCTTCGTGTGAAGACATATATGTGTGCATTGTCTTTATACTTTTTCATCCCCTTCGATTACTGTTGAAACATTATCGTGTGGCACAAGTACTTTGATCTCAAGAATTTACACGTATTCGATCCCGCCCAGATGTTGACACTGGATCCTGCAAACATGACGTCAGAATCAATCGCTGACCAGTTTCACATAACGTGATTGCAGTTTTACATACACATGTATTTAAGTATATATGACAGTCGCTCACTCGGACCACATTTTTTGGCCCCCCCCCCCCCCCCCCAAGAAAGTGAGAGGTCCTAATCTATAGACTGTATAGCTGATTACGTAAATCCTGCACTGCTTGTATATCGATGCACGTTTAATGCAGTGGCTCAGTTAAAGGAAGTTTCATGATTAGCGCCGTCTGAAACAAACAAACAAGAAGGACCCCTCTCCACTCCCCCCACCCCCCGGGACAAACCAGTGTACAGAGAGTCACTGCGACCAGCATTCAAAAGAAGGAAATGTGCACTAATGCTTGGCATGGGTGGGTGGGGAGAAATGCTGGTGACCCTTAGACTAGTGACCCGTTGACTAGTGATCCCCAGACTAGTAACCCCCAGACTAGTGACCGCCAGACTAGTGACCCTTAGACTAGTGATCCCCGGACATAGTGACCCTTAGACTAGTGATCTCCAGACTAGTGACCGCCAGACTAGTGACCGCCAGACTAGTGACCGCCAGACTAGTGACCCTTAGACTAGTGATCCCCAGACTAGTGACCGCCAGACTAGTGACCCATTAGTGATCCCCAGACTAGTGACCCCCAGACTAGTGACCCTTAGACTAGTGACCCATAGATTAGTGATCCCCAGACTAGTGACCGCCAGACTAGTGACCCATTGACTAGTGATCCCCAGACTAGTGACCCCCAGACTAGTGCCCATGCCCAAAAACGATTCTGGTCAATGTGTCGACCTACGTGACAATTCTCTAGAATTTTTTGGTTTAAAGTCCAGCAGTGTTTCCTCTGTGGGCGTTGTGAAAGAGACAATGCCCCCCCCCCACGTGTTGCTCCCATGCCATCAAAAAACCCCAGAACAAATAAACCCAAATGGTCTTGGGGGGTTATAAGGGTAGTGCTGGTCAGCGCCTGCTACAAACACCAGTGAACTACATGTACTTGATAACATTTTTTCAGTACATGCATATACTGCAACCTTGAGTTATATTGTTTACTACCATTTTGTCGTTCCATTATTGTATTGCAGGCTGATGAATACAGCCAAAGGAGACCACTCTTTAGTCGACACCACTCTGTTACATGTTTATTTAGCCAGCCTATACATAGCCGGGGCCGTTAAGAGGCGAGGGGGGGATGGAACAACCTTTAAACTTGACAATCATCTGGGTGTGTGTGTGGGAAAGGGTGGGGGGCAGCCCCGTAACGTGAAAATTCTACAGCAGGGGCCAGGCAATAGCGGGGGGGGGGGTTAGGAAATAAATTTTACTAAGTAGAGCAAACAAGCAGAAGAGGCCAGACACAACGCATGGGGGCGTGGACCCGGCCCCCCGGCCCCCTCCCGTACGCTACGGGCCTGATGGGGGGAGACATCACATTTGAATTTTTAAATTATGTTGCTGCAAAAATTAAGGTAAAGTGTCATGGTTTGTCAAGAGCCTCAGAAGTCCAGTCTGCGGCCATTCACACAGCTTTACATTATTCAATTTACAATTAAACTATGCATTCTATAAGCCAAGTGTTTACAAGTTACAACAATTATAAATAACATAAATGAAACAAAATAACAGGAAGACATTTTTTGTTTTAAATATTAAAGATTTATTAGTCCCTCTTTCACAGGTTCACTTCTTTCGTTGTTCAATGAAGACTTTTTTTTTGTTTTGTTTTGTTTCGTAAAGCAATCTTAATTTTTTTTTGATGTTTCGAAAGGAAAAATAAATAAATCATAAACCTAAATGAAAGTTTGACAAGATGTTACATAATGTTACATTCACTTTGTTCAGTTCTGTAACTTGCCCCTTTACATCTTTACCTGCTGAAAGAAGAAAATAAAACAGATGAGGTCATGGCTAATGATCTCTGTTACAAGCTACAGATGGAATGGTCAGTGGCATAACTAGCTTTTGGGGCCCCTCTCTCTTCGGGGCGAACCGCCCCTTCCGCCCTTCGCTACTAACGCCGCTGTCGGTACAGTTGATAGAATAGTAAACATTGATTCAACTTGGAACTAAATTTTAAAGACTTTCAACTCTAAAACTCTTGTTTTTTTTATTGCCCACATATTATTTGATGGCGGCAGAACGGGTGTGTAACCCGAACAGTGTCAGAGGGGGGGTGGGGGGGGGTTCTTAAGTGGGTTTCAATAGTGTGATATAAAATGACTTGGTGATTGCTTGTATGTGATCAGACGGGAACATGTTGGTGGAACTTTTCAAAGGGGTTACAAGATGAGCTAGCCAAAGGTAAGCTAGCCCAATATAATCTGGCCCAAAGATGAGCTTGCCCAAAATAAGTTGGCCAAATTAAGCTGGTCCAAAATAGGTTGGTCATATTAAGCTAGCCCATAATAAGCTGCTCTGGGATAAGCTTGCCTAAGATTACCTGGCCCAAGATAAGCTAGACAAGGTAAGCTAGCCAAGGTAAGATGATTTAGCCCAAAATGATCTGGACTAAGATTAGCTGGGATCAGATTTAATATCACAGCACCAAAGAGCCATTTTAAATATTACTTCTAATGTTATATTTATATTTTGCTCATCCCTTTGTAAAAAAAAACAAACAACTAATTTGCTGTTGCAAGACGTTTGAAAGTTTATGCATGTGGCACACATTCAACCATTGATCATAAGATATTCCCTATAAACATTTTTTTTGTCTTTAAATAGCCAAACTTATATGATACCACATGTAATATGACAGATTTGCTCGATTAAGCAACGAAAAATGGTGTTATCTGTTCAATCCAGCTATCATATTCTAAACGAAAAGTGTTAAAGTATTTTTTTACGATTAAGTCAAAACTGCCTCATTTTTACAATTTTTAATTCTTTTATTTTTACACATAAAGCGACTTACTTTTTGATTGATTTAATAAATAGGTCAGACCAGTATGGGGTATGGAAATAACTCAATTATAACAGAATTAAACTTTTATTTAATAATAATAATTTATTAAAATATTTGTTTGATCCAAGGAATAATTTTTTAATTTTTAGTTCAACATTATAAAATGTCTAAAATATTTTTTTTTGGGCTTTTTGTAAGTATGATCGCTATTTAGTCTTAATTCCTCCTCGCCACCACAACCTCCTCCCCTTCACAACCCCCTCCCCACCACAACCCCCTCCCAACCACAACCTCCTCCCCACCACAAACCCCTCCCCACCACAACCTCCTCCCCACCACAACCCCCTCCCCACAACAACCTCCTCCCCACCACAACCCCCTCCCCACGACAACCCCCTCCCCATCCACAACCCCTTCCCCACCACAACCCCTCCCCACCACAACCCCCTCCCACCACAACCTCCTCCCCACCACAACCCCCTCCCCACCACAACCTCCTCCCCACCACAACCTCCTCCCCACCACAACCTCCTTCCCACCACAACCCCCTCCCCACCACAACCCCCTCCCACCACAACCTCCTCCCCACCACAACCCCCTCCCCACCACAACCTCCTCCCCACCACAACCTCCTTCCCACCACAACCCCCTCCCCACCACAACCTCCTCGCCACCACAACCTCCTTCCCACCACAACCCCCTCCCCACCACAACCCCCTCTCCACCACAATCCCCTCCCCACCACAACCTCCTCTCCACCACAAACCCCTCCCCACCACAACCTCCTCCCCACCACAAACCCCTTCCCACCAAAACCTCCTCCTCACCACAACCCCCTCCTCACCACAACGTCCTCCCCACAACAACTTCCTTCCCACAACAACCTCCTCCCCACAACAACCCCCACCCACCCAAAACTCCCCCCACCACAACCTCCTCCCCACCACAATCCCCTCCCAACTACCTTAGGAAACGATGCACACAGAAATAATTCATGATGTTTATCAATGCAGTTTTACAAAATTTGATACTTGACATCTGGTACAAAATGAAGTCACTAGGTACACCACCCAGATCTCGGTTAGTCCCCAGGGGAAATGTTTCGGTCCACATACATTCCATACGAGTCACCGCGTTTGTAGAAAATGAAATTAAATATTTCTTAAGCACAAAACTCTTCTTGCCAAATTTTCTTTAGGATTTTTATTAAAATGCACTAAAATACAATAATGACTAGAAATTATCATTACTAAAATAAAAGCGTTGGTGAATAAAGTATATACAAATGAATATGGCTGTACATTTATCATGATAACTTTTATGTAAATATGTGTGTGATCAAATGAATTATTATCTACATTACTTTTTAGTTAATTTTGTATAAAAGCTTTTTTTTTTTAAATTGATTACTCTAAAGGCAAATTGATCAGAGGTGCTCAAGCGATGGTACCTGTATCCTATGGAGTTGGGTAAGGGTTATGGGTAAGCAACAACATATAATTTTTAGTTTTAAACAACCAAGAGTTTGAAGAACTTACGTGTAAGCATTTGCCCCCCCCCCCCCATTTTGAAAAAAATGTCATATAAGAGGGGGGCATTTGCTCCCCCCCCTTACATTAAAAAAAATGTCATAAAGTTGTTATTTGCCCCCCCCCCCCTGGAAATTTCCCCCCCCCCTGGAAAAATTTCTAGCGACGCCCATGCGTGTAAGGGGTACGGGCGGAAATACTATCACAGCCTTTGGGGTGCAGTGACAAAAAAAAGTTTGAGAAACACGGATATAGATAGTGTCTGGTACTGATTTCTCTGTAGACATATGGTGCATTTTCGATAAGATTTCTGTATTACTGAAATGCTTCCAAAAAAAAAATTAACCATAATCATTGGAATTAAGACCAAGGCCCATTGTTATTGGACCAAACCCCAGATGACCGATTCGGGTACATTTATCTAACTAGGACCAAAGACGTGAAAATGAACAACCCTAACTAACATGTGCACCCTTACTGACCTCTGCTAGTGATACACAGACTATAAACTGTCTTGAATTTCATGTCAAAATGACCACACTCTGACTTTTGCAAGTGACATATTGTCGTGCACTGATATAAAGTGATCTTAAAACTGACCAAACCCAGACTGACCTTTGCTAGTGACACATTGTCTTGCACTTTATAAAGTTCATCGCCCTGTTCACGGTCATGCAGTTGTTGATGCAGCTGCCCAGGCTTCGCTTCAATGCCGGCCGAAACATTTCCAAAATATCCGACGAGTCTTTGTTGTCTGCTTTGTCCATCTCTGAGTCATCGTCCACCGTGGAGTCCCGAAGCTCTTCTTGGAGGTTTCTGACTGACGGCCAAAGCGACCTGGTCAGCAGGGTCAGCGAGCTGTAGCCGCTGGATGGATGGCGGGCAAGCTTCTGGATGATGTAGTCACTTGAGTGGTCATTGGCTGATGGAAAAGAAACGGGAAATGTTTCAGGAGATGTTACGAAGATATGAGAAGAGATGTTTGCAGGAGATGTTACGAAGATATGAAAAGAGACGTATGCAGGAAATGTTACGAAGATATGAAAAGAGATGTTTGCAGATGATGTACTAGGAGATTTTACAAGAAACAATGAAGGGATGTTATCGGGCATATTACAAAAAAATGTGACAGTAAATATAACAAAAATATTTTGTAGGGACATATAACAAATGATGTAACAACAGATGTCATAAAAAAGTTACAGAAGGTGATACACATAATTCTCTGGGTCAATATAAAGAAGAAAATCAGATAACTGTATCTCCTATCTCCCCCCCCACCCCACATCTAAAAATCCGTTTCTTTTAGAATTCGTTCCGATTTCATTTTTGGCTACATAAACCTTATGAAATGGATTAACTCTTCATAAGATCCTCACCGAATCTTTTTTTCTAATTGATGATATACATTCCACTTTGAGGGAAATATTCTATATTTAAATGGTGATAACAATGACTTGTCATTATACATAAAAAAATAACGCAAGATCATTTCAGGAGAATTTCTTATGTTGACACCGAATTTCATCGAGAGCTAGAGAAAAATAATATTACTAAAAGTATAGCAGTAACCCTGAAATAAAGCGTTTATTTTTTTAATTCCAAGCCATTTCGGATTATGGTGAAAAAAATGTTGCCAAAAAATTATTTTTGGTTCGGATTTCAAATTGATTACATTTTTAACCACTCGGAATCAGAGGTTTGGCTGTATAATCAAATGTCACAGGTACATGGCATTACTCTATCAATAGTTAGCACCGTGACATATAAATATAGAAATAGATGATAAGCGTATGCAATATTTCAGAACTTGTTTTTCTGTTTAGTGTATCACTTGGATATGAGGGATCCTATTACCTGAACTATATATCAACCAGGAGAGAATTGATAAATAAAAGACTTTAGGTCATCGAACAGTTTCAAGCCAAAACAAAATATAAGAGAACTTAAAAGGCATAAATAAAGAAGTGGAAAAAAATCATTGAGAGATACATGAAATGGGAATCCGATATGGGAAATGATGTTTAGGAAGAGAGTGATTGGGGAATCAGGAAATGATGTTTAGGAGCAGAGTAATTGGGGAATCAGGAAATGATGTTTAGGAGCAGAGTGATTGGGGAATCAGGAAATGATGTTTAGGAGCAGAGTGATTGGGGAATCAGGAAATGATGTTTAGGAGCAGAGTGATTGGGGAATCAGGAAATTTGCTTATGGGAAGAGTGATTGGGGAATCAGGAAATTATGTTTAGGAGGAGAGTGATTGGGTAATCAGGAAATGAAGTTTATGAGAAGGGTGATTGGGTAATCAGGAAATGAAGTTTAGGAGTAGAGTGATTGGGGAATCAGGTAATGTGTTTTATGGAAAGAGTGATTGGGGAATCAGGAAATGATGCTTAGGAGAGTGTTTGGGTAATCATGAAATGTGCTTTAATGGAAGAGTGATTAGGGAATCAGGTAATGATGTTTAGGAGGGAATAAGAAAAAGTGGTTTATGGGGAGAGAGATTGGGGAATCAGGAAATGTGATTTATCGGAAGGGTGATTGGAGAATCGGGAAATGTGCTTTACAGGAAAAGTGATTGAGAAATCAGGAAATAAGGTTTATGGGGAGAGTGATTGGGGAAATAGCAACAAGGCTTTACAATGGAATCAAATTAGGGCGGCCTTCAAACAGGAACGTGATGTAGATTTTCTCAGTATGATACAATTCTTCGAAAAGCCGCCTCAAAATTTATTTTTGTAAAAACTTTTTAAATAACCTTAGATTTTGACGCTGAAATGTCCGCATCTTAATAACATAGTGGGTCCAGGACAAGGTCACACTTGTGATGATATGAAACTTTATGTTTAAAGTCTGTGTCAAAATTTCTATTGTATGTCTTTGTTAAAAATTCGCTCGTAAGAATTTCTGTACTTCTGGTCGATAGCAACGTATAAGTGGAGTCGATAAATCGTTATGAAGATCTGAATACATAGATATATTGATTGATTGATGGATTCGGTGATTGACTGGATAACGATAGCAGAATACTATAGGACAAGTAAATCGTAGCACAGAAGAATGGATATGGATATACATAGATACATTTTTAGGCGGAAGTAAAAGTATTTATGTACGCACGGTTACAACACTTATTAATAGGTGTGTATTATAATAGGGTTTATTATAATAGTTGTTTATTTTACTAGTTGTTTATTATAATAGGGTTTTTAAAATAGGGTTTATTATAGTAGAGTTTATCATAAAGGTTTTTTTTAAAAATCGGTTTAGTTTTAGTAGGGTTTATTATATAATACAGTTTATTATATAATTTAATAGGGTTTATCATAATAGGTTGATATATTTAAATAACAAATGGGTGTTCTCTATAAATGTAAATACATAAAAACAATAAACCAGTTAATTAAGGTACAGCTTAGTAAATAGATAGATAGTTGGACATAAATATATAGGAAATCGACATACACGTTAGATTATAACGACAGTAAACTAGTCCAAACAAAAATAGACAAATAATGTGAAATAGTTGTATGCATAAGTATATAAGGAAATGTATGCTAGTTAGGATACATAGATCAAGTGTTAGGAAATAAATATATGTGAAATAGTCATATTCCTAGTATGTAAGTAGAATAAGAAAGTGAAGATAAATAAATAGAAATCTGGACAGATAGAAATTTAAAGGAAATAGACAAACACTTGATATATATATATATATAAGAAGAATCGAACTGATCAAGAGCTAGACAGACAAATTAATAAAAGTATAGACAGACAAGTTAAAAGTATAGACAGACAAGTTAATAAAAGTATAGACATACAAGTTAATAAAAGTATAGACAGACACGTTAATAAAAGTATAGACAGACAAGTTAATAAAAGTATAGACAGACAAGTTAATAAAAGTATAGACAGACACGTTAATAAAAGTATAGACAGACAAGTTAATAAAAGTATAGACAGACACTTTAATAAAAGTATAGATAGACAAGTTAATAAAAGTATAGTCAGACACGTTAATAAAGGAATAGACAAAGGAAGACAAAGATATGATATATATATATATACACACACACACACCCAATACTAAAAAAAATGTCATTTTTAAATAGATCCCTTGGTTTTTTGTTGTTCATTTGAAGATAACAATATTGACATCAGTCCACACTGACCATGTGTATGGACATCAATCAATCAGATGTTTGCAGAATATCGATAAAACTGACCGGTCATTGTATCTGGGGATATCCACTTGGTCACGTGCCGCATCTCGACGGTTTTATCCCCTCCTCCCAATCATCCCCCCCCTCCCGCCCACAACTTCTACCCTTTAACCTCCCCTCTCCTCCCCCGGGGCCATGTCCCAGTTTCTTATTCGTTTTTGTTCCGTTTGTTTCTCGGAAAGTTAATTTTAATGAAAAAAAAAGTAATACAAACACAAAGGGTACAGTCGCAACTATGTTTTTTGGTGCGTTAGGAAAGGTAATTTTTTTTGGGGGGGGGGGGGAATGTTACTTTTAGTACTAAAGCAAAAACCAATGTTTAAGGCTGCTTGGCAATCTTAGGCCCAAAGTATTTGTTTTTTTTTAACTAGAGCCTCTATCACCCTTGCCCACTCAACATTGAAGTCACATATTGTCCCGGACAACTTCTCAGATGGCCCTTCTTTATAATTGACCCCCCCCCCGAGTCAGAGGCGGACTTGAGGACGCGCGCGCATAGGGCCCCCACATATTTAGGGAGGGGCCCACATAGCCCAACTTTAAACCCTTGGACATGTCTCTTGTTCTAAAGGGCCCAATATAGTTCTTCTGCTCCCGGGGCCTCAACTGACATGTCCGCCCCTGGCCAGAGTGTCAACCTCAACAGTGTAAGCAAAGTGGTGTATGCAGTCGTCTAGCTTTTCCTATCGATGTCAACGCCCCTGATGGTAAGTCAATACACGTGGACCAATCTTATCCTTTTAAACTTAGTATTTTTTTAAAGTAAAAAACTCTTATTTTGTAAATAATAATATTGAAATTATACATCGCGGACAAGACACAAATTATTTGAGATTAACAGTTGATGAAAGATACATGACACACGTTTCAAGAGCTAAATCTGTTTTTTATACAAAGTTTAGCTAATAGTGAAGGATTCTTAGAAGTACCATAGTATGGCACCGAATGTCTTATTACACCAAACGTATCTCCGAAATTCCTAATGACCTCCCTCCCCCCAAATAATTCTCAGAAATTCCTCATGACACCAAATGTCTTATGACACCAAGAGTCTTATGACACCAAACATTAATAGAACAACTATTAAAAAGGTTAAAATTAAATTTTAAAACATTTTAAAGTTGAAGTAATGGAAATCTGAGAAAAATTATGACTAAAACAAAAGTACTTTTATTATACAAGAAATCAATAACAGAGCTCTGCTTTGGTTTTAACCGTTTGTGCTGCGAAGGATCATCAGTTCTGATTGTTTTTGAAGGAGGCAAACTTTGAAAACTAAAAAAAAATATGAATCATAAAGTTTCACGAAATAAATATGATGTCAGCATTCATTGTCTGCCACAAGACTCAGAACGTCGCTGATCGGTAAAGGAGTTGGCGGCCATGATTGGAGTCTGCATCTATCGGTACGGCGCCGGCGGAGGAGCATAGGTAGCTGGGGGAGGGGGTGGTGGCACTGGGTATCGAGTTCCTTGACCACAATAATCGGGTTCACAACCTTAACGCAACCTCCACCCCCCCCCACTCATACATCTATCGCATCCCTCAGAAGAAAGAGGAAGAGAATAAATGAAAACAAAAGAAAAACTATAAAAAGAAACAACCACAACGAACGAATACTGTAAGCAATGACCCTCCCCCGTCAGTATGTTGACCTTAAATCCACTGACCATATTGAAAACTACACAAAAAACTGAATATTAAAAAAAAAAAAAACTAAACGAATTAACCAAAACAATAGCAACCGTCCAACGTAGTATAATATGCATGTGTACATTGCAAAAACAACCGTCCAACGTATTAATATATGTACACTCCAACAACAACCGTCCGACGTAGTAATATACATGTGCACACCAAAAACAACCATCCAACGTAGTAATATACATGTGCACACCAAAAACAATAGTCCAACGTAGTAATATACATGTGCACTCCAAAAACAACCGTCCAACGTAGTAATATACATGTGCACACCAAAAACAACAGTCCAACTTAGCCAGATACATGTACACTGAAAAACGCAAAAAACCAATGAATAATTAAATAAATCTTTTAAAATCAATGTCTTACTAGCAGAGGCGTCACTAGGGGGTGCGGGCCACACCGGGTGACACCATTTTAGGGTTCAAAATTTCATAGCAGAAACAAAAAAATCGGTACAGTCGGTTTTATGACCGATCATAGTTAAAAACATAAGCAGAAGCACAGGGTGCTAGCATGCAGAGCAGTATTACAGGGTACCACCAAGCCGAGCAGTAGCACAGGATGCCACCATACAGAGCAGTAGCACAGGGTGCTACCATACAGAGCGTCTGGAGCTAAGTTAAATGAATACAATTCAAAGCTGCTCGGATCAATCTGGAGTTTTTTGTAACCGCGCAAAAAAAAAAAATGACGCATGTAGTCACGTGGTTTCATGAAATTGGAGACGAAGTTTAATGAAAGTAATATACATCATTCTAAAATACAGTCAGTAATATTATCGTTTTTATGGCTAAAGTATTTTGAAGTAAATTACACAAGGTCTAGTGCAGGAACATTCGAAATATGTAACATTGCTCACGGTGGAAATCTTGAGGTGGGGAGGGGGGGGTGTGACACCCTGAATTTTCCACATCGGGTGACACCAACCATAGTGATGCCACTGATTACTAGTACAAAGTAAAATCTACAGGCAAACACGTGATAACAAATAAACTCATACCTAATACTAATACAAAAAGGACACATTTAAACAGGTCCAACAAATTACAATAATATATATATATATATATATATATATATATATATATATATATATATATATATATATATATATAAATAACGCAAACAAAAAAATACGCTTTGATCAGGGCTCGATTTACCGCCGGGGATGCCGGGTATATCCCCGGCACTGAGACCTGTCATCCCCGGCTCTGCTTTAGCTAATATATCCCAGCCGGGGATGAAAATCATAGACATTTATCCCCGGGTCTGCAGAATTTTTTTTCATCCTCGACACTGATTTTTTCTTAAATCGAGCACTGGCTTTGATCACAATGTATTACATTTTGAGGTGATAGGAATATTTATAGACATTTGAATAACAAAAGAAAGAAAGAAAGCGTGGGCGTCAAACTCGAATACCATTTGCCTTTCTGCAAGTTATGAATCAATTTAATTTGAGTATACTTTCTTTCTATTTTTTCAATGAACAATATTCTTGAATATGCTAAAGTTTTATATTTTTTCATGTCATAAATTACAAATACCGAATTGGCTCTCATTTTAGTTATGAAATTTCTTTAAAATTTCGTACATTTTAATTAATGAGTATTTTTTTAAAAAGCTTATCTTTTTTTACTTTATACTTTTTAGTGTTGAAAAATGCATACCCCCCCCCCCCCCTATTTTCTATTTACGTAATAGTCAACTAACAATACCTATATGTTACATGTATGTAAGGTTTAGAAACTATCCGCAACAGCTGACGACACTCCAGTCAGGGTATGTATCATTATTCATGTTACCACCGCTATGTTTACAGTTTAGGGTATTTATCATTATTCATGTTACCACCGCTATGTTTACAGTTTAAGTTCACTTTACATACACATTTGAAATCCTAACAGCATCATTTTTTTTTACACGTCGAGAATGCGCACTTCATTTCAATATACTTCACTGCGTAGTTTTTACTTGAATCATTTCTGTGACACAATATTGGACCAGCACTGTACATGACGTCAACTAATCTATTTCTGTATTTCCCATATGGTACCCCCCCCCCCCAATATAAACATTTACAAAAAGTTAACATCTTTGTTGTCTGCAATATTTTAACCAATTAACTCGAGAGTATGAAAATAGTGCGATGCCATTGGAGAATACAAAAGTGTTCAAAATTTAAACTTCGAGAAAGTAGTGATAATTGATTTCCAATTTCCCAAATTTCATGACGGACACAACACTGACAGACAAAGCGAGTTAATTAAATTAAATCGTAAAATAATTATAATTAAAAAAAAACACAAGATAAACAATGTCTAAGCAGTACCATCCATTAAAACACACAACATACTAAATCAAACATTGTCCTACAATTACGAATTACACGGCCGAACACTCACAAATCGATAAACAGTTGCAAAAACTCTTTAAAAAGCTTATTTGAATCGAGATCCAACCAACACACGCGCACACTGAGACAAACCCACACCAACGCGCTTAACTATTAGCAATACGCCTCCTGCTCCAGCAGTCATCATATACACTCGGCGTTAAAATTTACAAAAAAATGATAAATAAATGAATAAAACGAAACAAAAAAAATAAATTGCGAAATCAAAAAATCCAGCCAAACCTCAAAATAGAAAAAGAGATATTACATCACAGAGAAGTAAAAAATATTTCAGTAATTATTTTTTTTTCAATTATTTTAAACAAAACTGCCAATAGACCAGTGGTTTTCCGAGAAGTGGAAGATGGTGGTAAAAATAGATGAAGTAAAGTGGCTATTTTGATTTGATTGAATGTGTCTTATTTCTTTGTCTGGTTGATGTACTCGTTTATTATCCATTCACTGGAATTGTTTATGTATTTACAGTAGTTCTCAAATGGCGCTTAGCTGATGCAAGAACATTCCATTGTACATCGCTTTTATTTTTTTTTTTTCAAATCAGTGTTATGACTTTTAAAAATAATAATTATTAATTAATGTTTTCTTCTTGCAAAGTGATCTGCATTTAACATTAAATTTAACCAAGCAGTACACATTAGATTTGTTTCACATGTTTTGGCGTTTCGAATTTCTAGCTGGAACATCGGCGTATATATAACATGACAAAACTTTCTCGGCGCTTCGAACAATGGCGTAGCTCACAACTCCCCCCCCCCTCAATTCCTTGCCAAATATTAGCGAAAGGTTATACTTGAACACTAATTTCCCTTCTTGGAGACGCCCCCCCCCCCTAAGGTGTCTGATAGCCCTACCCACCCCCTTCATTCAAAAACACATAACTGATTGAGAGATAAGGTGGGTGGGGTGGGGGGGGGGGGCGTCACATTTTTCCAGGTCTCTAACAGACCTAAATCTCAGCCTCGAAAACAGAAAAAAAAACGTTTTAACACAGCCCCCCCCCCCCAAACTACCGTGACATCAGGAGTCTTACCCAGATTACTTTCGTTACTTGATGTAACACAATGTACTTCACCTTTACACTCAGTTGATTCGAAGAACTAAAACCCATACATTAAAACCGGCCTTTGGTTGTATTAGGGCGGCCGGGGTGGGGGGGGGGGAGGGGAGGGGTTGGAAGTTGCTCCTTGGCCTATAGCATTAGATTTGATAGGAATATCTGTCAGAGACATATTATTTGGCTACCCATATCAACGGCAATGTTTCCATACGCCACATAAAATCCATTTGTATGAAAGCGAATATAATAACATAACGAAACAAATGCACCCCCTCCTACCCTTCCACCACCACCGCCAACCAGTTCCCTAAGACCACCCCACCCCATCTCTCTTCTAAAATAAAAAACAAAAAATCATGAAAGAACACCTCAATAAAATGTCAAAGCAGTTGCTCGAGTTGTCCAGGAGTAGTGTTTCAGCAAATGAATCTTCTACTTCAATACATCAAACTGTGTGAGGACAACAGGAATCGCAACAAGTTTTTCCCCTTGATTTCCGTGTGGATAGCGCCCCCTTGCACTTATGTTGGCCACTTCAAGACTGGAATCAAAGCTGTTCACACCAGAACAGCTAAACGAATTTTTCAGAAAAAAAAAATCAAGTTTGTTCTTTTTTTTTTGTTTTTGTACGCGATTGCACGCGATGAATGTTATGTTTTCATAATGTCAAGTTATAGGCTAAATGTCAAGTTATAGGCTAAATGTCAAGTTATAGGCTAAATGTCAAGTTATAGGCTAAATGTCAAGTTATAGGCTAAATGTCAAGTTATAGGCTAAATGTCAAGTTATAGGCTAAATGTCAAGTAATAGGCTAAATGATAAGTTATAGGCTAAATGTTAAGTTATAGGCTAAATGATAAGTTATAGGCTAAATGTTTCAGTTATAGGCTAAATGTCAAGTTATAGGTTAAATGTTAAGTTATAGACTAAATTTCAAGTTAAAGGCTAAATATTTAAGTTTTAAAAGTCGATTTCGAGAGTTTTGAAATCTAATGTTTAACTTTGTACAGAACTTACGGGCTCTAGTTAAAACCTTATGTTAGTTACTGGAATGAACAGCATGAATAGTAATACTAAAAAATTATCTATATCGAGGAGTGTAAAGAAGCTAATAGAGCGAAACGGGAAATTTTTTTTAAATCCAACTCATTCTGTACGCACAGTTAAGCGAATTAATTAGACCAATGTGAGTGACCTAGCATGACATATCGTTACTTACTGGGTGTCTTGTGAGAATAAAATCTCAGTGAATGAGTGTATCGGTGTATGGGATGTCTTCATTCTCTTCTCTGCTTTTAGTTTATATCCTCCCACACCAGGGCCGTATTTAAGCATGAGCAAACTAGGTCATCTGTCCAGGGGGGGGGCATTACATCCAAGGCCCCCCCCCCATACCTCAGTCGGGACATTTACTTTGCAGTAACCTATTCAGATTTAATATTTAATCCGATGGTTTTTTTTTTAAAGGTATATATTGCCGGATCTGTCTTGATGTTCTTAAAAAGTCTACATTGCAAACAGCCTGGTGTATCAATGGTTGGGAACTCTCAGGACTCGTCACGGACCTCGGGCTAAATGACTCAACAGTGAAGGCTGGGCTTTCATGGGTAAAGAGGAAAGGGGGGGGGGCAGTTTTCATATATTATACCTGTCAATTGTTTTTAAAGCGACACACCTTTGACATCATTTTTTGCCCTGCATTCCCCCCCCCCACCCCCTTGCAGTAGGTTACCACAAACTGATTTTTAAAAAAAAAACAACAAAAAACATGAATATTGCAAGAACTCCAGAATCTAAGAAGGTGGACATCAAATTTATCACTGTAGGCATGTAGCTTTCAATTGGGACCCTTTAAACGAGCCTAAAATATCTTGGTGGAGACATTGAAAATCCCATCAAATCAAATATTAAAACAAGCAAATCTCATAGTTTCTATCATGCACACAGCCAGATATTTAACGTAAAGGTAAAAATGAAGTGTGATAAATACTTTGCAACATATTCTGCCATGGAGGGGGGGGGGGGAGGAGGAGGAGCACCAAAAATAATTAGTCCTCAGGCGTCTTACGGGTTAAATCCGGCACCAGAGGCGGATTTAAAGACCGGCAATCCGGGCACGTGCTCAGGGCCCCCGTATCTTTAGAGGGGGGGGGCTCATATAGCACAATTTTGACCGTTTAATTTGTTTTTCTTTTTTTTCTTAAGGGTCCAAATGTTTCCCCACGGTGCCCGGGCATCAAGTAATATAAGTCCGCCCCTGTCAGGCTCTGACCGTCCCCCCCCCAACAGTTGAACGAGGTTCGCTCCTGTAACAGAGAACTGGTCACAAGGGAGAGGTGGGTATTAATTTCTGCCACATTCAACTGTTCCTGTTTTTAGCCAAAAAAGGATTTACTTCTTGTTGAGGTTAGTTTTGTTAGGATTGCCCACACCCCCCCCCCTACACCCCCGAATAGAAAACGTGACGTGGTTGCGTAATGATTTCATTGGATAAAACTTTGACACGTAAACATGTCAATCCAATAAAATTTGAATATTTTTTTTTATGAAAAAAAAAATAGAATTAAAGAAATCTTTCGTTGTTTTACTAATAGGGGTGGGAAGGATGCATTGCATTTTTCTCTATAAAACGTGAGTTCCTGTAAGTTCTGGGATGAATGAATCCAGAGGAGGATTTAGGTCTGTTCTGGCGCATGGCGCACAGCAATTTTTCTGGCTCTTTGACAAAAGAGACTAACCAGAAGGATGATGCATTAGCGTGTATCAACTGATTGTGGGATTGTGATACAACAACAAACATACCCAACAACAACCAAACAAACAACAAACATAACAACAAATATACCAGCCATTGAAGAAAAATGATGTGGACTTATTGCTTACGTCACCGTGCTGTTTTAACGTGTGTGTGTAGCCTACTTGTATTTGTGTGTGTGTGTGTGTGTGTGTGTGTGTGTGTATTGTTTGTGTGTACAATGTACAAGTTCTGTTGTTTGCGGTTATTTGCTCATCAAAATAGAAATTTTATTGATATGTACTTTAACCTAACATAACTCGGTTCTACACAATTTAATTTTTGGAATTAAAAAATAATTTCATTTTTTTTAAACGTCAGCAAGATTTTGCAATTTTTTTTTTACCGTTAAAGTCCCTGAGTGAAAAGAGCTAATTTTTTTTTCTACCCTTCAAATGTTTTAATTTTATTTTTGTAGCATAAATGGCTTTTTTCTGCCAGGTTTATACTTTGTTAAATTTATACTTTGTTAAATTTATAATTTGTTAAATTTATACTTGTTAAATTTATACTTTTTTAAATTTATAATTTGTTAAGCAAACAAATTGGGAATAGTAAAGGTAAAAAAAAATCACGAAATTTAACTACACGGGCTGGCAAACTCTTTGAGCCCATGGGCCGCAATTCCTTAAATTTGCCAGATAGATCTCACCAAGGGAAAAATGAATAAAATGTCTATCCTTAAATACATAATCGTCTTACCTATGAGTGTGTCTCCCTCAGGTAGTTTTCATATCGTGCGGTATATGCGTTGTACGTGGGTAGTTTTCATTTTGTGTGGTGTATGCCTTGTATTTAAGGATGTTCATGGCAATAAAAGCCAAATGTTATTTTCTATTACAGTATTTCATACATTTCTTTGTTACTTCTCTTCATATCGCATTCTGTTCATGGCAATAAAGGCCACATGTTCTTTTCTATTGCAGAATTGCGTATATTACTTTGTTATCCCTTCGGTCGGATATATATATATATATATATATACATATATATATATATATATATATATATATATATATATAAACTTTTCAACTAACTTCAACACAATGTGGCTAGTGCCGCCCCTCAGAGGCCTGCCCAAGAAAACAGCGGCCGACACTTATCTGTCGGCTCGCAGGCTGCATGATACCCACCGGGCACAGGCTAGAGACACCCCCTCCCTCTTTGTGTAGCTGTACCGGACGATACTGTGCTCAATGAAACAAGAAAAGAGAAACTCACGTTTGAATCCAGATTACGTTTAGGAAACATTTACATGTGGTAACTAGGTTTGTTCAATCTTCAACAATTTTCTTTTTGTTTTTTTTTTTGGCTTCCTGCTCAAACGTTTGTATTCAATGGATCCCCGAATTAAATGCCACGGCTGTTGTTTCAGAAATATGACGTAATCATATTGCGCCGTCAACTGCGATAATACATATAAGATTACCGATGTAGATCTGACGTCACGTTCGCTATAAATAGCTTTCTATTTTTAGACCTAATTAACGAACGATAATTAAAAGGATTCTGTATTTGATTTGATCAATCGAACAAGTAGTAAGCGTTACTAAAAATAATACTGATCAATGACGTCATAGACACGTGTGTTGTTGGCTGGACACTACGGGGGGGGGGGGGGGGAGAACAATAACGATCTTGATGTTCGATATTCTTTCAAGAAAAGATAATCATTTAACTTTTTAAGCCGGAATCTTTTCTTGTTTCTCCAGAGTTGCCTTTCTTTGTCTCCGCCCCAATGGAATACGATTAAGGTGTTAATAAGGAAACTTAATTTCCTATTGGTTTCTGTGGGTAAAGTTGTTTGGCGAGTTGCATATTTTCGGTTAAGTGTTTTAGAATGGGCTTGCCGTGATGTATTCGTCTATTCACACATCTATCTATCTATCTATCTATCTATCTATCTATCTATCTATCTATCTATCTATCTATCTATCTATCTATCTATCTATCTATCTATCTATCTATCTATCTATCTATCTATCTATCTATCTATCTATCTATCTATCTATCTATCTATCTATCTATCTATCTATCTATCTATCTATCTATCTATCTGTCTAACTCTCTTGAAAGCTAACTAACAAGCTAGTTATTATTTATCTATTGATTTCACCAGGTATCTATGTTGATATTATAATACATATACAGATTTTGTTGAATCAATATACAGACATGTGTTTTGTTTTAACCATGCATGAACATTGAAAAGTGACATAGGTTAAATAATTCTATCGTTAAGAAAAAAAAACTGTATTTCAGCAGAAAAAAGGGCCTTAATCAGGGTTGGTCAAGTATGATGATATCGATGCATCTGAGTTTCGTCTTTAGTTTTTTTTTTTTATTTCAATTAGTAAGAATACTTTAAACCATACATTGGTTGACTCACCGTAATTTTAAAATGTAATAACGGTGGGGGCAGGTGGGGGGAGGGGGAGACTGTTAAGGAGCTGCACTTAACGTAGAGACGCTACAGGAGGGCCCAGTTGGGAGGTCCATCCTTGGCCTAAATACACGTAGCCTGCCAAGCCAGTTTATTGAAGATGCCACATTGCTAAAGCCTGTCTATTTTTGACATGGTTGAAGTGATCACATAGTCGAAGCAGGGGCATCTCAATGGGAGGGTGGGATATCAAAATACGTTTAAGGGAGGGGACAGGTGGTGTAAAACGCTTGACTGTCGAGTGGAGAGCCCTGGGTTCGATCTTCATTGAGAACCTTGTGATTTTCTCAGGATGTTCTCTGGACCTGGTGTAAGTCTCATGTCCACCCAGCGTTAAATGTGTACCCGACTTTAAGTTTGGGAGTACAGGCGGCTGGGCGTTGTGTTAATCACACAATCCCTTTCTATATGCCGAATTTACTGAAACAGATGAATTCTACACTTCTACACACGATGAGTTTTTTTATAGGGCTTAAGGGAACTTTACATTTACACTTCCGGGGCCCCATACATTTACGGACCAGTCATAAACATTGACTTGAAGGGTGTGTGTAATCAGAAGTGCCCCTCCCCCCCTCCCCCGCCAACTGATTAGGGGCAGACTTCGCTCAAGGTACTACATTCGTAAAAAAAAAAATATAACTGGACAATATTCGATAACATTGCGTAGGCTACTTGTGAGAATACAGAGACGGGAAGGGGGAGGGGTGTTGCTCTAAGGTGGACAAAAAAAACAGTTAATTAGTGATTGGTCAACCAGATTGTCCAGTGGAACATCTTTTTTCCCCCTCTCCCTTAGCATATATGTGGAACAGGAAATGAAATGGATTTCTCACGAGGTTAAAGGGTCAGAGGTCACTGGGCAATAGATGGGTCAACGATTGTTATTTTATTTTTGGCTTTCTTGCGACGTTAGGGTCAGATGATCCAGTTAAGAATTTAAACTTTGATAATAATGCACGATTGTACAATAATCGAAAAGTTTAGACCCACCCGACTTTACAATGTTTCACCTCCCAGTACATAATTTTTCACTGCAATATATTTTTTTTGTTTCATTTCTTTTTTTTAAATTAAAATTTTAGAAAATAATTTTTTAATAGCCTCCGAACAACAACTGAATATAAAATTATACAGAATGCACACCGTAAATTTAAATTGATATTTCCTCCATATTTATTGTTATTATTCTATTGTGTATTAATATTTAGGTGCTACAATGATAAAGGAATACATAACACAAACAGAGGCGTTTTTCAAAGTCATAGCCTAATATATATATATATATATATATATGTCCTGTGTTTCATTAATACTTAAACCCAGAGGTGGATTTAAAGGCGGGCGCTCCGGGCCCAGAGTTCCATAGGGCCAGGCCAGATCCAAATTTAACCTGTCTTTGTCTTTATAAAGGGGCCCATTAATTTCTTTTTCGCCCGGGGTCCCCAGATGACCTTAATCAGCTTCTTCTTAAAGCACTCTTCAAACATGTTGATTTTCACGAGGAATCAGAATGATATTATACGAACTGAATAATAAAGGGCGCTCGTAATTACTGGAATAAGAGATCACAGCGAACAATAGACATGTTTATAGGCATATCTCTACATACGATAGACATGTTTATAGGCATATCTCTACATACGATAGACATGTTTATAGGCATATCTCTACATACAATAGACGTTTATAGGCATATCTCTACATACAATAGACATATTTATAGGCATATCTCTACATACAATAGACAAGTTTATAGGCATATCTCTACATACGATAGACATGTTTATAGGCATATCTCTACATACAATAGACATGTTTATAGGCATATCTCCAGTGGCGCAACCAGCAAAAAATGCTGGGGGGGGGGGGGCTCACATTATGAAAAAAGACAGTTTGACAGTCTTTTTTTGTAACTTTATAACATTAATTATGTATTGATGATTTGGCCTGGGGGGGGGGGGCTCAAGCCCCCCTGCCCCCTGGTTGCGAAACTGCATATCTCTGCATTATTGCACGTAGCCCCATTGTTTACATTGTATTATAATAGCCCATTTTAGCGATGTTTCGTTTAACACCGTCGTTCATACAAACGTTAAGCGGGGTTTGACTGTTAAGACCATACACAGTCAAACTACTTCAACCTTTATAATAATTTAATTCATTGACACGAACGTTTTAAAATAGTGTATTGTCATCGAAAATACGCACAAATTTCTGAAAAATTTCAAATCGATTGGGCTTAGAGATGTCTGTGACAATTAATTACAAATACAAAAAAAAAAATATAATAATAATAAAACTGACGGGCTACTTCTGAAAATAGACAGACAATGCAAAGTGTAATAAAAGTCTATACAAAAAAGTACAAAAAAAAGTTTAATTTTGCTGAAAAATAAATGTAAGTGTTCATACGCTTTTATTTATGTGTTTACTTTTTTATTCATTTCATTCGCTCCATAACAAGTTATTTTTTCGTTTAGAAAACTGCAGGGAATCTGCGATTGGCAGGTTTCTCCAAACCCTCTCCTTGTTGCATGTAGTGACGCTACTTTTTAGTCTGTCGATTCATTTATGTAGGCAACCCAATCTATCTAGGCAACCCAATCTATCTAGGCAACCCAATCTATCTAGGCAACCCAATCTATCTAGGCAACCCAATCTATCTAGGCAACCCAATCTATCTGAGCAACCCAATCTATCTAGGCAACCCAATCTATCTAGGCAACCCAACCTATCTAGGCAACCCAATCTATCTAAACAACCCAATCTATCTAGGCAACCGAATCTATCTAGGCAACCCAATCTATCTAGGCAACCCAATCTATCTAGGCAACCAAATCTATCTAGGCAACCCAATATATCTAGGCAACCCAATCAATGTAGGCAACCCAATCTATCTAGGCAACCCAATCTATCTAGGGTGCCTTCTCCTATAGCCAGAAGTGGTTGCTGAAAGCCTTCAAGAATGTTGACCCTTTTTTTTTTGGCCAGAGGTGATGGCCTTATGCTCCATGTTTAAAATTTAGATAAGCTTTTCTAGGAGCAGGATGGGAGTTACCTGTGACTTGTACATCCTTACCATCAAGATAGCGCCTATGACATAGAATTGAGTGCCGAGTAAAATGAAGAAATGGTCAATGGAAGTAAGGTAGAAATAGTCGTGAATGAAGAAAGACTGGAAGCGGCGAATAGCTTTCACGGGGCTTCACGTCCTGCATGGATGGTTTCAATGAGTTAAGAGATTCGCTCAAACAACTATGACCACATTTAATAACGTCTGGAAACGCAAGTCTTTTAGGTTCGGCAGCAAGTATAATATATTTTTAGTGCATTTCAACAGCAGCTTAGTTTATAAACAAAAATGATCTTTTTTAATTTTTTTTTCATCATTTTAAAATAGGCAGTGGCTTCGAATACGACCGGGTGTGTTTCGTATTTTTTTTTTCCGAGACACGACCAGCAAACTTTGATGACGTCAGTAAACAGAATGAATGAGAACTCGTATTTACTGCAGACTTTGATGACGTCATTTGCTGTTAATAATCGGAGATATTTTTATATTTGGCTTTAATAGTTTTCGAGTCTGTCCAAGCCTAATAAATAAAGTAATTTGCTGTTAATAATCGGAGATATTTTTATAATATTTTTTTTAAATAAATACGGCTTTGAATTATATATTTTAGTTGTCAGGATATATGTCTAAGACTAAGAGTTTTCGGGTCTGCCCAAGCCTAATAAAGTCGGACGAAAAAAACAAAAAAAATATACGCTAAATTAGTATCTATCGTACCCCCCCCCCTCCCAGAAAGCTAACACTCGTTAATTCGTCTCCGTCAGTATTTGGTTCGATTCTCGGATATAAATGCTTCCCCATCCCCTCTATTTTCGTTTCTTAATCTTATTATTATTTAGTAAATTTGAAATATGTAGGCTTCTCTGAATTTTTTTAAGTGTGACGCAAAAATGATGGTAAGGAAAAGTTATGTAATATTTAGCCTTAGGACTAGCTATACCCTGCAACGCCTTTGCAGGAAGATAAACTATTGTAAAGCCATTGCCGAACCTAGGATTTGGGGGGGGGGGCCTTGCATTTTGACATTCGATACCATGACATGAGATTATGTTCTTAATATTTAATGTAAAGAATAATTTTGGGGGCTCCCTCAAGCTGGAGACCGGCGGGACTTTCGATTTTGGACCCCCCGCCATCCCTTAAAATTGTTACGCCTCTGTGTTCAGCTATGAAATAGTTTAAAAAATCCCTAATTAGTTGTTGTTTCTTTTTTTTTTACAACATCCTAAAGTATAAATTATTTCAATTTTAAAAAAATGTCAAAGATATCTAGTTAGTTAATTTTCATTAAAACAAATTAAAGGATACATTCTGAAAAAAAAACACAATAAAAAAAAGATATGTCTCAGGTAGGAATCGAACCTGGATATAGTCATCATAAAAATGAGTCACAGACCAAACGGTTTCGCCACTGTGCCAGGAAGACACACAAGCGAAAGTGCAATTTTAATGTATAAGTAGACAAAAAGCGAAAAGAAAATAACTTTAAATCATAAGAGTTCTATCTGTTTACTGATGTCATCAAAGTTTGCTGGTCGTGTCTCGGAAAAAAAAAATACGAAACACACCCGGTCGTATTCGAAGCCACTGCGTTTAAAATAATGGATATGTTGACTTACACCAAATAAACTAAATCTTGCGCATGCGCTATAATCCGATACTATTATCTGAGTCATGTTAAAAGAGTTACCGCTTAAAGGAATTCTTTTCGTTAATGTGTTTTTTAAAACTTTCTTTTATCTCCTACAAACTTTATCAACATTTATGGACCATTTCATTTGATTTTAAAATACCAAATGACAACCTGGCATACCGAGAAAAACACGCAGACGGCGTGATTGATTTTTTTTTTCTACGTTAAAAAATGTCTTAGCTTGCCAGGAAAACGATCGAGAATAGAGAGCAAAGAATAAATAAAAAATGGCCACAGATCTCGTTGATGTTTACAAGTGAATCATACTGAAGTTTTTTTTTTTACATTTAAAACAATTGACGAAGGAGTTAGACATCAGGTGCCAAAAGGTTTACTGCTCACACTGTCATCCAAATCGCTGCGCCTCTAAATATTAATCCCCAGATATTTATGTTGGTTTGTCTTCGAATCCTTTCCGTGTAATTTGTACGTTTCTATGTGTACTTGATAAATCTGCTGTGGAAATATTATATATATATATATATATATATATATATATATATATATATATATATATATATATATATATATATATATATTTATTTAAAAGATAGCTGACAAGATTGACTGTTGGAAAAAAAAACCCAAAACAAACACAGATTGATTTGGGAAACAAATCGAGCAGACGATCAAGTCATTATATATAAGGGGAGACGATTGTGTGTGTGTCTGTTAAGGGGGTGGGTGTGTCTCTGAGTACAGTTCTGGTCAAGTAAGCTACGTGGAACTATCTGCATGCGTGCTGCAGGCTCAGAGTTCAAAGCCAAGAGATATCATTTATTAATGACATTAATCCACTGGCGTAGATTCGGCTAAAGGAGTATTTGAAAAAAGCTGATGAAATGGGTCCCATGCAGAATTTTTCCTACTTACAAAATTCATTCATTAAAAGACGATGTTGTGTTAGGCTGTCAATAAGTCATAGCCCAATTGTGGGTCATAATGCTGACAAGTAATGGTCCTATTGTGGGTCATAACGCTAGTTAAAGAATCAAAATAAATTAAAAAAATAAACAAAGAACTTTGAAATATTTTTCCTTGTTCTATTGTTCTATCGTCTCAACATTCTTACATTCTTATATAAAAAAGCAAATAAAATTCAAACGTAAATTATTTTCTGCCCCAAGTAAAAATCTTTTATATATACACACAGGGTCGTCTTATGGTCGTGGGGGGGCATGGTCACTTTTGAATCGAAAAGGTAAACGGGGCTCCTCGCTGGAGATTCATTTATTCTCGGCTCTACAATACACTAAAACAAAATCTCAATATGTAGTCGTTAAAAACATATGGCTATATTAATCTGACGGCTGGATTTGGTCCGTCTCTAAGAGAACCAATTTAAACACGCAAATGAAATAAAAGGGAATGTTTCAAATATTTCAACTACGAGATGTGATCAATTCATTGATATATTAGGCTTTAACTTTTGAAGCAAATAGTGATAAATGTTAAATATAATGAAATTAGCGTCGGTTCAACCCATGAATTAAGACGTGTAGATCAGTTGACACTTGTTATTCGAAATGTCATCAGAATAGGAAACGTATTTGAGCGATTTCTTCAATGTATGCTATTGAGCACCATGATGAAAATATAGATTCAATATTGTCAGTACGCTTGAACTTAATGGATAAAGACATCACAAGTAGCAGGCCACACGGAAAACTCACTTTGAGTAATATAGGTGACATTTAGTCTGGTGTGTTCACAGTTGTTCAGAATGAGTACGCATGCGGTGAGTGTTTTTAGAGCATTTTCGAAAAAAATGCTCTATTGTCCCCGTTTTGTCTGTCTGTCTGTCCGTCATCACCCTAGATCTCAACAACCATAAGTCCTAGACCCATGATGAATATATCATTTTGTAGGTCTTGGCCTGCCATGTGTGCATCAAAAGCGCGATCTGACCTCTGAGGGCCGTAAAAGGGGGCTTATAAAGTACCGTTTTTTTTTTACTAAATAAGCTATATTAACAAGGGAGTGCCCTAGATCTCAGCAACCATAAGTCCTAGACCCATGATGTATATATCATTTTGTAGGTCTTGGCCTGCCATGTGTACGTCAAAAGTTCATTTCGCGATAGGACCTCTGAGGGCCGGGATTCAGGGCTCCTAAGGGGCTTATATATTATATATAGTTTATAAGCTAAACAAAAGGGCGTAATCATTATTTATTTTTGTAACAGTTATTAAACATGACTTACTTCCCTCTCTATTTATACATGAAAATGCTCTCAAACGTCCTGTTTTTACTGGCTTAATTTTTGCTTGTTTTAATTTTGTTACACTTCGCCAAAAATAAAAGATGATCAACTCTAGTAGTACGTTCCCCTAACCCTGTGTGGTTAGATGCTATAAACCATTCTTTCACCACCATCCCCCCCCCAACCCACCATAACCATTGTGCAATGGCCCATAGAGGCAACATGGCTGACATGGAGGGATCTTTCAACCTGACCTGAACAATTCGCTTGATTCTCACTGGAGACCGATCCCGTGGTATTCAGGTTGACAGTTGAAAGCTCTACACACCTCGGCCATCCTGTACGCGTAACCTAATTTATTAGAAACAATATCGTCTGCTCCAAGTGACGCTACAAGAGCTTTGTATGTAAAGTACTGATCAGTTCGTCAAGCATATAAAAGCGATTTGGGTTCTGCGTTAAATCGAAAGTAAAGAATTAATGCAACAGTATTGCAGTTTAAAACACAATCATGAAAAAATCGGATCTGTCCGAAACCAAAAAAAAACCTAGCCTACCGATCAAGCCTATGGGGATATAAAACTATGCAAAGGTTTTGCAGGATACAACTAGTTATGCAATGTTATAGATTAAGATGACGTTTTCTACACACACACATACATTTAATAAAGATACATTAACCCTAACCCAACTGAATCAGTTCAACTTTATTGCTCAGTAGCTAAAGGATACATTAACCATAACCTAACAAACTCAGTTAATCTTTATAATTCAGTAACTTCAAAAAAAAAAGTGAGAAATTTTCATTTCGATACAAGCAGCATAAAAACAAAAAATAATAGAATTTACGTTCTCACGAAAGAAATCGGCAACAAAATTCTGCCCATACACCCTACAGTTACAAATAAGTTATAATAGTTGGTTTTACATATTTAGAATGTTTGATCGATAGCAATACAAATGTAATAATCTAATTCCTCTAATATTTTTTTTTCAAAGGAATACTAAATAAATCTATGTATTTATAAAAAATCAATCTTGATCTACACAGACATTTTTTTTTATAGGCGGACAGAAATATAGACAAATGGATAAATTAATAGACAGATATATAGATGTATAAATAGAGAGACGCACAAACTGAAAGGCTGATAGACTGACAAATGGATACATTAATAGACATATATATATATATATATATATATATATATATATATATATATATATATATATATATATATATATATATATATAGATGTGTAAATAGAGAGACGCACAAACTGAAAGGCTGATAGACTGACAGGCAATGGGAGAACATATTTATATACATTTAAACTCTTATGCATCTCAAATGGAATAAGAAAAGATAAAAAAAAGTAGATAGAAGAAAGATAATCAAACAAATAAATAGATATGCATAAAGAGAGAGCAAGATAGATTGATAGATAAAGACAATTTAAACATTAATGTATCTAACAATAACCTTTAAAACAAAAAAACAAAAACAACAACAACAACAACAACCAACAACAAAACACCATTTGAAACTCAAATCAACCCAGCTAACTAGAAGACATCAACGTAATAAGTGGCTTTCATTAAACATTTACCAGCCGCGTTTGTCAGACCGGTGTAATTTATAAACATAGACGCCAGAAAAAAAAATACATAAATGTAATGGCTGAGCACAGCGATACACAACCCACGTAATTAACGTTTTTTACAATCTAGCATACACGTCATCTTTATAAGTGATTTTTTTTTCATCACTCGTACAACAAGCACCCAAGCAGGGGCGTCTAAATGTAAGGGCCAGCCTGGAGACCTGACCAGGCGCCCTAAGAGCAGAGGAGTATATTGCTAATAATATTTGATATAGAAAAAGTATATATATATATATATATATATATATATATATATATATATATATATATATATTGGGCACAAATATGTTGGTTTTTCTGGAGCCTTGAATGCTGCTCTGGGTTCTGACAATACATGGTTTAAGATAAAATTGGTTCAAACAGTTGGCATCAATCAACGCGATACACAGTTTAAAAAAAAATACAAATAGAATTGTTGATATCATTCGAAATAATTAGGCTACATGGCTAAACCATTGTACAACAATTATGATGGTATAATTGTTGTAATTGTAGGATTACACATATTTTTAGAGCATTTTCGAAAAAAAATGCTCTATTGTCCCCGTTTTGTCTGTCTGTCTGTCTGTCTGTCATCACCCTAGATCTCAACAACCATAAGTCATAGACCCATGATGTATATATCATTTTGTAGGTCTTGGCCTGCCACGTGTGCAGCAAAAGTTCATTTTGCGATCTGACCTCTGAGGGCCGTAAAAGGGGGCTTATAAAGTACCGTTTTTTACTATATAAGCTATATTAATAAAGGAGCGCCCTATATCTCAGCAACCATAAGTCCTAGACCCATGATGTATATATCATTTTGTAGGTCTTGGCCTGCCATGTGTAACATCAAAAGTTCATTTCGCGATAGGACCTCTGAGGGCCGGGCTTCAGGGCTCCTAAGGGGCTTATATATTATATATATAGCCCCATTCTACACCTTGTACGTTCAATAACCCATTCATTTGGTGCGAAATACTGCAGCACGTAGTTTCACCAAGATTTATTAAGAAACTCATCAAATAAAATAGTAAGCTTGTGTTCTGAGTTTAATTGAAAGTATCAGAGCTATGCAACAATTGACGGAGTTTTCGGAGGATTAAATGACTATAATTTCGAATGTTTTCAATTATGAGTCCTATTTCAGTAACCACAAACCACTTGTAGTTAGATTTAAGAGACAATAATTTTTTTTCAAATATAAAGAAACGTATTTATAATTTTTTTTACAGATATATGCATTACACAATTGAATTTATAAACATTTCCAAAATTTACAAATATTTACTGAAAGCTAACAAACGTAACTGATACATAACACGAAAATGCGCTAACACGTCCTGTGTCCAGAATGGAACAGGCTTAATTGCTTGTTTTTTATTATTCTATGATGTTTTTTTTTAAAACTCCATGTAATGATGAGACGTTCATATCTAAGATCAGTGGTTCCCAAACTATCCTGTAATGATGAGACGTTCATATCTAAGATCAGTGGTTCCCAAACTACCCTGTAATGGTGAGACGTTTATATCTAGGATCAGTGGTTCCCAAACTAGCCTGTAATAGTGAGACGTTCATATCTAGGATCAGTGGTCCCCAAACTACCCTGTAATGATGAGACGTTCATATCTAGGATCAGTGGTTCCCAAACTACCCTGTAACGATGAGACGTTTATATCTAAGATCAGTGGTTCCCAAACTACCCTGTAATGGTGAGACGTTCATATCTAGGATCAGTGGTTCCCAAACTATCCCGTAATGTTGAGACGTTCATAT